>CM031884.1:9888110-10322472 GCA_018691285.1 Cucurbita argyrosperma subsp. sororia | reverse complement strand
ATAGAATATCAGACAATGGTGTAAAAGAGACAAAGCATATCACAAATATTTGTAATGGCATTAGATATAGCTAATGTCGTACGAACCCCATTTCCCCATTTCCGCAGCCTAACATATCTTCTCCAAGCAGCAGTTTAGAAAATCTTTCCTTCATCATCTCAATCTCTATAGCCCCACACACCATTAAAAGATTAATACAATTTATATGGAGAAACCCCGTAAAGGAAAGAGGATTAAAATTACCTGATGATGAAGATACTTTCTTCTCCAGCTTCCTATTAACAACATAGTTTTTTCTGCTTTATCAGCAACATTAAGTCTAATACAATCGGGTCCGTCAGCTTTTTGAGTGGACCAACTCAATGAAGAAGGGGAAGATGAGTCCTCAGAGCCGCTATGATTGTGCTCCTCAAGCCCTGTGGTCTCTGATGTAAGAAAATCAGAGCACGAGCTACTCTCACGTCTATGTTCTTCAATCAAATGGCCAAACGTCTCATTTTCAGGCCCAATGTGACCAATCCCTTGACTCTTTTCAACCGACACTCTCCTCCATTACAATTTTCCCTCTTCAATCACAACCCTGGCACAAAATCGAAGCAACCCACTTAGACTCCACCCACTAGAAGCCTTATTAATCAAAACCGTTCCACAAATTAAGCTCAAAACACAAATTTTCGTCGGAGATTCCAACACCAATGATTTAGAGCCACCATTATTAAAGCTAAAAGATAAAGAAAGAAAGCCATAAAAAAAAAAAAAAAAAAAAAAAAAAAAAAAAAAAAAAGAAGAAGAAGCAGACCGAGCATGAAAAAATTGAAAAGAAAAATACTGGTTCATCTCACCTTGCCCTTTGAAGTGGACAACACATAGCAAAGCTCCTGGTCGAAAGAGCAACAAATCTGGACCCAATGTATATACCCCAAATAAATTTCTTCGTGTGTTTAAATTCATAGACACTTAAAAGTGGATAACAAAAGAAACTTCCTTCAAATATCTGCCTTATTCCACAGTTCCCACACAACACAGAACATCTCTTGATCAAAAGCTGATCAAAGCCTAAAACAACATGAAATTTCATTGATGCAACTAAAAAGAACTCCACCCATTATTTCAGTCATCCAACTTTCTCCCACTTTTTCTCCTCACATCCACAACATCTTCATCCCTTTCATCTTCATCCCTTTCATCTTCATCTGACCCTACAACCCTCTCCTTTATCTTCTGCGTTGTATCCTTAGCCGCCTCCCATGCCCCTTCCACTGTCCTCTTCGCCTTCTCCCCAATATTCTGCACCGTCTCCGTCGCCTTCTTCGTCCCCTCCTTCGCCATATCCTCCGTCTTCTCCTTCATTCCCTTCGCACTTTCCTTCGCTCTCTCGCTCGTAGTGACATGGTCGATTAGGGTTTTGAAATTTTGTATTCAGAGAAAAAGAAATGCAATCCAAATTGTTAAAAATAAAAATGGGCTGAACAGCTTGAAGGGAGGAGCAACAAATTAGAAAATGAATGACAAATAAAAATAATAAAAAGAGCCCTAAAATGAAATTTTGTTGGGCCAGCCTGTTTTTTGTAAGGACTTTTATAGCGTCATGTGAAAAGGCTATAAAGAATGCTATTGAATGTTCCATTTCTTGTAGCGATTGAAAATAGAATATATTTTTGTTCACAAAACTATGAGTTTCAGAACATAAAATCCAACAGTTTCAACAGCATGCACCGATACCATTATTGAAGTGCTCCACTCAAGAGCAGATGCTTAAGTTTTTTAATGGATTTTTTAGCCTGTTCTCATTCAACCCCACTTCTAATTATCACTACAAGTGGCTTTAGTTCAAATAATTATACAATAGTTAGAATAGTTATTGGATTTAGATTAATAATCGTAAAATTCATTTATTCAATAACAATCTTTGCTGAATAAACATCAATAATAACTTTATTGAAAATAGAATATGTTTTTGTTTACAAACTATGAGTTTTAAGACATAAAACCCAACAAACTCCCACTTGGACTAAAACTCTAGTAGAGTTTTTCTAATGTTGAATAGAGAGAAAGACATAAATACAATAAACTACGGCATCACATACTCATGTCTTTTCTCCCACTTGCCCTAGATTACATAAACTTGTAGTCCTAGACTCACTAGGTGTCCTTCAAACACTTTAGCCGTGAGAGGCTTTGTAAATGGATCAGCAATGTTGTGCTCTGAAGCTATCTTGTGTGACGATCACATCTCCTCATTGCACAATCTCCCTTATGAGATGATATTTGCGCTCAATATATTTTTCTCACTTATGGCTTCTTGGTTCTTTAGAATTTGCAACTACTCCATTATTATCACAATAAAGAGTGACAAACAGATGCATATTTGGAACGACTTCCAAATCAATTAAGAACTTCCTAAGCCATATAGATTCTTTCGCTGCTTCACAAGCAACAACATACTCAGCCTCCATGATGGAATTAGCAATGCAACCTTACTTTATGCTTCACCATATTATAGCTCCTCCGTTTAGAGTGAAGATAGATCCTGATGTCGATTTCCTCGAATCTATATCGGTTTAAAAAATCTAAGTCAGTGTACCCTGTAAGAATCAGATCCTTAGCGCTGTACATTAGCATATAGTCCCTGTTGGGTTTTATGTCCTAACACTCATAGTTTGTAAACAAAGACATATTCTATTTTTCAATAAAGTTATTATTGATGCTTATTCAGTAAAGATTATTATTGAATAAAGTGAACTTTACGATCATTAATCTAAATCCAATAAACTATTGGAGAAAAGAACACTGTGGCTATAGTATGATTACTTGAACTATATGTACAGACATAAAAGTGGATCAAGTCCAAGTATATAGTCAAAATGATCTATAGTATAAGAATAAGGCTGAGTACCTTATTCTGGGGACACTATGGATGGCGGCCCACTTTTGTATATGATATAAAACAATGTGATCACTAAAAAAATTGTACATGTGGAGACATGTGAGCGGGGGCGTCCTATGCAATGAGTATTACATAAGATTGGACCATGAAGAAAAAATCACTCTCACTATATAATGTCGTTTACTGTTGAGACTGATTTTCTTTTCATTCGATAACCTAGGTAACTCGATCTTAATCCTGAGCTAACTATGAACTCCTGTTCATCATATCAGAATTATCCTTAGATTTGCATGGGTGAGAGTGGCTCTAGTTCGCCGACTCAATAGGCCTCCCATTTCAGGGGTAAGACTGGGTGAATGACTGGGGACGTGGGGTGTAAGATGGAATTCACTTCTACCCACTTTTAGGGAGGTAGTTCCCTTCAGCACTGACTTCAGGTCTTGAACAAGGGGCCCCACCCTCTCATTGGCCTGAGAGGGATTCAGTTTACTGGTTGGACCACAAACCAATTGTTCATTAGAGGATCAGTGAGACATAAGGAACAAGAAGTAACTTTAGGGGTAAAACAGTAAATTGACCCAGCTCTAGTTACGAACAACCTGTGAAGGATCGACTTACTAATCATGGTTATATCAAATGGACAGAAATCTATCTATAGTGAGGGGAGTGCAACTACTAGGCTATAGTGGAGTGTCCTAGTAGTTAACGAATGTTGGTTAACAAGGTTAATGAGTTTAACCGGTTAATCTTGGATTGTTGGAGCCCATGATCTATAGGTCTATTAGGTCCCTCTGCTAGAAATATCGGACTAAACCATAGAACAGTGTGACGAGTGAGTTCGAAGTGTTCGAATTCAAATTAGGGAATATGCGCTACATATATACGATATATTTAACCGCATTTTTGTTTTATTACGAATTAAACAAAAAGAGAGAATCTGAGATATTTAAATAAGATTTAAATATCTTAATAATTATGTGTCAAAATTGATTGGGATATGCATTTGAATTAATATTAAATATTAATTGAATAGTTTAATTAATCATTTAATGTTACTTTAATTTGAAATTCATTAGTCAAACTAATTGTTGAATTAAAATGAAGAAAGTCAAAATGTTGACTTCATTGAATGGAAAAATCCATGTTAGTGGAATTTTGAAGTGTCAAAATTTGGTTTAAACCAAAAACTTGCATGCTTGCCAAATAAACCCACAAGTTTGAGTGGAATTTTGAGTGTCAAATTTGGTGATCTCAAATTTGCATGAACATGCAAACATGACTCTTTAAATAGAGTGATTATGGTACATGGAAGGTCTTCTTCCTTGAAAAATACCTTGAGAAAATTCTCACAATCTCTCTCTTCATATGATACTAAATCCCTCCCAAGTTTAGTCATTCACCGGATTCCACAATCCCGTTCTAAAAGGCTGAAGGATAGTGGAGAAGACACTAGGGGTGGTTCGAAACTGTTCGTGAGGAAAAAAAAGAGTTGAACTACAAAAGGTTAGTATTCAAACTCATTAAGTTTTAATACTTATGAACATGCTAGTTATTTACTATAATTGATGTTCTAAAAGTGCCTAAGATCCAAATTGCTTCTGCATGTGTTATATAAACACCATCAGTCCCTTGTTCTCCTAAGATACTTGAGGATATTCTGAACGGCAATCCAATAAACACGTCTTGGATTGGACTGATATCTGCTGACAATTCCCACAGTATAGCGTATGTCGGGTGGGGGTACATAGCATGGCATACATCAGACTACCGACTAGGGAATATGTCTCATATCCTCAACTTCTTAAGGTGTCTTAGGACTTTGTTCCTTCGAAAAATGAACTTCGTGCTTGAAAGGTAATAATCCTTTCTTGGAGTCTTGCATCTTATATCGAACCAATATTTTGTCGATGTATGATGCCTGAGACAATGCTAGTGTTTTGTTCTTGCGATTTCGAACAATTTTGGATTTCAAGAACAAACTGAGCCTCTCCCAAATCTTTCATTTGGAATTGTGTCACTAGCCAACGCTTAATGTCAGTCAGAAAACCCACATTATTTCCAATGAGTAGGATATTGTCAACGTACAACACCAGAAAAAACTAATGTGGAGTTTGACTATCTTCTTGTAAACACAAGGTTCATCAACATTCTGTTTAAAGCCATAAGATTTGATCGTAGTATCAAACTTTATATTCCAGGATGGAGATGCTTGCTTCAGCCCATAAATGGATCTTTTAAGCATGCAAAACCTTTTGCTCGTGATCCTGTTGAATGAACCCCTCTAGTTGAGCCATATTAGATACTCTCCCTGAAGATGGACAAGAGTATTCTAATCGATTTAAGCAGAGCAACAACAGGAGAGAAGGTTTCTTCATAAGTCCACCCCTTCTCTTTGGGTATAACCCTTTGCTACAAGTCGAGCTTTTAAAGGTCTATACCTTACTGGTTTGGTTTCGTTTTCCTCTTTTAGATTCATTTGCAACCAATAGGTTTTACCCTGTCTGGTTGATCTACAAGTTTCCAGACTGAATTGAAGTACATTGATTTCATTTCAAGATTTATGGCTTTAATCAGATGATCTCTATCTTCATCATTCATTGCCTGTTTATAGGTCAATGGATCCTAAACGCCATCACCAAGTATGATGACCTGTGTTTCTGCCAAACCCAAGTAACGATTGGGTTGAATTATACCCCACCCACTATGTCGAGGCATTCTTAACTCTTGAGAAGGATGTGATTGACCAGAAGTGCCAGCTCCATCAACAACTCTTGTTGAAGGACCAGTCTGATCAACAACTCTTGTTGTTTTACGAGTAGCTTCTTTAGAAATCTCACTTAATACTAGTTTGCTTCGAGGTTGATGATTTCTTACCTGATCTTCCTCTAAGAATGTAGTGTTTGTTGATATAAACACTCTGCTTTCTTGAGGGTCATAAAACAAAGCACCTTTCTAATATAATAAAAATTATCTCCAAAAGACAACCTCTCTTGTTTCCAACCCTGAGTGTTATCTCGCCTTTTGCAAGCATTCTCCAAAAGCTAGTTTCCTGGAAAAAAAAATATATGATTAGTGGCCCCGTCAATCTAGTATCCAAGTTGAGTTATCATTACTCTACTAAAACATATTTCTACAACTAGTACATCATATTTACCTTGTTGTGCCTTTTCAAACTTTCTTCTTTGCAAGGTATTTTGGGGCAGTTTCTTTTCCAGTGCCCACTTTCGTTGCAATGAAAATATTTTCCTTTATGTGCATTTTGAATCTTGCGTTTGTGGTCAGTAGGAATCTTATTTTTCCCCTTGCTCTTCTTCTTTATCGAAACAATTTTTAGAAGTTGAAGGACAAGACTTATTTTTTAGGAGGACGATCCTTGTAGTAATTTATTAGAGACAGCAACATTTGCTTCTCCTGCTTGTCCCTTGTTCATTAAGAGAGACTGATAAGTCTGTAGCTCATTGAGAAGAGTAGCTAAGTTATATTCTATCTTGTTCATTAGTGCGAAACTATAGGAAGCTCTTCAGAAGAGACTCCATGATAAAACTAACCTGACTCTTCTCATCAATGATAGTTCAATTTACTTTTGCCACATTGAAATGGACCATCATGTCCAGGACATTCTCCAACTGAGGTCCTTTCTTTCATACGGCAGTTGTAAACGTATTTTATGGCGTCATGTCTAAGGGAGAAGAAAAACCGTTGTCCAAACATCCCTTTCTGAGATTCCATAATCTCTTTACCAGTACCCATAACATCGTGTTTCTTAGCCAAAACATCAGATATGCTGACTAAAATGTACACTTGGGCTTTGTCCTTCTGTCATATGCATCCAAACTATTCTGTTTTGCATTTGAGCTAGGTTTGGAGGACATTCATCAGTTAAAAAGAAACCTTAAATCATCAATTACAAGTATTGTGTTTAGGTTCGTAATTGTCGCCATTTAATTTCTCAGAAGCGAGTAATTGTACTATTGAGCTTGTCATGTTTGTGATATAAAGAAAATTCTATTAGTGAATTGATTTAACTTTTTTTTTTTAATCCAATCAGGTTTAGCAAATGTAATAATGTACCCAAAAGTTATTAATTTGCAACGATACTTTAGTAGTCAGAGTAACTGCTACCGAGGGGCAATCAATCACTCATTTACTAAACCAAGACATTCTTGACTAAAACACTAGTCCTAAAATAACTCTTTATTCCTATAGTGTTTTTAGTTATCGCCACTTTGGTCAAGAATATACTAACTCTTAGTAATTCTTCATAAGTGTGATCTGCCATTTTCAGACCTCAAAGATCGGCCCCAACAACGCTATTGAATGAAAAAGCCAAAGTTAGGAATGGACCTAAGAAATCCTATCCATTTCTAGAGTTTGCGTTGTTCCTTCTCCCATGTTACGACCCTCCGAATGGATAGTTGCTCTAGGGCAACATGCAGGCGGAAACATGGGAATCTCACGGTGCAACCTAGTGGTGAAGACCATAGGATTTGTTGATATACTTCTTTCCACTTACTATAAATACTTTCTCTATTCATCTTGTTATTGACTCATGCAAATATCTTTTGAATGGAGGCCGCTCCCAGGGCGACACGAGGCCGAGCATGATGAATTTTTTAGAGAGCGTAAAAAAAAATGAAAACGATGTATCTCATATACCTTTTTCCTCCCACTAAGTATTTTAGACGGTTGGGTATACTCATTACTTAGGTATATTCTGGCTAATTAAATATAACCTAAGTCTAGGTGATTTTTTCAAAAAAAAAAAAAAAAAAAAAAAAAACTTAGATCACTCACTCATGCTCATAAATCTTAGCTAACTAAGCTCAAGTACTGACCCGATCTCCAGGTAGCAGTTGTTCCCATAAACCGTCAACTTAGCATGAAACATGCTTAGCCTATGGTGGGATTTTAAATCTATATGGCATACTTTATGCATATACATTTTCTATTTAATTAAAACATACATTCACCATGCGTAATTAATTAAACACACTAAAGTAGACTGGTTTTAGCATTTAAAACAAGCAATTAACTAAATTATTACATTAATAATTAAAATGAACATCATCCACTCCCTCGAGCCTGCCGTGGGTCGCGAAGCAAAAATTTTCCCTTCTTCTTTGGTTCAGCTTGCCATTATTTCCATTATAGATCAATTACAACCTTAAATGGACTCTAATTACTACATAAAAATTACAAACTTTCTTCCCTCATTAAAGCCCATACACATTAGGTCAATTTCAATAATTGTATCAAATGGAAGCATAAAAAAAAATGCCAAAACCATAAACATCCACTTTAGCCGGCACAATTTTTCATTCAAGAAATGGTACCCACCATACTCAAATTAATGTAAATAAAGTGCCTAAAACTTGCTCTGATAGCAATTGATGATGTTGTTATAACACATGCGGAAGCAATTTGGATCTTAGGCACTCTAAGTACATCAATTATAGTAAATTAGCTAGCATGTTCATAAGCATTAAAAGTCAAGGAGTTTGAGTACTAACCTTTTTGTAGTTCAAATTCCTTTTTCCTCACAAACCGATTTTCGAACCACCACTAGTGTCCCTTCCCTACTATTCTTAGGCCTTAGAATGGGATTGTGGAATCCGATGAGTGGACTAAGCTTAAAATGGAAACTCGAGCCACTCGAGCTCATGCAAATCTAAGGATAATTCTGAATAAACAGGAGTTCATGGTTAGCTCAAGATTACGATCGAGTTACCTAGGTCATCGAATGAAAAAAAAAAAAAAAGTCTCAACAGTAAATGGCATTTATAAAGTGAGAGTGATTTTCTTGTGATTTCTTCATGGTCCAATCTTATGCAATACTCATTGCATAGGATGCCTCCACTCACATGTCTCTGCATGTACAATAGTGATCATATTGTTTATATCATATATAAAAGTGCACCGCATCCATAGTGTCCGCAGGATAAGGTACTCGTCCTTATTCCTGTACTATAGATCATTTTGACTATATACTTGAACTTGAAATACTCTTATGTCTCTACGTATAGTTCAAATAATCATACTATAGTCAGAGTGTTCTTCGTTTATTGAATTTAGATTAATAATCGTAAAATTCACTTTATTCAATAACAATCTTTGTTGAATAAACATCAATAATAACTTTATTGAAAATAGAATACGTTTTTGTCTACAAACTATGAGTTTTAGGACATAAAACCCAACAACCTTAAAAGAAAATGTCTATATCAACATGTTAGTATCAAGACATTTCAAGATATGAACTTAATGTTTTTTCAAAAGACTTTTTCAATTCCACAAACTTGGACCGATCGTCAGTTTATTGCTGAATTTTCCATCCACACTTTAAGATTTAGCTTCCAAACTTCAAAACCGACAAAACTTGATAATTAGAAAAATCGGATAAATCCAACTTAATTTATACGGTTTTAAATAAATAAAAATTTTATAGATTGAATTGGTTTACTGGTTCTCCTCAAACTCTTGGGTTGAACTAAACCAACTCGACTTTATTATAAATTTTAAAATATACATTTTTAGTTACGATCGAGTTATATATACATATATTGAGTTGCCCAACCAATCGAAATCAATTCAACTCAAAAATTTTATTGTATTAGTTAATACGTATTGTTGGGGTTGATAATTTGAGCAAATTTTTTATAAGGACAACAGCTTCATTGCATATTTATGAATGAAACTATTGAATAGTGTCTTTATTTGGCAGAAACCTCTATAACTTACTCGCCTTCTCGACCCCAATCAACTGAACTCAACTCAACCATTCAATTGCCTTTTATTAGGCGCTTTGGCTTAGCTTACTAACCGTTGGTTCGAGACCCGAACCCTGAACTGGACAACTTTTTGTTATATAAAGGAGATGTTTGTTTGTGGAGACCAAACCAAACCAAACACTCGGCCATGATGCTTCTTCCTTGCTTACTTCTCATCCTTTCAGCCTGTGTTTCTGCAATACAGTAAAGAATCCCAAGGCTTAGTCCAACAGACAGAGATTCTGAAGCTCTGTCCTCCCCTCTTTCGGATGATTTCAAGACATTTTATTACGACCAAACGTTGGATAACTTCAACTATAGGCCTGAAAGCTACACGACCGTTCGCTCATAGATATATAATCAATTTTAAGTATTGGGGGGGCGTAAATTCCAGCGCTCCCATTCTTGCCTACTTGGGAGCTGAAGGTCCATTGGATAAAGATTTGAACGTTGTAAGATTCAGTCTGCTCAGTTTGGGGCTCTTCTTGTTTATATTGAGGTAAGAGCTAAGAGCTTCCATTTTCTTGTGTGGTTCATATTTAATGCTTTGGAGGGTTTATATGATTTTGTTTTATTTTTTTTAGCATCGTTATTATGGAAAATCGATACCCTTTGGATCAAGGGAGGTAGCATTGAAGAATGCAAGCACTTTAGGCTATTTCAACTTTGCTCAAGCAATAGTAGATTATGCTGATGTTCTTATACATGTTAAAAAGAAGTTGCATGTTAAAGATTCTCCTGTGATTGTTCTTGGTGGATAATATGGTGAAAGTAAGTCGGTTCTCGTTTAAAATTGTGAGATTTCACGTCGGTTGGAAAGGAGAAGTTAGAAAGCATTCGGGATTCTGGTATAAGGGATGTATTCTTAGAAAACGAATCGCTAGTAGAATGTGTTTTAAAACTGTGAGGCTGATGAGATGAGTAACGGCCAAAACGAACAATATCTACTAGCGATGGACTACTTGGGTTGTTACAAATATTATCAAAGGTATCCAGTAGACATAGAGTATGCATGCTGGCGGGGACACTATCCTGCTACAAGATTGCTGCAGGGTGTTTGCTTATAAAGAAATCTATCCTACTACAAGATTCAACCCAGAGATGAAACAGAAACCGATGTGGGATGAAGGTGGCAGATAATCTTTTTATTATACGAATACGATGTAGGATACGTTGACAGCTTCATTTTTTAGGACGTTTTAAGAAGCTTTTGTGTTGTGTGTAACTCAGAGATGCAGTGAAATGGTGATGCAATTAAGCACAGGCAATGATACTATGTTTCCACAGCATACAAACGATTTTGAGCTTGGAAATTTCATAGATTATTGCAATGAGTTATACGGTGTGTCTCCAAGGCCTCACTGGGTCACCGCCTATTATGGAGGCCAGGTATGCACTTGAACCACCTCTCTCTTTTTCTTTGTTTTCTTTATTGAACTTTCTCTCTTTTTCTTTATTTACTTTATTGACCTTACTATAACCGCCCAAATCTACGGTAGATATTGTCTTCTTTTTACTTTCGGCTTCCCTTCCCCTACAGTTTTTAAAAACTACACCCTACCCTTGCAAAGAATATTTTTGTTCTCTTCTCCAACTAATGTGAGATCTCACAATCCACCCCCCTCCACCTGGGGTCAGCGTCCTCGTTGACACTCGTTTCCTTCTCCAATCAATGTTAGACTTCACAATCCACTCCACCCTTGAGGCCTAGCGTTCTCTGGCACTGGTTCCCTTCTCCAATCGATGTGAGATCCCACAATCTACCCCCTCGAGTCCTTGCTAGCAACTGTCTCGTATACTAGCACACCGCCTCATATCCACCCTTTCCATCGGGGCCCACCACTAGCAGATATCATTCTCTTTGGGTTTCCCCTCAAGGTTTTTATACTATAGAGGTTTCCACACCCTTATAAACAATGTTTTTTTTTCTCCTCATCAACTGATATAGGATCTCACAATCCACCCCCCTCGGGACCCAGCATCCTTGTTGGCACACTGCTTCATGTCCACCCCTCTTCAGGGCTCAGCCTCCTGATGGCACATCACCCAGTGTCTGGCTCTGATACCATTTGTAACAGCCCAACCCCACCGCTAACCTATATTATCCTCTTTGAGCTTTCCCTTTTAAGCTTTCCTTCAAGGTTTCTAAAACGCGTCTACTAGGGAGAGGTTTCCACACACTTATAAAAAATAATTCGTTCTCCTCTCCAACCGACGTAGAATCTCACAATTTCTGTCTCCCTTCAAATTTCAGTACATAAAACTCATCCTCAAGAGATTTGGCAGCAACAAGAGATTTGGCAGCAACATCATTTTCTCCAATAGACTCAGAGACCCTTATAGCAGCTGCGGGTAAACAAAAACCAAAACTCCGACATTTATTTCACATAAAGAACAATCAACTTTACTTCAACTCCCTCTCTCTCTTTTTGTGAATGCAGAGTGTTGCATAAGTTATCTGACAGTTTCCTTGCAATCTATACGCTTAATGGTTTGATTCAGACTCATAAATTTTAACTTCAAAGCTTTGTTCTTTTGAGCTTACATGTTTTGAACTTTCCAGGATCTCATTGTTTGGACATTTTACTAGAAAATGAAACGGATCCACAGTGGTTGGTGGAACAAAGAGAGACAGAGGTTAACATCATTAAAGGATGGATCACTAAGTACTATGTTGATCTTGGAAGTCCAAACAATATATAAACAACACAATGACGATCAAACACTATAAACAGGATATGAAAATCATCCTGACATGTATGCCACTGAATATGAATTTATGAACTTGTATTGATGTTAGTGTTGAAAACGTCCATTGAATAGTTAAAGCATACTGTTAATAGATATTGTCAGCTTTGACTTGTTACGTATCGCCGTTAGCTTCACGGTTTTAAAACACGTATGCTAGGAAGAAATTTCCACACTCTTATAAGATATGCTTTGTTTCCCTTTCAAATTAATGTGAGATATCACAATCTACCCCATTGGAAGTCCAGCATTCTTGTTTGCACACCGCCCAATGTCTGGCTCTGATACCATTTGTAACAGCTCAAGCCCACTGCTAAAAGATATTATCCGCTTTGGCTCGTTACGTATCACCATCAGCCTCACTGTTTTAAAACACGTCTACTAGGGAGAGGTTTCCACACCCTTATAAAGAATGCTTCATTTCCATCTCCAACCGATATGAGATTTCCATTTCCATCACTTAACACTTAAAATATATGAACTTGAATGTTCTCTTAGATACAAACTTGAAAGTTCACGAACAGTTGAATCGCTCAATAATGGCCCCTAAAGAGTGTTGAAATAAAATTCGCTCTGATACCAATTTGTTGAAATAACAATCCGCTCCGATACAAACTTGTAGAAAATAGACGCTTGCTCTTAAACTAACTTGTTTAAATAACTCTCATGAAGCTGTGAAGGAGGTGTCGAGAGGGGAGAGACAAGGGGACAAAAGAAATTCTGAAAAAAACACTTTCCTATTACACTGTACACTTTGATTTCTGTCTCTTACTCTTGCTCTCTGCCTCTTGCTTTTTACAATGAAAACGAATCAATTTATAGGGTTTCTAAGATCTAAAATTAGCTATCCCCTAACCCATTCTCTCCTAAAGTGATTCTTGGCCCTTATTTTCTTTAGCCTTTTCGCGACTCCAAATTTCAAAAGCCTTACTAAAGTTAACAAAATAAAAAACTACCCTTCTTTTCCTTTTTCCATTTAAGTTTATTCCCAACAAAACTCCCCCATAAACTTAAAAAAATGCTTTATTCAATGATTTCACCTGCGCCGTTTTCGTTTTCTTGAGCTCAGTCGCGGTTTCTTCAATTTTCTCTCCTTGTCCTCGAGTGGAAGACTAAGTTTGTCCTTATCTGATGAGACTTCATTTATCACGAGTGAGTATCTCAATCGTGTGTCATAAATTCACTGCCTCCTGTTGGATTTGATTCAGGTTCACGTCGAGTGAGTCTCTTTGTTGAGTCACCATCTCTATATCTTTCTCCTCCCTCACTAGCTCGTTCACTAGAGTCTCAATCTCCATAACAAGTCATTCTCTTTCTCCAGACCTTCTTCAACTTTCTTCATAAGATCAGAGATTACCTTCCCATTCTTTTCCTTCTCCGGTTTGAGATAGAAGGAACTCTCACTCATCTCAGACACTTTCTTCTCTAACCTTTCGATCTCCTTTTCTAAAAACTTTCTTTTCTTTTTCAATCAATACTTTCTCCTTCGAAAGGTGCTCGTTCAGGGATTTCAAAGTTTGCAATTGAGACTTCTCCACATATTTATCCACGACAGTTTTGGGTTGTTGCTCTGAATCTCTGTTCTCCTCCTCATGATATGGCAGTTTCATTGGCTCGTATGCGTCCACATATTTATCCACGGCAGTTTTGGGTTGTTGCTCTGAATCTCTGTTCTCCTCCTCATGATATGGCAGTTTCATTGGCTCGTATGCTGAACGCATGGGCTTCTTCTTCTTCGTCATTGTTTTGGGATTTTGAAGGGATTGCAACTTGCATTTGAACCATCTGTTTCTCATGTTCAATCTGCATTTTTGTCATCCTTTCTCTCCATTTCATCTTTACTTCTTCCATTCTCATCCTTTTTTTTCTTTCTTCCTCGAATTGCTTTTTCGGCCAGTGGAGCACTCGCTCTTCAAACTCGAGCTCTCTGTTATTCGGTTTGTTCATCATTATTCGATTTTCTCGTCTCCGCTATCAGGATTTTTGCCACATCCGCTGTGCATCACCTCATTTCTATTAGTTTCCATCGCCTAACGACTATCACCGTCGTCTTTCGCGCCGCCGTGTTCTCATGTTTTCAGCTCTTCATTCTGGACCATCAAGAGAATGCCCCGTTTGTTGCGTCATCCAAGGCTAGGTTGATCGTTTTCTTCCATCATCGGCTTGACAATCTCTTGCATAATGACCCATTCTGCCACAATTGTAACATCTATCGGAGTTACAGTTATATGCATAGTGGCCATATTTCTGACATTTGTAACACTGGATGTTGGAATTGTATCCTTGACCGTGTCCTTGATTGCGTCCTCTTCCATGCCAATTTTCTTGGCTCGACAGTCTCTTCTCCTTATAGTTTTCTTCATAATTGTTGCCTTGACCACCTTGACCATTCCCGTAACTTCCATGACCTCTACCTTGAGTATTTTTAGAGAAGAGTACATTTTCATCATTTATTGATTCCTTAGTTTGAAGCACTTCATCGAGTGTCTCCTCCTTCTTTTTCTTACGTTGCTCGTGTGCCTCGAGAGAACTGGCGAGCTCATCGACCGTGAACGTCGCTGGGTCCTTCGATTTTCTTCTATGGCACACGCAACATTCTCGAAGTTGTCTGTTAACAACCTCAAGATCTTCTCCACAACCCGCGTCTCAGATAACATTTCTCCATTTCGATTAGTTGATTTGCCACGGTCTATACGCGCGTGATGTAGTCAAATACATTTTCTGACTCCTTCATCTTCATGCTCTCCAACTCGCCACGTAGAGTCTGGAGACGTACCTGCTGGACTCGGTTGGTTCCTTTGAACACCTTTATAAAGTGTCCCACGCTTCTTTTGAAGTAGTTGCCCTTGCAATCTTCTCAAAGCCTAACTCGTCAACAGCCTGGAACAGCATGTATAATACAGCCTTATCCTTTGATCGTAATTCTTTTAGTGCCTTTTTTTTGCACCACCGTATATCCCGTGGTATCCTTCAATTCTTCAAAACCTTCTTAGACCACCTCCCATGCGTCTTGAGAACCGAGAAGAGCTTTCATTTGGATGCTCTAATTCTCGTAGTTCGTCTTCGTCAATCGTGGGTAGCGGCATTTGTCCATCATGTTTCACCATCGACTCTGATACAAATTTGTTGAAATAAAATTCGCTCTAATACCAATTTGTTGAAATAACAATCCGCTCCGATACCAACATATAGAAAATAGACGCTCACTCTGAAACCCAAATTGTTTAAATAACTCTCACAAAGTTGTGAAGGAGGTGTCGAGAGGGGAGAAACAAGGGGACAAAAGAAATTCTGAAAAAACTCTTTTCTATTACACTGTACACTTTGCTTTCTATCTCTTGCTCTTGCTCTCTACCTCTTCTTTTTATAATGAAAATGAATCAATTTATTGATGGTGTTAATATAACACATGTGGAAGCAATTTGGATCTTAGGCACTTTTAGAACATCAATTATTGTAAATAACTAGCATGTTCATAAGTATTAAAACTTAGTGAGTTTCAATACTAACCTTTTGTTTCAAACTCCTTTTGCCTCACGAACCGGTTTCGAACCACCACTAGTGTCTTCTCCACTATCCTCCGGCCTTAGAACGGGATTGTGGAATCCGGTGAGTGACTAAACTTGGGAGGGATTTTGTATATGTGAAGAGAGTGTTTGTGAGAGGTTTTTCTCAAGGTTTTTCACCAAGATGAAGAAGACCTTCCATGTATCATGATCACTCTATTTAAAGAGTCACTTTTGCATGTTCATGCAAATTTGAGATCACCAAATTTTGACACTTAAAATTCCACTCAAATGTTTGGGATTATGTGGCAAGCATGCATGTTTGAGTTAACCAAATTTTGACACTCAAAATTCCACTCAAACTTGTGGGGTTTATTTGGCAAACATGCAAGTTTGGTTAAACCAAATTTTGACCCCTCAAAATTCCACTAACATGGATTTTTCCATTAGATGAAAGTCAACATTTTGACTTTCTTCATTTTAATTCAACAATTAATTTGAATAATGAATTTCAAATTAAAGTAATATTAAATGATTAATTAAAACTATTTAATTAATATTTAATATTAATTCAAATGTCAATCCCAATCAATTCCGACACATAATTGATTAAGATATTTAAATAAGATTTAAATATCTCAGATTCTCTCTTTTTGTTTAATTCGTAAATAAAACAAAATTGCGGTTAAATATATCGTATATATGTAACGCATATTCCCTAATTTGAATTCGAACACTTCGAACTCACTCGTCACACTGTTCTATGGTTTAGTCCGATATGAGCTAGTAGAGGGACCTAATGAACCTATAGATCATGGGCTCCAACGATCCAAGATTAACCGGTTAAACTCATTAACCTGGTTAACCAACATTCGTTAACTACTAGGACACTCCACTATAGCCTAGTAGTTTGCACTCCCCTCACTATAGATATATTTCTGTCCATCTGATATAACCATGATTAGTAAGTCGATCCTTCACAGGTTGTTTGTAACTAGAGCTGGGTCAATTTACCGTTTTACCCCTGAAGTTACTTCTTGTTTCTTATGTCTCACTGATCCTCTAATGAACAATTGGTTTTGGTCCAACCAGTAAACCGAATCCCTCTCAGGCCAATGAGAGGGTGGGGCCCCTTGTTCAAGACCTGGAGTCAGTGCTTAAGGGAACTACCTTTCTTCTATCCCTAAAAGTGGGTAGGAGTGAATTCCATCTTGCACCCCACGTCCCCAGCCATTCACCCAGACTTACCCCTGAAATGGGAGGCCTGTTGAGTCGGCGAACTATAGCCACTCTCACCCATGCAAATCTAAGGATAATTCCAAATAAACAGGAGTTCATGGTTAGCTCAGGATTAAAACCGAGTTACCTAGGTTATCGAATGAAAAGAAAATCAGTCTCAACAGTAAACAATATTATAAAGTGAGAGTGGTTTTCTTCATGGTCCGATCTTATGCAATACTGAGGAAGAGAGGACACCTGAGAAAGAGCTCCAGCTGGGGAGCAAATTCAACTAGAGGAGGTGCGAGTGGTGAGAGGGACGCCGAGCAACACGAGCACCGGCGATGAATCCTCGACACAGGGGCAACAGAAACTGAAGCGCAACGAAAAAGGAGAGCTCCAACTGGGGAGCCAATTCAACTAGAGGAGGAGCGAGTGGTGAGAGGGACGCGAGCAATACGAGCACCGCGATGAATCCTCGACACAGGGGCAACAAAAACTGAAGCGCAACGAAAAAGGAGAGCTCTAGTTGGGGAGCCATTCAACTAGAGGAGGAGCGAGTGGTGAGAGGGACGCGAGCAACACGAGCACCAGCGATGAATCCTCGACACAGGGGCAACAAACCATAGCCGTCACCGTCGCCAGCAGGTGCATGGTCTGATGGCGCCGCTCTAGCTGGGGAGCCAATTCAACTAGAGGAGGAGCGAGTGGTGAGAGGGACGCGAGCAACACGAGCACCGGCGATGAATCCTCGACACAGGGGCAACAAAAACTGAAGCGCAACGAAAAGGAGAGCTCCAGCTGGGGAGCCAATTCAACTAGAGGAGGAGCGAGTGGTGAGAGGGACGCGAGCAACACGACCACCGCGATGAATCCTCGACACAGAGGCAACAAAACCATAGCTGTCACCGTCGCCAGCAGGTGCATGGTCTGATGGTGCCGCTCTAGCTGGGGAGCCAATTCAACTAGAGGAGGAGCGAGTGGTGAGAGGGACGCAAGCAACACGAGCACCGACGATGAATCCTCGACACAGGGGAAACAAAAACTGAAGCGCAACGAAAAAGGAGAGCTCCATCTGGGGAGCCAATTCAACTAGAGGAGGAGCGAGTGGTGAGAGGGACGCGAGCAACACGAGCACCGACGATGAATCCTCGACACAGGGGCAACAAACCATAGCCGTCACCGTCGCCAGCAGGTGCATGGTCTGATGGCGCCAGTGGCTCGTTTCAAACTGAAGCGCAATGAAAAAGGAGAAGTTGTGAAGCACAAGGCCCGTCTGATGGCGAAGGGCTACATCCAGAAGCAAGGAGTGGACTTCGACGACCTCATAATCACTGGAGGCAACAACTGAAGCGCAACGAAAAAGGAGAGCTCCAACTGGGGAGCCAATTCAACTAGAGGAGGAGCGAGTGGTGAGAGGGACGCGAGCAACACGAGCACCGGTGATGAATCCTCGACACAGCTCCAGCTGGGGAGCCAATTCAACTAGAGGAGGAGCGAGTGGTGAGAGGGACGCGAGCAACACGAGCACCGGCGATGAATCCTCGACACAGGGGCTACAAAAACTGAAGCGCAACGAAAAAGGAGAGCTCCAGCTGGGGAGCCAATTCAACTAGAGGAGGAGCGAGTGGTGAGAGGGACGCGAGCAACACGAGCACCGGCGATGAATCCTCGACACAAGGGCAACAAACCATAGCCGTCACCGTCGCCAGCAGGTGCATGGTCTGATGGCGCCAGTGGCTCGTTTCAAACTGAAGCACAACGAAAAAGGAGAAATTGTGAAGCACAAGGCCCGTCTGATGGCGAAGGGCTACATCTAGAAGCAAGGAGTGGACTTCGACGACCTCATAATCACTGGAGGCGACATAAATGTTCAAGAAGGAGATGTCAAAAAACTTCGGGATGAGCGATCTCGGCGTGCTCAGCTACTACCTCTCCCGGCATCTCCATCTGCCAAAGTCCATACGCGAAGAAGCTCGCTAGACACAATTGGGCTTGTGGACAGTAATCCTACAAGGACGCCAATGGAGGCCCGACTCCAACTGAAGCGCAACGAAAAAGGAGAAGTTGTCGAAAAACTTCAGGATGAGCGATCTCGGCGTGCTCAGCTACTACCTCTTCCGGCATCTCCATCTGCCTAAGTCCATACGCGAAGAAGCTGCTGGACACAATTGGGCTTGTGGACAGTAATCCTACAATGACGCCAATGGAGGCCCGACTCCAACTGAAGCGCAACGAAAAAGGAGAAGTTGTGTGAAGGCACAAGGCCCGGGCTTGTGGCGAAGGGCTACATCTAGAAGCAAGGAGTGGACTTCGACGACCTCATAATCACTGGAGGCGACGTAGAAGTCCTCGAAAGGTTTCAAGAAGAAGATGTCGAAAAACTTCGGGATGAGCGATCTCGGCGTGCTCAGCTACTACCTCTTCCGGCATCTCCATCTGCCGAAGTGCATACGCGAAGAAACTGCTGGACACATGCTGGACACAATTGGGCTTGTGGACAGTAATCCTACAAGGACGCCAATGGAGGCCCGACTCCAACTAAGGAAGGCCAGCACTACGACGACAATCGACTTCACCAATTACCGCCAATGGAGGCCCGATCTGCACTATCTGGTAAACTCTCGTCCTGATCTTGCTTATTTTGTTGGATACAGGTTTATGGAAGCACCTAGGGAGGAGCATCTAGTGTTATTTTGTTGGATATGTGAGCAGGTTTATGGAAGCACCTAGGGAGGAGCATCTAGTGTTATTTTGTTGGATATGTGAGCAGGTTTATGGAAGCACCTAGGGAGAGAACACAAGGGATCTGGCTTGCACGACTAATGGAAGAACTCATCGGGAGAGAAAGCGATTTACCAATGCTATACGTAGACAACAAAGCTACGATCTCCCAGATCAAAAATCCAGTTTTGCACGACCGGAGCAAGCACATAGAAATCAGATTCCACTACATTCGAGAATGTGCAGATCGAGGGCTCATCAAGATTGATTTCATCTGAACAGAGAAACAACTTGGAGACATTTTCACCAAGTCCCTGGCGCGGGTGAAATTTGAAGAACTACGCTCAAAGATCGGAGTTCAAATAATAAGGTACAGTTTTTAGGAGGAGAATGTTAAATAAAAGCCATGTGCCTTATTTAGTTAGGTTTGTAAAAACATCTGAATTCACGCGCGAATGGAAGAGCGTGATTCTAGGTGCCATTGTTTTGGCAATTTGGGCGAAGTCTTCGTCCACTTCTTCTATTTTTGTATAATTGGTTTTTCTATTTTTGTAATTAGATTTGTTATTTAAACCGTTCAACTGAAGGAAAATAATATATCGAATCTTCAGCAAATATCAGCGAATCTCTCTCCCCTCTCTCATTTTACTTCCACTAATTTTTCCTTCGAAGAAAACCTTCGGCCAATTTTTCGTCGACATTGTCCTCCGAATGGCCAGAGTCAACAGAGGTCCAGAATGTGGCAACGGAGGTAGCGGAAGCAAAGGAGATAAAAGAGAAGGACTGTGACGACGAGAAGAAGGGCAAGGAGGATGGTAACAATGGCGGTGCTATTAAAAAAAGGTCATCGGAGAAAACGAAAGCAGAGAAGGAGGAGGAGAAGGCCATTGTTTCCGGCAGTGCAGTTGAAGTAGCACAGGTAATTAAACCTGTTGAGGAAAAGCCATTGGCCGGACAAGTAGAATAGGTAATTAAAACTGTCGATGAAAAGCAGTTGCCCATTGAAATGAAGACAAAGAAGAAGGAAGGCGGTGATAATGGCGGTTTGCGGTAGCGTTGAACAAGTAATCAAACTGGCGAAAGGAACTATTGATATTGGATGTCATTATGTGAAGGCAAAGCAAGTAGAAAGAAACAATTGCATGGGAATCCAATTACATGGACTTCAAAGAAACAAAAGATGGTGGCACTATCATCCTGTGAAGCGGAGTATATTTCGGCGAATTCAGCTGCTTGTCAAGGAATATGGTTAGGACGTTTAATGAAAGAATTGGTTTGAAGGATGTAAGAATGTGAAGATCGAAATACAAGATTAAGAGAATGATTTTTTAGTTTATTTAATCTTGTATTAACCATAATTCATTTGTATTTACTGTTTGTATTTCAGATTATGTCATTTAAGGGAAGTTATTAGCAGTTAAGGGAAGTTATTAGTAGTTATTAATGTGACTATTCTGTCTATATATGTACTGTGTAACAAGTTGAATACGATGAATAAGTTGGTTTTGTTTATTTTAAAATTATTGTCTCTCTTAGTTGTATGAGTGTTTCTGACCTATACTGCACAAGACATAGTCTGAAATCGCGTACGTTGTCATTTCTAGTCATGTCTATTTCGACGACTTTGATTTCGAAGTTTCCATCAATAGTTTGTTTCCCATTCCAATCTCCATAGCTTCTCTCTCGTCCTTCTCGCTTTATTTAGTTGAAGCGTCCCCTGATCTTTGGGCTGATTTTGATGGTTATACAGAAATTCAAGAATTCTTTAGACATAACTCAACCACGGATGGCTTAGACATTGTGGTGCTCTTGATCTCTTTTCCAGGTGCAAAATCCAATAAAGGAACTAGAAGGTCAGCCAAGTCATTAGCATCTTGCTTGCTAAAATCATACTTCACAGTCAACACTTATTAAGAGGCCAAAAGCGCAATTGACAAATATGCCTTCAACTCGCCATATCTGTTGAAGTAGTCCCATGAATAGCAGCCACCTCATTGATAACATAACAAACAAACAACCAAAAAAAAAAAAAAAAAAAAAAAAAAATTTCAGCATGGTTTCAAAACGTTTCAAATTGTGGGACTTTACTATGAGTAGAACAATGCTTCCCAAGGGGAGGTGAGACTCGATTAAAATGTTACACGTTAAGAATTAATGAGTATAAGAAAGAAAAAAATAATCATACTAATAAAAAGAACAACAACAGAAAAAAGTCTCTGAACATACTCATCCCTTTCATAGTTGTCACGACTGTATGGATCAAAGAGAACATGGCCAGTGGCCAACTCAAAACAAATGCAAGCAAATGACCACATATCTGCTGGATTCGAATATTTAGATCCAAGAATAACCTCGGGACCTCCTATACTACCGTGTCTGAATATCATTAGTAAATTGCTTGTAGATAAGAGAAACTTCGAAAATGGGCAACTAGTGTCAAATTACTGCCATGTAAATTGCTACGAGTGTCTCATCAATGCCACTCCAATCATCATTGGCATGTAAGATGAATGTCTAATGTCTAGCGACATCCTTATGTCAATTACATTATTAGGAAACTAAATTTTTCTGAATTACCGAGGTATGAGAAATAGTGATCAATTTCATATGCGATTGTATTATCCTCAATCCAAAAGTTATCTAGTCACTGATTACTGTGTCTTAGTTTGGTTAAACTAAACCTAGAGCTTAACAACCTTCGTACTAACGTCTTTTTCTACATTAATGTTAACACTGATGGACATTGTTCGTTTTCCTCGTTGAACTTGAATTCATTACCAGTTGTAGTCAAGAAAACACAAATCTGATAACTGGGCATTGTGGTTAAGGGTCGTTAACTTTAACCAGAAGTCTTAGGTCCAAAACTTGCTACCTGCTTGGAGGACTAACCTACTTTGATTGGGAGCTTTCAAATGTTTGTGAAAGTGTAAAAGGTCAGGATTTGGGTACTACAAAAATTTTGAGGAAGAAAAACTCCCTAATTCACTTGAATCAGAATGAGAGTCGTGTATTGTTTTCCTTCAGTGTCAACCTTGAATTTTTGCCAGTTGTTTTTTCACTCAAGCTCATTGGCAACTTGATTCTGCCTGTCCATTCTGTAATGCTGGCCTATCCCTTTTGATAATAGCAATGATATTTTGACTTTCTATGAATTAGGGAAGGATTCTTCTCCAGATTCGAATTCTGTTCAAGATCAAGCAAGTAGCCGCATTTTGACACCACATACAATAGTGATTATGCTGATGATTTCTCTAACTGACCTGAATCGTACAAGGAGTTTTTGGGTCCTAGATGATCTTCCTAGACGTTCTGGGCCAATTAACGTGAAAAGTCATAACGCAGCTCTTATAGCATTGGTCTAACTGAAGTCAGATCTTATTTAAGAAAGAATTACTGCTCAAGGTAGGGAAGCATCTATTGATGCGGTAGAAAGTACACAATGAACAGGTTGAAGAGAATGGTGTAGCCAGCCAAACAACTGATATCAACTAGATGGAGATGAGGGAAGATTCAAGACAAACGTATGAAAAGAATTTTACAAGAAATTGCTGCAAAAATTTTATACCTTGAAGTTCCTCAAATTGATGCCGAGGATCATACTAGCATACCAGATGTCGAATCTTCCATTCAACAAATTGATACCCGTGAGGAATATGATGATATTGGAGTATTATCAGATCATTCTAAAAGTTTTTTTAAGACAATGATCTTGAAAATGTAGATCCGCTCGAATCTACTTCTCACGAGGAACTGAATGAAGATCTAGGTATGGGAGTTGAGCCAAATGATTGGCAAGCATATGGTTTTCAACGGGATGAATGAAAAAATAGCATTGAAGAAGATATAAACGAAGTTGGAAAAGCATCACACTACTATTGGTCTGGAGAATTCTCGAGTACGACACATAGAGGAGATGTTCATCTGTAAAATGCCCTGGAGCTTCACATGAAAATGTTTCATTGTGGAGATGTGCCTAATTGGTTAGAGGGCTCTCCTAACCGGGAGTTACATCCACCTGAAGGTTGGAGACCTTTTATTTTCCTAAAGAGAATAATGTGCCTAATGTGAAAATGAAGAGAACTTTTAATTAGGTATCAAAGTTTTAAAATGGCTGAATTTAGACTAAATGGGTGAATTTACATGTGGACTATTTTTTCTTTATTATGCAGAAGTGTCTCTACTTTTCTTAGTAGTGGTTTTCGAGAAAGTCTTGACCAGTTAAATCGATCTTACATAGACAGGCGAGGTCAAAGTACCAGTAATGGGGGATCTAGACGAGACGATGTCCCCTTACACGTCTGCAGAAACAAGTGAAAGAGCACGACAGGTAGACACGTCAAGCGGGTTCTGTTGCGAGCCATCCACTTGCTTGCCTCTGCCACCTGCAATGTCCCCTCGGCAACTTTGGGAACATGAATTGAGTCATGATAGTTGGTCAAGACGTGATTTCCGTCAGCAGTTTTTGGAGCTATATGTCTCATCATTGTTCCCTTGTTTGTTGTCTTTTTGGGTGAAATCAGTTGAATCAAAGTAATAAACGAGATAGGAAAACACGCAAATATCAATGGTAAACGATTGATGAATTGTGATTCTATAATTCTATTTAGAATTATTGCAATTGTCTATTAGGTGAAGTCAGTGTATGCTGTTGGATAATCTGGTCATCTATTTTTCGTTCTTTATTTTCTTGTTATTACTATTCTTTTAAATTTGATGTTGTGTTGCTTAATTTTATAGGACTGGGAGATCATTAATGATTTGAGGATCGACATGTCCTAGGCTGCAGCAGAGGATGAGCAACCCTACAGAGATGTTGGAGACATGCATGGACATGCAACTTGAGCTGCAGCGCTCAATTAAGCAAGAAGTTTCTTCTTTGGCACTGAACCGAACAAATGGTTCAGAGGTATGCCTTCATTCTCAATGTAGCTGAATTCTTTAGTTTATTACATCATTTAGATTTGATCAATTAACAAGCTGCCTGTGGAACCCACCCCACTCCCTAAAAAAAGATAGAACATGGTACTTGATATGCAGAAGTTTATACCTTAATCTAAGTGATTTCATAAGTAATTTAAGTAGTTTCTGTGCTTCTTAGTTGTAGAGATATTATAGTATTTTTTCAAAATTCACATGGACTTTTTTGTTTTTTTTTTTAATGTGGTTCCTGCCTTGAACCACCGAAATATATCATAACTTTACTCAAATGTTTTATTCAGCATGGGTGGAGGGAGGGAAGACAATTTGGCAGATGAAGAACCCAAATGGGATCGAGTAAGGAAAGAATTTGTTGTATATGTTTGGGGGGGGTGATAACCATATTGATGCTTTGTTGTATAGTAATTCTAGCAAATTCTCAGACCATTTTTTTGTGTGTTTTTTGCTCTAGTTCCAAGTTTCATTTAACTTATATTTTCTCCTTTACAACTTATAGATGCGGGCACATGTGCACATGTTCAAAATGTGCTACGAGTTGGTCAAAGCAAGAGAAAAAGTGTCCGACGTGTCATGCGCCTATTCTGGAAGTGATTCGTGCTTACTCTTTATGACGAATTAGATGACAATAAAGACAAAAAAATGAGACTAATAGTGAGATTCGTTGATCTTCATCCTCTTGTTCCATCCATCCATCCAGGTGTCTTACTGATTCTTCTCGTCCAAACTTCTATGCATATAAAGTTTATTATACAATGATGGACGATTGAAATAATATATGTAATCTCTATTATTGATTAATCTAGCGAGAATAAATACGATGAGTGGGATTTAGAAACCTTAATCAAGGAATTTGAGAATGATAAAGCTTACTTTTATAATTTCACATCCAAAAAGTCTAGAGCTACATCTAGTTGGCTTACCGTTTTATTTTTATTTTCCAAGTTTTCAATTCATTGCTCTTTTTTAGCAATTTAATTTATGGATGAACTATATACTTTTCTTAATCTTAAGACTACATAAACACAAATTTATGAAGCCCAAAATAAATTGTTTCTATTACCTAATGTTTTTGTGAAATGCACACAATTTTTTTTAATTCCAAAATTCATGCTCTTGAAATAAAATTAAAGTAAAATTTATTCAACTCTTTTATAATATTATTAACCGAAAAAATTGACTCTTTTATATAATAATTCGTGCTCAACTAAAAAATAAACAAAAATAAAGTTGAGTTGAAATTATAAATTCCAATTTGAATATCCCTTCCAGCATCACCACCCGTCGATGCCCAAACAACCTTGTTAACCGACAAATAAGACAAGTGCAATATAGCTTTGTTCCAACTTTGATGCACCTAAATTCGTATTTTACTTTAAAAAAATAAAATATTTTAAATGAAAAAATTCCCATCACAAATATATATTTTTTTTTTATGTTATCAAGGATAAAAAAATATAATTTCTGGAACCTTTGAATATAAAATATCTACTTTCAAATCCTCCTCCCCAACCAATGTGGGATCCCACAATCCACCCCCTCCCCCGGGGCCAGCGTCCTCGTTGGCACTCGTTCCCTTCTCCAATCGATGTGGGACTCCACAAAACACTCCACCTCGAGGTCCAGCGTCCTCGCTGGCACCCGTTCCCTTCCCAATCGATGTGAGATTCCACAATCTACCCCCTCGAGGCCCAGCGTCCTTGCTAGCACACCGCCTCGTATCCACCCCCCTTCGGGGTGCATCCGACCATATCTGTTAGTGGATCTCACAATCCACCCCCTCGAGGCCAGCGTCCTTACTGGCACAGCACCGCCTCATATCCACCCCCTTTGGGGCCCACCACTAGATGATATCATCCCTCTTTGGGTTTCCTCAAGGTTTTTATATTAGAGAGGTTTCCACGCCCTTATAACCAATGTTTTTTTTTTCTCCTCATCAACGGATATAGGATCTCACAATCCACCCCCTTTGGGACCCAGAGTCCTTGTTGGCACACCGCCTCGTGCCCAACCCCTTCAGGGATCAGCCTCCTCGCTGGCACATTACCCCAGTGTCTGGCTCTGATACCATTTGTACAGTCCAACCCCACCGCTAACATATATTATCCTCTTTAGCTTTCCCTTTCAAGCTTCCCTTTAAGGTTCTAAAACGCGTCTACTGGGAGAGGTTTCCACACACGCTCATAAAGAATAGTTCGTTCTCCTCCCCAACCCAACGTAGAATCTCACAATTTCTTTGTCTCCCTCAAATTTCAGGACATAAAAACTCATCCTTAAGAGATTTTGGCAGCAACATCATTTTCTCCAATGGACTAAGGGACCCTTATAGCAGCGGCGGGTAAACGAAAACCAAAGCTCCAACATTTATGCAGATAAAGAACAATCAACTTTACTTCAACTCTCTGTCTCCTTTTGTGAATGCAGAGTGTTGCATAACTTATCTGACAGTCTCCTTGCACTCTATACGCCTAATGGTTTGATTCAGACTCATAAATTCTAACTTCAAAGCTTTGTTCTTTTGGAGCTGACATGTTTTGAACTTTCCAGGATCTCATTGTTTGGACATTTTACGAGCAAATGAAACGGATCCATAGTGGTTGGTGGAACAAAGAGAGACAGATGTTAACATCATTAAAGGATGGGTCCGTAAGTATTATGCTGATCTTGGTAGTCACTACAATATATAAACAACACATAATGATGATGAAACACTATAAACAGGATACGAAAATCATCCTGACATGTATGAGCCACTAAAGATGAATTTTATGAACTTGTATTGATGTTAGTGTTGAAAACGTCCATTGAATAGCTAAAGCATACTGCCTAATAGATATTGTCAGCTTTGGCTCGTTACGTATCGTCATTAGCTTCACGATTTTAAAACACGTGTGCCAGGAGAAGTTTTCACACTCTAGATATGCTTGTTTCCCTTTCCACATTAGGTGGGATCTCACAATCCACCCCCTTGGGGAGTCCAGCATTCTCGTTGGTACACCGCCCAATGTCTGACTCTGATACCATTGTAACAGCTCAAGCCCACTGCTAGAAGATATATTATCCGCTTTGGCCCGTTTATGTATCTCACCATCAGCCTGCACTGTTTTAAAACGCGTCTATTAGGAAAGAGGTTTCCACACCCTTATAAACGAATGCTCATTTCCCTCTCCAACCGATATGAGATTTCACAGTCCATAACGTAACACTTAAAATATATGAACTTGAACGTTCGCCTAGATACAAACTTGAAAGTTCACGAACAGATGAATCGTTCAATAATGGCCCCTAAAGAGTGTTGAAATAAAATTTCACTCTGATACCAATTTGTTGAAATAACAATCCTCTCCGATACCAACTTACAGAAAATAGACGCTCGCTCTGAAACCAACTTGTTTAAATAACTCTCACGAAGCTGTGAAGAGGTGTCGAGAGGGGAGACAAGGGGACAATAGGAAATTATGAAAAAAACTCTTTTCTATTACACGGTACACTTTGCTTTCTGTCACTTGCTCTCTACCTCTTGCTTTTTACAATGAAAAACGAATCAATTGATAGGGTTTTCTAAGATTTAAAATGAGGGTTTCTAAGATTTAAAATGAGCGATCCCATAACCCATTCTCTCCTATGTGATTGTTGTCCCTGTCTTTTTTTTTTTGTTTGGTCTTTTACTTCTTACAACTTAGATTTCAAAAAGCCTTACTAAACTTTAACAACACAAAAAACTACCCTTTTTTTTTTCTTTTTTCCAAGTTTATTCCCAACAAAACTTCGCCATAAAGGGCTTAAATGCTCTATTCAAACGATTCCACCTGCGTCGTTTTTGTTTTCTTGAGCTCAGTTGTGCTTTCTTCAATTTTCTCTCTCTGTCCTCGAGCAGCAGACTAAGCTTGTCCTTCTCTGATGAGACTTAATTTGATCTTCTCGAGAACAGCCTACCTGAGACAACAAACTCTGTTGAGGATTATTGGGAGAGTCCCACATTGGTTAATTTAGGGAAATGGGTTTATAAGTGGGAATACTATCTCCATTGGTCTGAGGCCTTTTGGGGAAGCCCAAAGCAAAGCCATGAGAGCTTATGCTCAAAGTGGACAATATCATACCATTGTGGAGAGTCCGTGATTCCTAACACAACTCTTCATTTCTCCCGTTCTTAGCCACGCTTGACTCAGACATCATGGATTCATTCAGTTTACTCAATTCTCTTCTCAAGTCCACAGCGACATTTACAGCTAGCATTTTTTCTTCCTCCTGTTCGATTTGATTCAGGTTCACGTCGAGTGAGTCTTTCTGTTGAGTCAGCATCTCTATATCTTTCTCCTCCCTCACTAGCTCGTCCACTAGAGCCTCAATCTCCATTAACATGTCATTCTCTTTCTCCACCCTTCTTCAACTTTCTTCATAAGATCAGAGATTATATTCTCATTCTTTTTCCTTCTCCTGTTTGAGATAGAAGGAACTCTAACTCAGCTCACCCACTTCCTTCTCTAACCTTTCGATCTCCTTTTCTAAAAACTTTTTTTTCTTTTTTCAATCAATACTTTCTCCTTCGAAAGTTGTCGTTCAGGGATTTCAACGTCTGCAATTGAGACTTCTCCACAGATTTATCCACGAAAATTTTGGGTTGTTGCTCTTAATCTCTATTCTCCTCCTCGAGATCTGGCAGTTTCATTGGCTCGTTCGCTAATCGCATGGGCTTCTTCTTCTTCGTCATTGTTTTGGGATTTTCAAGGGATTTTCAAGGATTGCAGCTTGCATCTAAACCATCTATTTCTCATGTTCAATCTGCATATCTGTCATCTTTTCTTCTTCCATTCTCTCTTCCATTCTCATCCTCTTTCTTCTTTCTTCCTCGAATTGCTTTTCCCAGCCAGTGGAGCTCTCTCTCTTCGAGCTCGGGCTCTCTATTATTCAGTTGTTCATCTTTATTCGATTTTCTCTCGTCCCGTATCAGCTGTGCGTCACGTCATTTCTATTAGTTTCCATCGCCTTCATGACTATCGTCGTCGTCTTTTGCACCGCCGTGTTCTTTCGTTTTCAGCTCTTCATTTTGGGCCATCAAGAGAATGCTTCCGTTTGTTGCGTCATCAAAGGCTAGTTGATAGTTTCTTCCACTTTTCATCGCCTCAAGAATCTCTTGCATAATGACCCAATCTGCCACAATTGTAACATCTGTCGAAGTTACAGTTATTTGCATAGTGGCCATATTTCTGACATTTGTAACACTGGATGTGGGAATTGTATCCTTGACCGCGTCCTTGATTGTGTCCTCTTCCACGCCTATTTGCTTGGCTCGATAGTCTCTTCTCTTTATAGCTTTCTTCGTAACTGTTGCCTTGACTACCTCGACCATTCCCGCGACTTCCACGACCTCTACCTTGAGTATTTTGAGAGAAGAGTACCTTTTCATCCTTTATTGATGCCTTTATTAGTTTGAAGCGCTTAATCGAGTGTCTTCTCCTTCTTTTTCTTACGTTGCTCGAGTGCCTCGAGAGAACCGGCGAGCTCATCGACCGTGAATGTCGCTAGGTCTTTCGACTCTTCTATGTCTCGTACAACATTCTCGAAAGTTTGTCTGTTAACGACTTCAACATCTTCTCCACAACCTGCGTCTCAGGTAACATTTCTCCGTTTCGATTTAGTTGATTTGCCACGGTCTGTACCGCGCGTGATGTAGTCAAATACATTTTCTGACTCCTTCAACTTCATGCTCTCCAACTCGCCACGCAGAGTGTCTGGAGAACGCATCTGCTTGACTCGGTCGGTTCCTTTGAACACCTTTTCTAAAGTTCTCCATGCTTCTTTTGTTCCATCATGTTCGCCATCGGCTATGATACCAATTGTTGAAATAAAACTCGCTCTGATACCAATTTGTTGAAATAACAATTCACTCCGATACCAACTAGTAAAAAATAAACGCTCACTTTGAAACCAACTTGTGTAAATAAATCTCACGAAGCTGTGAAGGAGGTGTTGAGAGGGGAGAGACAAAGGGGACAAAAGAAATTCTGAAAAAACTATTTTGTATTACACTATACGCTTTGCTTTCTGTCTCCTACTCTTGCTCTCTGCCTCTTCTTTTTACAATGAAAACGAATGAATCTAGAGGGGTTTTCTAAGATCTAAAATGAGCTATCCCATAACCCATTCTCTCCTACTAGACTGATTCTTGTCCTTCATATTTTTCTTTGGCCTTTTCCTTTTCCTTCTCACGGCTCAAATTTCAAAAGCGTTCCTAAATTTAACAAAATAAAAAACTAACCTTATTTTCTTTTTTACATTTAAGTTTATTCCCAACAAACAGAAACGTGGACATTTTGGTATGAAAAGAAAAAAGGGGCCGAAGGAAGAGAAGGTCTCATAATCTTGATGTTGTATGAAAAGAAAAGGGGCCGAAGGAAGGGGTTTAGAACTTTATGACACCCTCACAAAGTGGTTTCAACAGCATGCACCGAAACCATTATTGAAGTGCTCCACTCAAGAGCAGATGCTTAAGTCTCTTATGGATTTCTTAGACTGTTCTCAATTCAACCCCACTTCTCATTATCATTACAAGTGGCTTACACAATAGCCATTCTATAAGGATCCATAAACCATTATGTCAAAGAATATGGTCGGTGTCGAGAGGGGAGAGACACTGTACACTTTCACAAAGCTGTGAAGGAGGTGTCGAGAGGGGAGAGAGAGACAAGGGGACAAAGGAAATTATGAAAAAAAACTCTTTTCTATTATACACAGTACACTTTCAGTACACTTTGCTTTCGTCTCTTGCTCTCTGCCTCTCTCGATAGTCTCTTCTCTTTATAGTTTTCTTCGTAACTGTTGCCTTGACTACCTCGACCATTCCCGCGGCTTCCACGACCTCTACCTTGAGTATTTTGAGAGAAGAGTACCTTTTCATCCTTTATTGATGCCTTAGTTTGAAGCGCTTGATCGAGTGTCTCCTCCTTCTTTTTCTTACGTTGCTCGTGTGCCTCTAGAGAACCGGCGAGCTCATCGACCGTGAACGTCGCTAGGTCCTTCGATTCTTCTATGTCTCATACAACATTCTCGAAGTTGTCTGTTACCGACTTCAACATCTTCTCCACAACCCGCGCTCAGGTAACATTTCTCCGTTTCGATTTAGTTGATTTACCACGGTCTGTACGCGCGTGATGTAGTCAAATACATTTTCTGACTCCTTCATCTTCATGCTCTCCAACTCGCCACGCAGAGTGTCTGGAGACGCACCTGCTTGACTCGGTCGGTTCCTTTGAACACCTTTTCTAAAGTGTCCCATGCTTCTTTTGTTCCATCATGTTCGCCATCGGCTCTGATACCAATTTGTTGAAATAAAACTCGCTCTGATACCAATTTGTTGAAATAACAATTCGCTCCGATGCCAACTTGTAAAAAATAAACGCTCACTTTGAAACCAACTTGTTTAAATAACTCTCACGAAGTTGTGAAGTTGTGAAGGCGGTGTTGAGAGGGGAGAGACAATGGGACAAAACAAATTCTGAAAAAAACTATTTTCTATTAGACTATACGCTTTGCTTTCTATCTACTGCTATTGCTCTCTGCCTCTTCTTTTTACAATGAAAACCAATGAATTTAGACGGTTTCAGATCTAAAATTAGCTATCCCATAACCCATTGTCTCAGACTGATTCTTGTCCCCATATTTTCTTTGACCTTGCTTTTCCTTTTCCTTCTTATGCTAAAATTAAAAAAGCCTTACTAAATTTAACAAAACAAAAAACTACGCTTATTTTCTTTTTTCCATTTAAGTTTATTCCCAACAAAAAGAAACGTGGACATTTTTGTGCTTTTCTCATATTCTAGGAAGTTGTATGAAAAGAAAAAGGGGCCGAAGGAAGGGGTTTAGAACTTTATGACAACCTCACAAAGTGGTTTCAACAGCATGCACCAAAACCATTATTGAAGTGCTTCACTCAAGAGCAGATGCTTAAGTTTTTTTTATGGAATTCTTAGCCTGTTCTCGTTCAAACCCACTTCTCATTATCACTACAAGTGGCTTACACAATAGCCATCCTATAAGGATCCATAAACCATTATGTCAAAGAATATGGCTTGTTCCCAAATGGTCAATTCACTTCAAATCATCAAGATGCCTCTCTCTACCAATAAAAATAACCTTATGAAAAAATGGTAGTTTGCTAAGTTGGGTCAAGTCAACAAGAATAAGAATTAGGTGGTTTTCAAATTCTCATGGATGTGCCAACATTTTCATGTGTTTATAAGTTCAATATGGTGATAATGAAAAATTAGTATTTTTGTTATGTAAGTTTTTGAATTCTCACTTTTTGTGTCTAATATATCCACAACTTTAAAAAATATCAATAAATTAGCGTATTACCTCGCTCAAGTTTTCTAGAGTATTTCTCTCAAACATGACCTAAGGTTCGAGCATACGTCGATATCGTCCACGAAATCAGAAATTCACATCACTGATTTGTTCACTCGGTTAGAACAAGTGTCGCACAGTCGCTATCCCGCTACTGCAAGAGTGCGATTGTGACAATGGACAAGTCCATTACCAGCTTCTACATGTTCAAGGCCTGGCTCCAATTCCGCTTCTAAAAGGTCGGAATCCGAGGCGAGCTCCATGACAGGTTTCAAGGGTCAAGAATACGATTAGGTTATGGACTTGCAGTCATCTTCAACCTTCGCTTCCCTATAAGATTGTCTTTAGGGAAGCGTCGTATTCGTATGGCTTGAAATTTTCCCTGCTTCCCAGTCTGTCCTGCACTCGACCATATGCTCATTTCGTTGATTGAGCCGGGTATCCTCCATCCCGTTTTGGGCCGCCCGATTATTTTATATCTGAAAAGTTTTAATATATAAATAAAGTTCATTTTTTAATAGAAAACCCGGTAGTGGCCAACATTACAATAAACAAAATGGCAAGAATCTAGCACCAAAAATATATTTTAGATATGCTCAAGGTTTCACGAAGAAATTATGATCTAGAAAGTTGTGCTACAAGACACCTAGAAATATTGTTAGTTTGTGAAGATATGCAAATCATACTCGAACGCGCACACTGTCAAAACAATCCACCGTTCGAAGTTGCTCGAGATGGGCCTACGAATGCTGGTCGACTCTCACCCAAGCAAAAGATGATGATTGCTTCGGATAGCATGTAGGACAACACTGAATCCATGTGGTTCATGAATATGTTTCCAACTCCGATGGAAACCCGAGCTATAGACCACGATTATACTGCACGAAACATAGCCTGAAATTGCGTACGTTGCCATTTCTGGTCATGTCTATTTCGATGACTTCGATTTCGAAGTTCCATCAATAGTTATGTTTCCCATTACAATCTCCATAGCTTCTCTCTCTCGTCCTTCTCGCTTCTTTTAGTTGAAGCGTCCTGATCTTTGGGCTGATTTTGATGGGTTGATACAGAAGATTCAAGAATTCTTGAGACATAACTCAACCACGGATGGCTGAGACATTGTGCTGCTCTTGGTCTCTTTTAAGGTGCAACCAAGTCATTAGCATCTTGCTTGCTGAAATCATACTTCTCAGTCAACACCTGATTAAGAGGCCAAAAGCGCAATTGACGAATATGCCTCAACTCGCCATATCTGTTGAAGTAGTCCCTTGAATAGCAGCCACCTAATGCAATGTGTGCCGGATATTTTAAGAAAGAGCAAAATATAAATAAGTGAATTTTTTTTTAAAATATATAAAAATAAAGACGACATGGTATTTGTAAGTATGTAAACATTACCTTGCAAGACATCATTCCAAGAAGCTCCATCATCCATGCGAAATGATCCTGAAAATAAAATAAAGAGTAGAAATTACAACTTCCAGAAGAGAAGATCCATGTAATAAGCTGATACTCATGGCAAAGTCTTGTTTTGCTGTTCCTCGAACACGTATACCAGTGATGTCGACATGATATACATATAGTTGTTTTAAAAAAAATAAGAAACAAGTACCATATGTATACTACCACTATCCTACAAGCTAAGGGGAATATGATTAGCTGAGATAATAGCTACATTGTATTAAAGAAAACGGAAAGAAAGGCATCAAGTTAAAAGCAAAATTATTTATATTTTCCAACGGACAGTCTTTTCAAATTATTCACCTGACATATTTAGTGTATGACATTGTTGAAATTAAATTCAGCCTCCTCCACGAGTTAACCAAAATAAAACAACCGAACAAATATTTTAGTATCAGGTAAACTTCTACATTATGCCGTTGTTATAGCTACAACGGAAGAAACGTGTCAAAGAATAAAATTATAACTCATTGATAACTCAAACAAACAACAATAACAAATAAAAAAAAAAAAAAAAAACTTTTAAGCATGGTTTTCAAAGATTGAAAATGTGGGACTTTACTATGAGTAGAAACAACACTTCCCAAGGGGAGGGGAGACTCGATTAACAAATGTTACACGTTAAGAATTAATGAGTATAAGAAAGAAAAAAATAATCATACTCATAAAAGAAGAACAAAAAAAAAAAAAAAAAAAAAAAAAAAGAAAAAGAAAAGAAAAGAAAGAAAGTCTCTTAACATACCTCATCCCTTTCATAGTTGTCACCACTTTGTGGATCAAAGAGAACATCGCCAGTGGCCAACTCAAAACAAATGCAAGCAAATGACCACATATCTGCTGGATTAGAATATATTTGATCCAAGAATAACCTCGGTACTCCTATACTGCCGTGTCTGAATATCATTAGTAAATTGCTTGTAGATAAGAGAAACTTCGAGAATGGGCAACTAGTGTCAAATTACTGCCATGTAAATTGCTACGAGTGTCTCATCAATGCCACTCCAATCATCATTGGCATGTAAGATGAAATGTCTAATGTCTAGCGACATCCTTAATGCTAATTACATTATTAGGAAACTAAATTTTTCTGAATTACCGAGGTATGAGAAATAGTGATCAATTTCATATGCAATTGTATATCCTCAATCCAAAAGTTATCTGGTCACTGATTACTGTGTTTTAATTTGGTTAAACTAAACATAGAGCTTAACAAACCTTCGTACTAACGTCTTTTTCTACAATAATGTTAACACTGATGGACATTGTTCGTTTTCCTCGTTGAACTTGAATTCATTACCAGTTATAGTCAAGAAAACACAAATCTGATCACTGGGCATTGCGGTTAAGGGTCGTTAACTTTAACCAAGAAGTCTTAGGTCCAAAACTTGCTACCTGCTTGGAAGACTAACCTTCTTTGATTGGGATCTTTCAAATGTTGTGATGTTGAATAATAGTAAGCTACTTTGAAGTTTGTGAAAGTGTAAAAGGTCTACTTTGACTTTGGAAAGTGTAAAAGGTACTGACTTCGGGTAAAAAAAATTTTGAGGAAGAAAAACTCCCTAATTAATTAACTTGATTCAGAATGAGAGTCGTGTATTATTTCCTTTAGTGTCAACCTTGAATTTTTGCCGGTTGTTTTTTTACTCAAGCTCATTGGCAACTTGACTTGCTTGTCCACTCTGTAATGCTAGCCTATCCCTTTTGATAATACTAATGATATTTTGACTTTCTTTGAATTAGGGAAGGATTCTTCTCCCGATTGGATAATTCTGTTCAAGATCAAGCAAGTAGCCGGCATTCTGACACAACATACAACAGTGATGATGGTGATTCTCTAACTGACCTAAATCGTACAAGGAGTTTTGAGGTCCTAGATGATCTTCCTAGACGTTCTGGGCCAATTAACGTAGAAAGTCATAACGCAAGCTCTTATAGCATTGGTCTAACTGCAGTCAGATCTGATTAAGAAAGAATTACTGCTCAAGGTAGGGAAGCATCTATTGATGCGCTAGAAAATACACAAGAACAGGTTGAAGAAAATTGTGTAGCCAGCCAAACAGCTAATATCAACTCAATGGAGATGAGAGAAGATTCAGGACAACGTATAAGAAGAATTTTACAAGAAATTGCTGCAAAAAATTTATACCTTGAAGTTCCTCAGATTGATGCCGAGGATCATACTAGCATACCAGATGTCGAATCTTCCATTCAATAAATTGATACCCGCGAGGAATATGATGATAATGGAGTATTATCAGATCATTCTAGAAGTTTTCAAGACAATGATCTTGAAAATGTAGATCCGCTGGAATCTACTTATCACGAGGAACTGAATGAAGATCTAGGTATGGGAGTTGAGCCAAATGATTGGCAAGCATATGGTTTTCAACGGGATGAATGGAAAAATAGCATTGAAGAAGATATAAACGAAACTCAGTTGGAAAGCATCACACTACTAATTGGTCTAGAGAATTCTCGAGTACGACACATAGAGGAGATATTCATCTGTAAAATGCCCCTGAAGCTTCACATGAAAATGTTATCATTGTGGAGGAAGTGCCTAATTGGTTAGAGGGCTCTCCTAGTCGGGAGGCTACATCCAGCCGAAGGTTGGAGACCTTTTATTTTCGTGAAGAGAATAATGTGCATAATGTTGAAATGAGAGAACTCTTAAATAGGTATCAAAAAATTTATATAACAACATGCCGGGCGGAATTCAGACTAAATGGTGAATTTACATGTGGACTATTTTTCTTTATTACGCAGGAGAAGTGTCTCTACTCTTCTTAGTAGTGGCTTTCGAGAAAGTCCTGACCAGTTAATTCGATCTAACATAGACAGGCGAGGTCACAGTACCAGTAATGGGGATCTAGACGAGACGATGTCCCTTACATGTCTGCAAAACAAGAGCAAGAGCACGACAGGCAGATTGCAGGTCAAGTGGGTTCTGCTGCGAGCCATCCACTTGCTTTGCCTCTGCCACCTGCAATGCCCCCTCGGCAACTTTGGGAACATGAATTGAGTCATGATAGTTGGTCAAGACGTGATTTTCATCGGCAGTTGTGAGTTGATTTGAGGATCGACATGTCTAGGCTAGAGCAGAGGATGAGTAACCTACAGAGAATGTTGGAGACATGCATGGACATGCGACTTGAGCTGCAGCGCTCAATTAAGCAAGAAGTTTCTTCTTCACTGAACCGAACAGCTGGTTCAGAAGGTATGCCTTCATTCTCAATGTAGCTGAATTCTTTAGTTTTAGATTTGATCAATTAACAAGCTGACTGTGGAACCCACCCCACCCCCTAGAAAAAGATAGAACGTGGTACTTGATTTGCAGAGGTGCATACCTTAATCTAAGTGGTTTCATAAGTAATTTAAGTAGTTTCTTGGTTGTGGATATTATATATTTCCAAAATTCGACATGGACTTTTTATTTTTTTTAATGTGGTTCCTGCCCTGTACCACCGAAATATATCATACTTTACTCAAATGGTTATTCAGCATGGGTGGAGGGAGGGAAGACAGTTTGCCAGACGAAGAACCCAAATGAGACCGAGTAAGGAAAGGAATTTGTTGTATATGTTGTGATAACCATATTGATGCTTTGTTGTATAGGTAATTCTAGCAAATTATGAGACCATTTTTGTGTGTTTTTCTCTGGTTCCAAGTTTCATTTGACTTATATTTTCTCCTTTACAACCTATAGATGCGGGCACATGTGCACATGTTCAAAATGTGCGAACGAGTTGGTCGAAGCAAGAGAAAAGTGTCCGACATGTCATGCGCCTATTCTAGAAGTGATTCGTGCTTACTCTTTATGACGAATTAGATGACAATAAAGAAAAAAAAAATGAGACTAACAGTGAGATTCGTTGATATTCATCCTCTTGATCCATCCATCCATCCACGTGCCTTACAGATTCTTCTTGTCCAAATTTCTATCCATATAAAGTTTATTATATACAATGATGGACGATTGAAATAGTATATGTAATCTCTATTATTGATTAATCTAGCGAGAATAAATACGATGAGTGGAATTAGAAGACTTATTCAAGGAATTTGAGAATGAGAAAGCTTACTTTTCTAATTCCACTCCCAAAAACTCTAAAGCTACATCTAGTTGACTTGCGGTTTTGTTTTTATTTTCCAAGTTTTCACTCCTTTGCTCTTATTAGCAATTTAATTTATAGATAAACTATATACTTTTTTTAATCTTAAGACTACATAAACACAAATTTATGAAGCTCAAAATAATTTGTTTCTATTACCTAATGTTTTTGTGATATGCACACAATTTTTTTTAATGATCTTGAAATAAAATTAAAGTAAAATTTATTCAACTCTTTTATAATATTATTAACCGAAAAAATTGACTCTTTTATATAATAATTCTTGCTAAACTAAAAAATAGACAAAAATAAAGTTGAGTTGAAATTATAAATTCCAATTTGAATATCCCTTCCAGCACCACCACCGTCGATGCCACAAACAACCTTGTTAACCGACAATAAGACACGTGCAATATAGCTTTGTTCCAACTTTCATGCACCTAAATTCTTAAGTTTTCAAACTCGAAATATTAATTCTTATTTTACTTAAAAAAAAATAAAATATTTTTAATGAAAAATTCCCATCACAAAATATATATATGTTATCAAGGAAAAAAAAAATATAATTTCTGGAATCTTTAATATAAAATATCTACTTTCAAATCCACGTTCCATATGTGTACTAAAAACTTGATCAAAAACAATTTTCTCACTCTTTTTTATTTTTTTTATTTTTATAAAAAGCATGTTGCAAAATGATTTTAAATATAACAAATATAAATTTAACTATTTTAAAATTATCTTAAAAGAAAACTTGATAATTAGAAAAGATCTGATGAACTATTTTAAAACCATACCTGTATCAACCTGTTAGTATCAAGTCATTTCAAGATATGAACTTAATGTTTTTCCAAAAGACTTTTTCAATGGCACAAACTTGGTCCAATCGTCGGTTTACTGCTGAATTTTCCATCCACTTTCTAAGCTTTATCTTCCCATCTTCAAAACCGACAAAACTTTATAATTAGAAAAATCTGATGAATCCAATCTAATTTATGGCGTTTTAAATAAATAAAAATTTTATAGATTGAATTGGTTTATTGGTTCTCCTGAAACTCGATTGGGTTGAACTAAACCAACTCGAATTTATTATAAATTTTATAATATACATTTCTATTTCCGATCGAGTTATATATACGTATATTTAGTTGCCCAAACAATCGAAATTAATTCAACTCAAAAATTTTATTGTATTAGTTAATAAGTGTTGTTGGGGTTGAAAATTTTACAACCCGAACAATTGGATTAGATCTAAAAAGTATCTCAGCCAACCGGACCCAACTCAACCAACGAACATCCCTAACCGACACATCAAGATATTAAGATTAGAAGTTTTCTTCACGAAGACACTATTCTAAAACTAGGAATTTTGAAGTGATTTTAGCATTAGAAAAGCAAATTTTTGATAAGGACAACAGCTTCATTGCATATTTAGGAATGAAGCCGCTGAAGAGTGTCTTTATTTGGCAGAAACGTCTATAACTTATTCACCTTTCCCACAACAATCAACTCAACTCAACTCAACCATTCAACTACCTTTCATTAGGCGCCTTGGCCTAGCTTACGAACCACTGGTTCGAGACTCGAACCGGTGAACCGGGCAACTTTTTGTTATATAAAGGAGCTGTTTGTTTGTGAAGATCAAGCCAAACCAAGCACTCTGCCATGATGCTTCTTCCCTGCTTACTTCTCATCCTTTCAGCCTGTGTTTCTGCAACACAGTACAGAATCCCAAGGCTTAGTCCAACCGACAGAGATTCTGAAGCTCTGTCCTCGCCTCTTTCGGATGATTTCAAGACATTTTATTACAACCAAACGTTAGATCACTTCAATTATAGACCTGAAAGCTACACGACGTTCGCTCATAGATATATAATCAACTTTAAGTATTGGGGCGGCGCAAATTCCAGCGCTCCCATCCTTGCCTACTTGGGAGCTGAAGGTCCACTGGATAAGGATTTGAACGTTGTAGGATTCTCGACTGATAATGCTGCTCAGTTTGGGGCTCTTCTTGTTTATATTGAGGTAAGAGCTTTCATGTTCTTGTGTGGTTCATATTTAATGCTTTGGAGGGTTTATATGATTTTGTTTTGTTTTGTTGTTAGCATCGTTATTATGGGAAATCGATACCCTTTGGATCAAGGGAGGTAGCATTGAAGAATGCAAGCACTTTAGGCTATTTCAACTCTGCTCAAGCAATAGCAGATTATGCTGATGTTCTTATACATGTTAAAAAGGAGTTGAATGCTAAAGATTCTCCTGTGATTGTTCTTGGTGGATCATATGGTGGAAGTAAGTGGGTTCTCGTTTAAAATTGTGAGATTTCACGTCGGTTGGAAAGGGGAATGAAGCATTTCTTATAAGGGTGTGGAAACGAATCGCTAGTAGATGGGTTTTAAAACTGTAAGGCTGATGACGATGTGTAACGGGCCAAAACGGACAATATCTACTAGCCATGGCCTTGAGTTGTTCCAAATGGTATCAGAGCTAGACACTAAGTAGCGTGCTAGCGAGGACACTGGGCCTCTAAGAGGGGTGGATTTTGAGATCCCACATCGGGTGGAGAGGGGAACGAAACTTTTCTTATAAGGGCGTGGAAGCCTCTCCCTAGCACACGCGTTTTAAAACCGTGAGGCTAACCACGATATGTAACGGGCCAAAGCGGACAATATCTGCTAGCGACGGCCTCGAGCTGTTGTCAATGGTATCAGAGCTAGACACCGGGTAGTGTGCCAGCGAGGACGCTGGGCCTCCAAGCGGGTGGATTGTGAGATCCCACATCGGTTGGAAAGGGGAACGAAACATTTCTTGTAAGGGTGTGGATGCCTCTTCCTAGCAGACGCGTTTTAAAACCGTGAGGCTAACGACGATACGTAACGGGCCAAAACGGACAATATCTGCTAGTGGTGGCCTTGAGCTGTTGCAAACGGTATCAGAGCCATACACTAGGCAGTGTGTTAGCGAGGACGCTGAGCCACCAAGAGCGGTGGATTGTGAGATCCCACATCAGTTGGAGAGGGGAACGAAACACTTCTTGTAAGGGTGTGGAAGCCTCACTCTAGCAAACGCGTTTTAATACCGTGAGGCTAACGACAATACGTAACATGCGAAGCGAACAATATCTGCTAGCGGTTGCAAAAATCTTCAAACTCTATATAACAGAACATGTTTTTTGTGTTTTGTTGGAAACAGTGTTGGCTGCATGGTTTCGTCTGAAATATCCTCATGTCGCCCTTGGAGCTCTTGCTTCTTCAGCTCCAATCCTTTACTTCGACAATATCACGCCACATGATGCATACTATTCCATTGCCACTAAGGATTTCAGAGTAAGATCCCTCAACAATAATGCATCCTTTTGAACCTTTTGAACTTTTTAAACACACAAAAATGTGAATGAATTTGCAGGACGTTAGTGAAAGTTGTTATGAAACCATTCGGGATTCCTGGTCCAAGATTGAAACAATTGCTTCCAACCCTGATGGCCTTTCCATTCTTAGCAAAGAGTTCAAAAGTTGCAGGTATTAGAATTCATGGCTCTCATATCCAAATTTAATGAAGTTTGTGCTTCAAATCAGTTGTTCTTGTTTTAGTCCTCTGAAGAACTCCGCTCAGCTGGAAGACTTCTTGTGGTCTATGTATACCGTCGCAGCCCAATACGACCACCCACCAAGGTATCCAGTCACTATAATCTGTGATGCCATTGATGGAGCTTCATCAGGAAGTGGAATTGTTGAACGAATTGCTGCAGGGGTGTTTGCTTATAAAGGAAATCTTTCCTGCTACATGAATCAGGCCAGAGATGAAACTGAAACCGATGTGGGATGGAGGTGGCAGGTAATCTTTTTATTACACGAATACCGACGTGGGATGCATTGAACTTCCAAAAGCTTCATTTATTATTTATTTATTTATTTGACGTTATAAGAAGCTTTTGTGTTGTGTGTGTAACTCAGAGATGCAGTGAAATGGTGATGCCATTAAGCACAGGCAATGATACTATGTTTCCAGCATACAGTTTTGAGCTTGGAAACTTCATAGATTACTACAATGAGTTATTTGGTGTGTCTCCAGGCGTCATTGGGTCACCACCTATTATGGAGGCCATGTATGCACTTCAACCACCTCTCTCTTTTTCTTTATTTACTTTATTGACCTTACTATAACCGCCCAAATCTACGGTAGATATTGTCTTCTTTTTACTTTCTTTTTCACACTTCCCCTACATGTTTTTAAAACTACACTCTTGTAAAGAATGTTTTGCTCTCCTCCCCAACCAATGTAGGATCTCACAATCCATCCCCTCCCCTGGGGTCAGCGTCCTCGTTGGCACTCGTTCCCTTCTCCAATTGATGTGCGACTCCACAATCCACTCCACCCTCGAGGCCCAGCGTCCTTGCTGACACTCGTTCCCTTCTCCAATTGATTTGAGATCCCACAATCTACCCCCTCGAGGCCCAGCGTCCTTGCTAGCACACCGCCTCGTATCCACCCCCCTTCGGGGTGCATCCGACCATTCTGTTAGTGGATCTCACAATCCACCCCCTCGAGGCCCAGCGTCCTTACTGGCACACCGCCTCGTATCCACCCCCTTCGGGGCCCACCACTAAATGATATCATCCTCTTTGGGTTTCCCCTCAAGGTTTTTATATTAGAGAGGTTTCCACGCCCTTATAAACAATGTTTTTTTTTTCTCCTCATCAACTGATATAGGATCTTAGAATCCACCCCCCTCGGGACCCAGCGTCCTTGTTGGCACACCGCCTCGTGTCCACCCCCTTCAGGGATCAGCCTCCTCTCTGGCACATCACCCAGTGTCTGGCTCTGTTACCATTTGTAACAGTCCAACCCCACCGCTAACATATATTATCCTCTTTGAGCTTTCCCTTTCACGCTTCCCTTTAAGGTTTCTAAAACGCGTCTACTAGGAAGAGGTTTCCGCACGCTCATAAATAATAGTTCGTTCTCCTCCCCAACCGACGTAGAATCTCACAATTTCTTTGTCTCCCTTCAAATTTCAGGACATAAAACTCATCCTTAAGAGATTTGGCAGCAACATCATTTTCTCCAATGGACTAAGGGACCCTTATAGCAGCGGCGGGTAAACGAAAACCAAAGCTCCAACATTTATTGCACATAAAGAACAATCAACTTTACTTCAACTCTCTCTCTCTCTCTCTCTTTTTGTGAATGCAGAGTGTTGCATAACTTGTCTGACAGTCTCCTTGCACTCCATACGCCTAATGGTTTGATTCAGACTCATAAATTCTAACTTCAAAGCTTTGTTCTTTTGAGCTGACATGTTTTGAACTTTCCAGGATCTCATTGTTTGGACATTTTACGAGCAAATGAAACGGATCCACAGTGGTTGGTGGAACAAAGAGAGACAGAGGTTAACATCATTAAAGGATGGATCAGTAAGTACTATGCTGATCTTGGCAGTCCAAACAATATATAAACAACACATAATGATGACGAAACACTATAAACAGGATACGAAAATCATCCTGACATGTAAGCCACTGAAGATGAATATATGAACCTGTTTTGATGTTAGTGTTGAAAACGTCTATTGAATAGCTAAAGCATACTGCAAATAGATATTGTCAGCTTTGGCTCGTTACGTATCGTCGTTAGCTTCACGGTTTTAAAACTCGTATGCTAGGAAGAAGTTTTCACACTCTAGATATGCTTTGTTTCCCTTTCCAATTAAGGTGGGATCTCACAATCCACCCCCTTGGGAGTCCAGCAGTCTCGTTGGTATACTGCCCAATGTCTGGCTCTGATACCATTTGTAACAGCTCAAGCCCACTGCTAGAAGATATTATCCGCTTTGGCTCGTTACGTATCTCACCATCAGCCTCACTGTTTTAAAACGCGTCTACTAGGGAGAGGTTTCCACACCCTTATAAAGAATGTTTCATTTCCCTCTCCAACCGATATGAGATTTCACAGTCCATCACTTAACACTTAAAATATATGAACTTGAACGTTCTCCTAGATACAAACTTGAAAGTTCACGAACAGTTGAATCGTTCAATAATGGCCCCTAAAGAGTGTGGAAATAACAATCCGCTCCGATACAAACTTGTAGAAAATAGACGCTCGCTCTGAAACCAACTTGATTAAATAACTCTCACGAAGCTGTGAAGGAGGTGTCGAGAGGGGAGAGACAAGAGGACAAAGGAAATTATGAAAAAAACTCTTTTCTATTACACAGTACACTTTGCTTTCTGTCTCTTGCTCTCTGCCTCTTGCTTTTTACAATGAAAACGAATCAATTTATAGGGTTTCTGAGATTTAAAATGAGCGATCCCATAACCCATTCTCTCCTCAAGTGATTGTTGTCCCTGTCTTTTTTTGTTTGGCCTTTTCCTTCTTACGTCTCAGAGTTCAAAATCCTTACTAAGTTTAACAAAATAAAAAACTACCCTTCTTTTCTTTTTTCCATTTAAGTTTATTCCCAACAAAACTTCCCCATAAACTTAAATGCTCTATTCAACAATTCCACCTGCGTCATTTTCGTTTTCTTGAGTTCAGTTGTGGTTTCTTCAATTTTCTCTCCTTGTCCTCGAGCAGCAGACTAAGCTTGTCCTTCTCTGATGAGACTTCATTTGGATCTTCTCGAGAACAGCCTATTTGAGACACCAACTCTTCATTTCTCCCGTTCTTAGCCACGCTTGACTCAGACATCATGGCTTCGTTCAGTTTACTCAATTCTCTTCTCAAGTCCACAACGACATTTACAGCTAGCATTTTTTTCTTCCTCCATTTTGGCTTTATCACGAGTGAGTATCTCAATCGTGTGTCGTAAATTCACTGCCTCCTGTTGGATTTGATTCAGGTTCACGTCGAGTGAGTCTCTCTGTTGAGTCAACATCTCTATATCTTTCTCCTCCCTCACTAGCTTGTCCACTAGAGCCTCAATTAACATGTCATTCTCTTTCTCCACACCTTCTTCAACTTTCTTCATAAGATCAGAGATTACATTCTCATTCTTTTCCTTCTCCTGTTTGAGATAGAAGAAACTCTCACTCAGCTCAGCCACTTCCTTCTCTAACCTTCGATCTCCTTTTAAAACTTTCCTTTCTTTCGTTTAGTGATTTCATCGTCTGCAATTGAGACTTCTCCACAGATTTATCCATGGCAGTTTTGGGTTGTTGCTCTTAATCTCTATTCTCCTCCTTGAGATCTGGCAGTTTCATTGCCTCGTTCGCGAATCCCATGGGCTTCTTCTTCGTCATTGTTTTTTTATTTTAAAGGGATTTTGAAGGGATTGCAACTTGCATTTGAACCATCTATTTCTCATGTTCAATCTGCATTTCTGTCATCTTTTCTTCTTCCATGCTCATCCTTTTTCTTCTTTCTTCCTCGAATTGCTTTTCCAACCAGTGGAGCTCTCTCTCTTCGAGCTCGGGCTCTCTATTATTCGGTTGTTCATCTTTATTCGATTTTCTCGTCTCCGATATCAGCTCTGCATCACCTAATTTCTATTAGTTTCCATCACCTCACGACTATCGCCGTCGTCTTTTGCACCGCCGTGTTGTTTCGTTTTCAGCTCTTCATTTTGGGCCATCCAGAGAATGCCTCCGTTTGTTGCGTCATCCAAGGCTAGGTTGATCGTTTCTTCCACCTTTTCATCGGCTTGACAATCTCTTGCATAATGATCCATTCTACCACAATTGTAACATCTGTCGAAGTTACAGTTATTTGCATAGTGGTCATATTTCTGACATTTGTAACACTGGATGTGGGAATTGTATCCTTGACTGCGTCCTTGATTGTGTCCTCTTCCACGCCAATTTGCTTGGCTCGATAGTCTCTTCTCTTTATAGTTTTCTTCGTAACTGTTGCCTTGACTACCTCAACCATTCCTGCAACTTCTATGAGCTCTACCTTTAGAATTTTGAGAGAAGAGTACCTTTTTATCCTTTATTGATGCCTTAGTTTGAAGCGCTTGATCGAGTGTCTCCTCCTTCTTTTTCTTACGTTTCTCGTGTGCCTTGAGAGAACGAGCGAGCTCATCGACCGTGAACGTCGCTAGGTCCTTCGATTCTTCTATGTCTCATACAACATTCTCGAAGTTGTCTGTTAACGAAATCAACATCTTCTCCACAACCCGCGTCTCAGGTAACATTTCTCCGTTTCGATTTAGTTGATTTGCCACGGTCTATACGCGCGTGATGTAGTCAAATACCTTTTCTGACTCCTTCATCTTCATGGTCTCCAACTCGCCACGCAGAGTGTCTGGAGACGCACCTGCTTGACTCGGTCGGTTCCTTTGAACACCTTTTCTAAAGTGTCCCATGCTTCTTTTGTTCCATCATGTTGCCATCGGCTCTGATACCAATTTGTTGAAATAAAACTCGCTCTGATACAAATTTGTTGAAATAACAATTCGCTCCGATCCCAACTTGTAAAAAATAAACGCTCACTTTGAAACCAACTTGTTTAAATAACTCTCACGAAGCTGTGGAGGAGGTGTTGAGAGGGGAGAGACAATGGGACAAAAGAAATTGAAAAAACTATTTTCTGTTACACTATACGCTTTGCTTTCTGTCTCCTGCTCTTGCTCTTTGCCTCTTCTTTTTACAATAAAAACGAATGAATTTAGAGAGTTTCTAAGATGTAAAATTAGCTATCCCATAACTCATTCTCTCCTGCTAGACTGATTCTTGTCCCTTCATATTTTCTTTGGCCTTTTCCTTTTCCTTCTTACGCTAAAATTTAAAAAGTCTTAATAAATTTAACAAAACAAAAAACTACCCTTATTTATTTTTTTTTTTTTCCATTTAAGTTTATTCCCAACAAAAAGAAACGTGAACATTTAGGTGCTTTTCTCATATTCTTGGACGTTGTATGAAAATAAAAAGGGGCCGAAGGAAGGGGTTTAGAACTTTATGACACCCTCACAAAGTGTTGCATAACTTATCTGATAGTCTCCTTGCACTCCATACGCCTAATGGTTTGATTCTGACTCATAAATTCTAACTTCAAAGCTTTGCTCTTTTAAGCTGACATGTTTTGAACTTTCCAGGATCTCATTGTTTGGACATTTTACGAGAAAATGAAACAGATCCACAGTGGTTGGTGGAACAAAGAGAGACAGAGGTTAACATCATTAAAGGATGGATCAGTAAGTACTATGCTGATCTTGTAAGTCCAAACAATTTATAAACAACACATAATGATGATGAAACACTATAAACAGGATACGAAAATCATCCTGACATGTATGCCACTGAAGATGAATTTATGAACTTGTATTGATGTTAGTGTTGAAAACGTCCATTGAATAGCTAAAGCATACTGCTAACAAATATTGTCAGCTTTGACTCGTTACATATCGTCATTAGCTTCACGGTTTTAAAACACGTATGCTAGGAAGAAGTTTTCATACTTTTATAAGATAAGTTTTGTTTCCCTTTCCAATTAAGGTGAGATCTCACAATCCACCCCCTTGGGAGTCCAGCATTCTCGTTGGCACACCGCCCAATGTCTTGCTTTGATACCATTTGTAATAGCTCAAGCCCACTGCTAGAAGATATTATCCGCCTTGACCCATTACGTATCTCACCATTAGCTTCACTGTTTTAAAATGCGTCTACTAGGGAGAGGTTTCCACACCCTTATAAACAATGCTTCATTTTCCTCAACAACCGATATGAGATTTCACAGTCCATCACTTAACACTTAAAATATATGAACTTGAACGTTCTCCTAGATACAAACTTGAAAGTTCACGAACAGTTGAATCGTTCAATAATGGCCCCTAAAGAGTGTTGAAATAAAATTCGCTCTAATACCATGTAATAACAATCCCCTCCAATACCAACTTGTAGAAAATAAACGCTTGCTCTGAAACTAACTTGTCTAAATAACTCTCACGAAGCTGTGAAGGAGGTGTCGAGAGGGGAGAGACAAGAAGACAAAAGAAATTTTGAAAAAACTCTTTTCTATTACACTATACACTTTGCTTTCTGTCTCTTACTCTTGCTCTCTACCTCTCGCTTTTTACAATGAAAACGAATCAATTTATAGGGTTTCTAAGATTTAAAATTAGCTCTCCAACTCATTCTCTACTAAAGTCATTCTTGTCCCTTTGTTTTTTATTTGGCCTTTTCCTACTTTGATTTCAAAAGTCTTACTAAATTTAACAAAATAAAAAACTATCCTTCTTTTCCTTTTTCTTTTTTCCATTTATCCTTCCTTTTTCCATTTAAGTTTATTCCCAACAAAACTTCCACATAAACTTAAATGCTCTTCAACGATTCCACGTGCACTGTTTTCGTTTTCTTGAGCTCAGTCGTGGTTTCTTCCATATTCAACCTTGTCCTCGAGCGGCAGACTAAGTTTGTCCTTCTCTGATGAGACTTCATTTGAATCTTCTCGAGAACAGCCCATCTGAGACACCAACTCTTCATTTCTCCCGTTCTCAACCATGCTTGACTTAGACATTATGGCTTCCTTCAGTCTACACAATTCCCTTCTCAAGTCCACAACGACATTTACAACTAGCATTTTTTCTTCCTCTATTTTGGCTTTATCACGAGCGAGAATCTCAGCCGTGTGTTGTAAATTCACTGCCTCCTGTTGGATTTGATTCAGGTTCACGTCGAGTGAGTCTCTCTGTTGAGTCAGCGTCTCTATATCTTTCTCCTCCCTCACTAGCTCGTCCACTAGAGCCTCAATCTTCATTAACATGTCATTCTTTCTTTCTCCTGAACCTATTTATTCAAACACTGATCAAGATCCTTTCTTTCACTCTTTCACAAGGTAATAAAGTAAAGCAGCTGGATGAGAAGTGAGAAGAAGGCCTTTCTCCCGAACGAACCTCTCCCCTGATGGAACTTCTTCACCTTTTCCTGATGTAACTATAAAAGAAGACTGAAGATTCATTCTCCTACTACTACTTCCCTTCTTTCTTCACTCTGTCTTGAATAAGGGGAGCTTAAGGAAAAGAATGGGAAGGTAATCTCTAATCTTATGAAGAAAATTGAAGAAGGTGTAGAGAAAGAGAATGGCATGTTAATGGAGATTGAGGCTCTAGTGGACGAGCTAGTGAGGGAGAAGAAAGATATAGAGATGCTGACTCAACAGAGAGACTCACTCGACGTGAACCTGAATCAAATCCAACAGGTTGCAGTGAATTTACAACACACGATTGAGATACTCGCTCGTGATAAAGCCGAAATGGAGGAAGAAAAAATGCTAGCTGTAAATGTCACTGTGGACTTGAGAAGGGAATTGAGTAAACTGAACGTAGCCATGATGTCTCAGTCAAGCGTGGCTGAGAACGGGAGAAATGAAAAGTTGGTGTTTCAGATGGGTTGTTCTCTAGAAGATCCAAATGAAGTCTCATCAGAGAAGGACAAGCTTAGTCTGCCACTCAAGGACAAGGAGAGAAAATTGAAGAAACCACGACTGAGCACAAGAAAACGAAAACGGCCAGATGGAATCATTGAATAGAGCATTTAAGTTTATGGGGGAGTTTTATTGGGAATAAACTTAAATGAAAAAAAAAATAATAAAGGAAAGAATGGTAGTTTTTTATTTTGTTAAATTTAGTAAGGCTCTTGCAATTTTGAGTGGTAAGAAGGAAAAGACGAAAGAAAAAACAGAGGGCCAAGAATAACTCCAGAGAGAATAGGTTATGGGATAAGCATAGAGCGAAAGCAATAGACAGAAAGCAGAGTGTACATTGTAATAGAAAAGAGTTTTTTTAGAATTTCTTTTGTCCCTTTGTCTCTCCCCTCTCGACACCTCCTTCACAGATTCGTGAGAGATATTTAAACAAGTTGGTTTCAGAGCAAGTGTCTATTTTCTACAAGTTGGTATCGAAGTGAATTGTTATTTCAACAAATTGGTATCAGAGCGAATTTTATTTCAACACTCTTTAGGGTCCATTATTGAACGATTCAACTGTTCGTGAACTTTCAAGTTTGTATCTACGAGAATGTTCAAGTTCATATATTTTAAGTGTTAAAGCGGATAATATCCCTAGTTGGCTTACAGTTTTATTTTTATTTTCCAAGCTTTCAATCCTTTGCTCCTAGTAGCACCTTAATTTATAGATCTACTATATACTTTTCTTAATTTTAAGACTACATAAACACAAATTTATGAAGCCCAAAATAAATTGTTTCTATTACTTAATGTTTTTGTGAAATGCACACAATTTTTTTTAATTCCAAAATTCATAGTGAAATAAAATTAAAGTAAAATTTATTCAACTCTTATATAATATTATTTATGGAAAAAATTGACTCTTTTATATAATAATTTGTGCTAAACTAAAAAATAAACAAAAATAAAGTTGAGTTGAAATCATAAATTCCACTTGGAATATGCTAGCCCTTCCACCACCACCACCATCAATGCCATAAACAACCTTGTTAACCGACAATAAAACACGTGCAATACAGCTTGGTTCCAACTTAGTTGCACTTAAATTCTTAAGTTTTCAAACTCGAAATATTAGTTCTTATTTTACTTTTAAAAAATTAAAATATTTTTAATGAAAAAATTCCCATCAAAAAATACTTTTTTTGGTTATCAAGGAAAAAAAAAATATAATTTCTGGAATCTTTAAATATAAAATATCTACTTTCAAATCCACCTTCCATACCATATGTGATCAAAAACAATTTTCTCACTTTTTTTTATTTTTTATTTTTATAAAAAGCATGTTGCAAAATAATTTTAAATATAACAAATATAAATTTTACTATTTTAAAATTATCTTAAAAGAAAACTTCATAATTAGAAAAATATGATGAACTATTTTAAATACTTTTTCAATGGCACAAACTTGGACCAATCGTTCCTTTCGTGCTGAATTTTTCATCCACTTTCTAAGCTTTAGCTTCGAATCTTCAAAACTGAAAAAACTTGATAATTAGAAAAATTTGATCAATCCAACCTAATTTATACGGTTTTAAATAAATAAAAATTTTATAGATTGAATTCGTTTATTGGTTCTCCTGAAATTCGATTGGGTTGAACTAAACCAACTCGAATTTATTATAAATTTTAAAATATACATTTTTATATACGATTCAATAGTTTTTTAAAGAATTAATAACATTGCCTATTAAATTGATCTACTCGGAGGATTTTCAGTACATTTTACTTTCAATGTTGCTGACTTGAGTCCTTTTGATGTAGGTGATGATTTTTCTGATTTGAGAACGAATTCTTTTGAAGATTGGGAAGATGATAAGGACCACAGTATTCCAAATGTTCCATCAAGACCAATTACATGATCTAAGGCTAAGAAGATTCAGCAAGCATTCATTCTTCATCTACAAAATTGGATAGGATCGGTTCAACCATTATTTCATGTTTTACAAGCTGATTCGATTGAGGAAGAACCATGGAGATTCAAAAGTGAATATTTGCACGGTTGAAGTATCAGATGTAGTTGCTATAAATTGCACTTGATCGATAATTTGTTAGAAAACTTTTTTTATTATTTTAATGTCATAGTTTCTTGTAATGAGCAAAAAGGTGGGAAGTTACTTAAGTAGCTATAACTTCTTTTTTTTGCGGAGATTTAAAGGAGTGATAGTAAATTATGGTCACTATCTTCTCCGGTGAGCATTTAAAAAGTTAGAAATTTGTTTTGTGGAGAGACTATAAATACCCTTAGAAATTTGAACATCATTTTTGTCATTTCTAAGTTTCAAGCAATTCTTGCAGTAAATAGCATCTGAGTCATTCAATCAAACCATGATCACGCTCGTTTATGAAGAGACTCAATTTAGAACAAGGTTCCAAGTCTTGCTTCGAAATCTTTGATCTTGAGAGGTAATCTAATTCTAGCCTTATCTTTTGGTTGATCCGAATTTTGTACGAGGAGGTGTTAATTTATTTGATTCAAGGGTTCTTACTTCAACATAAGCTTAGATCGTTGAGCTGAGGATTAGGGTTGTCTTATCACTTTCAGATCTGATCATGGCCTTATCACAAGAATATAAGGTCATATAATCCTCAATTGCTCAATTTAAACTATTTTGAGCTAGAATTCGAAAACTATTTGAGAATGAAGTAAGTGAAGCTCGTTAAATATTCCTAATATGATGTCATAGGTCCACTTAGGTTGAAACAAACGCTGTAGGATAGTCTCTCAGACTAGTTTTAAATATTTAAGGACTGCAACTAAGGCCAAACGGGCAAGTAAAAATGTCACGTCATGGGTCCACCTAGGTTGAAACAAATGCTAAAGGACAGTCTTAGACTGGTTGGAAGAATTGTATGATGTATGATGACAAATGCCTCGTGATCCAAGCATGCAGTTAGGATCGCACAACAACGCACACACTCGATCTAGATGAACACAAAAAATAGGATAGAGAAAATGCAAGGAAAACTCTGGCTAAAGAATTTATATTGATGACTTCAAGTATGCACAGTAGGAGAGAATACAGAGAATACAGAAAGTACATTTTCAAATGTATGCGAGATATATATAAGGTTTAGCTTACTATATTTAGCTTTACCAGATATAACCATCTACTATATATAAATATTTACCATATATAGCTTTACCCGATATAGATATTTTTGGTACAGATAATCTTCAATATGCATCTTCCAGAAACTGAAATTGGATCCATCGAACTTCTCAATTCCAATCTTTGAACTTTCCATCTTCACAGATCATGGTGACTTCCGCCTAGCTCTAATACCAGTTGTTAGGATAGCACAACAACACACACACTCGATCTAGATGAACACAAAAAACAGGATAGAGAATACAGAAAGTACATTTTCAAAGCTCTGCCCGAGGGGATATATATATGGTTTAGCTTACTATATTTAGCTTTACCAGATATAACCATCTACTATATATAACTATTTACCATATATAGCTTTACCCGATATAGATATTTTTGGTACAGATAATCTTCAATATGCATCTTCCAGAAACTGAAATTGGATCCATCGAACTTCTCAATTCCAATCTTTGAACTTTCCATCTTCACAGATCATGGTGACTTTCGCCTAGCTCTAATACCAGTTGTTAAGATAGCACAACAACACACACACTCGATCTAGATGAACACAAAGAACAAGATAGAGAATACAGAGAATACAGAAAGTACATTTTCAAAGCTCTGCCCGAGGGGATATATATATGGTTTAGCTTACTATATTTAGCTTTACCAGATATAACCATCTACTATATATAACTATTTACCATATAAAGATTTACCCGATATAGCTTTTTACTATACATAGCTATTTACTATTTATGACAATTTACTTTATATGTCATTTACCAAATATAGTTTTACTATGTATAATCGTTGACTCAGCTATAAATAAGCAGCAGGCTCCATAACCTAATAATTCTCCTACTTAGAGACTGATCAAGTCAACCAAGAATTTCATTCTCAAACAATCATGAATATCTTCACTGCACCATACCAAATGAGGTTTTGCACAACCTCAATATTCCAACATCAACACATTTTGTCAACATGTTTGCTGGATTCTTTCAACCCTCTATATTCTCAAAACACATCACCATCTTCCACTAACCTGCAAGTGAAATGATATCGCCTTCCGTGTTTTATTTTTAAATGATAGGCTGGGTTCCTCACCAACTATATGACACTCTGACTATCTTTATAAAGAATCTTTTCGTGTTGCTTCTTGCCCAATTCTTCCAGATAGTCAGTCATCCATATCGTCTTCTTTCCAGCTTCAGCTATTGCCACGTACTCAGTCTCAGTACAATGCATTTTTGAAACCTAGACGTCCCATCATCCACGGTTTGCTCCCACTTGGTTGTATCCTCCAACTGTAGGACCTCCTCAAAGGGTTGTAGTTCCCTTTCATCAACAACAGATAGTGTAATGAAGGTACATACATATCTGGTACTCTGATAGTACAAGATGATCTTCTCAACACCAGTTCAGGTGTCACTTGCTCCACTACTGATTCCTCTGCAGTAGTCTTAGGAGTTTCATGAGTATCTACTACAACATCACTAAATGAGTTTTCCTGCAACTCAAGCTCAACTCCCACTTGCTTTGTGATCTTGGAACCTTGCTCCACATCTGGTTCCTCACCAGTAGTCTCAAGAGTTTCATGAGTATCTGCTATAACATCACTAAGTGAGTTTTCCTGCAACTCAAGCTCAACTCTCACTTGCTTCGTTGTCTTAGAACTATGCTCCACATCTGGTTCCTCAGCAGTAGTCCCAGGAGTTTCACGAGTATCTGCTACAACATCACTAGGTGAGTTTTCCTGCCACTCAAGCTCAACACCCACTTGCTTCGTGGTCTTGGAACCTTGCTCCACATCTGGTTCCTCAAGAGTAGTCTCAAGAATTTCATGAGTATCTGCTACAACATCACTAAGTGAGTTTTCCTGCAACAAAAGCTCAACTCCCACTTGCTTCGTCGAATCTTGCTCCACATCTGGTTCCATTTCCAACCGCACTTTCTTCAATTCTCTAGCAGTCCTTATGAAGCTAACTCGTTTTTGCTTGCTCATAACACAGTTCTCACAAGGACCCATATCAACAGATTTCAGACCTTTTAAAACTCCTTTCGCGGCCAGTGTCTTCATTCCTTTCATGCTCATATGTCCAAGTCTATTGTGCCATAGACTTGAATTTGAAGCACTCTAAGCAACAATAGCTATGTTCATACACCCAGCAATGGTGTATAAGGTTCCAGATTTTGAGCCATGTGCTACCACCATAGCACCCTTCATAATCTTCCACAAACTCTTCCCTAACTGTATTGCATAACCTATGTTGTTCAACTGACCAATAGAGATCAGGTTCTTCTTGAGACCAGGAATATATCTGATATCCTTTAATGTCCGCTGATTTCCGGCCGAAGTTTTTATGCAGACATCTCCTTTTCCTTTAATCTCCAAATCTTTGTTGTCGGCAAGATACACCTCCTCGAAATTTTCAGAATTGAAATTTCGGAACAACTCTTTATTTGGAGACGAGTGAAAAGATGCACCTGAATCCAAAATCCAGGATTCAATCGAACTGTCCACGCTGAGGATTAGAGCATCCCCAATGTCTTTTGCTGAATAAATAGAATCATCATCTTCTCCAGATTTGTGATTCTGCTTCCTCTTTGGTCTTGTACAACCTGTCCAAAAGTGACCTTTTTCTCCACAATTCCAACATGTTACCTTTGGTCTATTCGGAGATTTTTCTCGGTTCTTTGATTTTGATCGCCCTTTGTTTGGGCCCTTCGGTTTACTTCTTCCCCGTTGGTCAACACTAAGAGCACTACCAGATGAATTTCCAATTTCTCGTTTGCGAGTACTTTCACTGAGAACTACATCTCGAATTTCATTAAACTTTAGTTTATCAGATCCTCGGAAACTAGTGATTGCGGCAACAACAGTATCCCACGACTTGAGTAAAGATGGCATCAAAATCAATGCTTTAATTTCATGTTCGAAATTAATTTCCACCGAACTCAGTTGACTTACGATCATATTGAATTCATTTATATGATCCACAACAAATCTACCTTCAGACATCTGTAGATTGAACAATCTCCACATCAAATACATCTTGTTCATAGCTGACGGTTTTTCGTACATATTCGACAGTGCCTTCATCAGATCTGACGTTGTCTTCTCCTTGATGATGTTAAATGTCACGTTTCTGGATAGCGTCAACCAGATCATCCCTAAGGCTTTTCGATCCTTGAGCTTCCACTGCTCCGAGGTCATGGTATCCGGCATCACTCCCAACAAGGATTCGTGAAGATCTTTCTGATACAGATAATCTTCAATATGCATCTTCTAGAAACTGAAATTGGATCCATCGAACTTCTCAATTCCAATCTTTGAACTTTCCATCTTCACAGATCATGGTGACTTTCGCCTAGTTCTGATACCAGTTGTTAGGATCGCACAACAACACACACACTCGATCTAGATGAACACAAAGAACAATAGAGAATACAGAGAATACAAAAAGTACATTTTCAAAACTCTGCCCGAGGGGATATATATATGGTTTAGCTTACTATATTTAGCTTTACCAGATATAACCATCTACTATATATAACTATTTACCATATATAGATTTACCCGATATAGCTTTTTACTATACATAGCTATTTAGACAATTTACTTTATATGTCATTTACTAAATATAGTTTTACTATGTATAACTGTTGACTCAGCTATAAATAAGCAACAGGCTCCATAACCTAACCAATGCATCATCAGAAATGTTATGCTATGTTATGTATGTTATGTGATGACCTATGATATTATGTTATAAATGTATGTGATGTTCTATTATGCCACATGATATGTACAATATGAAATGTTATGTATGTTATGTTATGTCATGTTATGTTATAAATGTATGTGATGTTCTATTATGCCATGTAAAGTCATGATATAAATTATACAAATTTAATGATGATGTATGTTAAAGCCATGATCATTACTACGCATACATGACTCATATGTGTACTGTGCCATGAATGACAAGAAGAACAAAATTATTCTTATTTATATGCTATGATTTTAAGTCATGGGGACCTTATGCATTTATGTATGTCATGTGTATCGAAATACTTTCCCCTTATGTTATGTTAGTATAGACCCATACCTTCGATATCTATGTTCGTCGTAATATCATGTGGGCCTTTTCCTTCATGGTGTCTAGCGACGCAATCAACGCATTTAGCTTGACGAGCCAAACTCAAGGGATATGTATACGAGCCCACCTAGTGGGTCCATGTGCACGTACGTGGGCCGTGTGCGAGGAAGTACCACACATTCAATCCTGCCCGGACTGAAAAGAGCTCAAAGCCATGTTGTTGTTTTAAAGGATAGACTCCTTCATGTATGTGTGTGCTTGCATTGCCTGACCCCAACGGTGGGGTTACTAAATTAGTATTTCTTAAAATACTCAAGCCACGTGCTACCCTTATATTTCAGATAAAGGTAAAGCTTCCATGCATGAATGACGACGATGCTGGATTGACCATCGAAGCTAAGCTAAGATAGAATAGTAGTTTGCATTGTTTTTTCTTAGTAGTTCATTGATAGAGTTTGCATTGTTTTTTCTTAGTAGTTCATTGATAGTATAGGTTTTCAATTTTCATACTAAGATTTATGTTAATGTTTTGTTTTGACCAAGTTGTTATTGTATTTCTTGTTTTAAAATTAAACTTGTAAATTTTTGGCACATTCATTCTGCCCTCTCTAATTAGAGAGTTTAGAGAGTATGTAATCACCCTAAAATAGAACTAATTAAGGAAGAAAAGAATAGAGAGAGAAAAATGATTTAAAGAGAAGGTAAAGCACGTGAGTGAAGAAGTAAACTACTGAGAGGATCTCATCACATCCATAACCTAGTAGATGTACAATAGGGTACCTAAAAGTTTGAGCCTAACCTTAACTTATATCTGAGCATTAGGGTACCTAAAAGTGTCTGAGCGGTTATCTAGTTACTCATGGGCCCACTCTAGGTTCAATGGGACGGTTCACATGTTTCTGGCATCACGAATCTATTGGTGACAAATCTCATCTCTAGCTAGCATGAACATCATCATTATCCATGGAAGGTTAGCTGGCAACCCTTCCATATGGCCACTAAGACACTCTAAAACGGGGGGAGTAACCCCATTTGTCGACCAACTAATAGGCCATTTGTAAGGTCCTTTGCCCTATCTCAAGACAAGCTTTAAACACAAAGGTCCTATTCAGAAGACCCCCTGGCCGTTTCCACACACGATAATGAGACCTAAGTTGCCTTGACACACTACACTATCTAGCCTAGGCCTGGCTCAATAGTACCTATACTATTACCGCTAGGTAGGTCATGCGCTAAGGGTGTACTAGAAGGGATAAAAGGTGGAGATTCTGGTTATACCGTCACATTGCTATAGGGTCAGTTAAGCTTTCTTAGTTATCTTTGTCGTGAAAGTCTATTAGTTTTTTGGGGTGTCAAGGCGGTTTAAATCTCATCTCATGTTTTGAGTTACTCAATGCTAGCTCCTAGGGGCTAATCTAATCTCTGAGTGCACACCGGTCTAAACTTTTGATCACCGCTCACGATCCTGGGATGCATGGTCTACAAGAAACACACTAACCTAGGTCAACGTGTAAACTGCTTTAGTTGTAGTGCCTAATCTTAACTTGATTCACTCAAACATGCTTCTTAGGGAGATATTCATATCGATCACCGAAAGCAAGGAACTCATATTCTAATCGTCATCTTATATTCTATGGATGCTAAGGAGGAATTGGGTTCCTAAGACGACAAAGTGGTTTAAGGCAGACTTTTGGCTCCAGAATACTTTAATCTTACTCCTCGATTCTTTCCTAATCTTCAAGCACTAGGGTCAAACCCTATATCATCGCTCACGATCCTAAAGTAATTAATCTATTGGTCAAGGTGAGGCAATGCTTGAGAGCTCTGCAGTCATAGAGAAGTGTCAACCTTGGGTATCGATGTTGTTTGTATTTTCTTGGGTTGAAATTGCATATATTTTGTATCTTGTTTTCATTCCCCGCTGGTAAATAACTTAAACAAAACTTGTTTAGAACATTTTGTATTAGTTTTTACAAAAATATTGTATGACTTTAATTCGTGCAAAAATTTACCATATTTTCACTACTTTCATTTTCACATGTTTACTTTGATATTGTCTATTAGTTAAGATCTGTGTTTTCAAAGCCTTGAAAATTGGGTCATGGTAGGTGGTGAATTTTTTTTAAGAAAACATTAATCAAGCTACTAAAGGGAATTAGTTTCTAAATTACTTAAACTGTTATAATGATAGGGATTTTTTAAAAATATTTTTCATAAGAGAAAAAATTAAATGAAATACATTTGATTTTAGTCCGTAGGTATGTATGTATCTGTAATTCAAAGGCCGAAAAGCGGGTCATTACAATTAATTCTTTAATCAATTAATTTATTAACCTCCATCGTAAATACAACTAAATACATCTACACATCCTATCAACACAATTTCTACTACAACATCTCACAAATTACAACACATCAATTTAACCAATATCTCGGGTCAATATTTAAGCATTTCATATTACACATAGAAAATTTACATTATGCACATTTATACATTCATCACTCTCATTTATCTAATATCTAAACATTCTATCGATGATGCTTACCAAATTAATTGTCATCCAAGGGCATAGAAATTATGGGCTGGACAACTCGGTTGGATCCTTAACTGTGAGGGAAGCTCCATTGTCTGATGTCGTGAGATCAAGAATCAATGTAGCTGCTTTTATAGCCCTTATTACAATGAAAAATGAATGTATAAGTACACACAAAAGGATATACTTATATAAAAATTTCAGTGTTGAATATATGATTTGATGATATCCATACCATCGTTCAGGTGTTAGATATTTTGAAGCTGAACTGCCAGCAAATGAAACGAGCATGTCTGTGTTTATGAGGCCTGGATCTAAGGTCACAACAGCCATTCCTTCCGGCAATTCTTTTGCTACAGATTTGCTTAACCCCTCAACTGCCCATTTTGATGCACAATATGGTGCAATCTGTCGATAAAGTAAAATTAAACATATGTCATCTTGGTTGGATATTACTTTCTCAATTGAAATATATTGAAACAAATAAATGAAGTATAAAGAACAACCTGAAGGGAGAGTTTCTTAGAACAAAAAAACCTTAAACACTGTGCTTTTCCATTCTCTTTGTTGCTGTGGAACATACATCTCATGACTATTTACATGGGAGAGAACAGCAACAATCCTCCTAAATAAAACACTGACTAACTCACTGACCATTTTTCTGAACTTACTCAGCGTATTACTAAGTAAAATTTGAATAACTCCGAACATGTCTATAAAACTTAACCCTTGTTAGGGCCTTGGTGAGAATATCTACACGTTGCTCTATAAAATCAATGTTGCTTGGTCCCTTATCAACTTTCGTCTTCTTCATAAGAAATTTTAATTCCACAATATGTAATTTCTTCCACTTCTCTGATTGAGATGACAAGTTTGATGAACATACCAAATTGTAGGTTTCTCTGTGCTTATTGAAGTAGTCTCTATTATCTTCTTTGCTCTGTTATTCGATTCTTTTTTCTCCTAATCCACTCATTTCTTCTCTCCTTTCTTGTTGTCAATGCTAATAGATACTTTTGGAAGATGTTGATCAATAGTATCTTATACAAGCGGTTCTGTGACCGTTTTACCTTCATCAACAAAACTTCGTTTCTGTCAAATATCTTAAAGAACCAATCGACTAAATCAACTCTACTACATTCTTCTATAATTTGACCAAAACTAATCATCTACTCTTCAAACTCGGTATGTAATGTTAGATAAATCCCTACCTTTAAGTGAAAGAAACGGAGAGCAAAGTGAAGAAATGACCTTAAATCTTAGTGTCCCGACTCTGAATCGAATTATTTGGGCTTCAGAAAAGAAAGAAATAATTTTAGTTACGAATAATGGACAAATTGGTGTATTACGAAATCACGCACCTATTACCACAGGAGTAGATATAGGTATTTTAAGAATACGGACCGAGACGGAGAATTCACCTCGATAGACCAAAACCCAAATCAATTCACGGTGCTGTACCTCATCACCGAACCGGGAGAAGGAGAAGCACAACATAGAGAATCATCACCACCGCCAGCAGCTACACCGAATACGCCTATATCATTCCCAACCACGACTCCTGCTATACCCCCTAAACTAGTGGAGTTCGCAACACCACGTACTGCGGATTCGACGCTGGATGCCAATCATAATGATGGTTTGGTGACCAGGTACCGGAGGATGGAAAATCTACTAGGAGGAGGTGAACCACCTGGACTGGCAGTGTGCAAGCTGGAAGAAGAGGTGGAGTCTGAAGGACATGCTGCCGGGACACCGAGCCATAGGGCTCAGATCGAAGTTCAAACAATAAGGTAGATATACGATAAGGTTTTAGGACGAGATTGTTAGATAAATCCTTACCTTTGAGTGAAAGTGATCCTAATTTTTAGTTATCTATTTTTTAGGTAACTATTTTCCTCTTAAACCCACAATTAGAGTGAGTGGGAAGTCTACACCTTAAGTTGCCCATGTCTTTCATTATTGGGATGTAATTTGTTATTTAAATATCTCAACTAAATGAGAAATGAAATCCATGGGGGCGCAAATATTGTCTTCTCTTTGTTTTTTCCATTAGTTTCTTCTCCCAACAATTTCTTCGGCTTTTTTCCTCAGTCAACGATTTCCTCACATTCGTCAAAGACAACATGTAATACACCTTGGTCAATAAATGTTGATCGTCGTTTTTACACTAAAACAAGATAGACCTTTTGCTTTAGATCGGTACAATTGATTCGTCGCAAAACTTCATGTTTCCAATGAATTTCTCAAGTTTCTTAAACTTTTCTCTATCTCCAGTCATGTGATTGCTCACTTCGTTATCTAGGCACCACATGATAGTCTTCATTTGGTCTTCTCCATGTGCTAGGATGTTTGTCATAACCTTCTCTTTATTGAGCATCAACAAGTTTGGCATTTTCTTGGCCAACATTAGTTTGGGCTCTTCATCATCCATGAATGTGAGATTTGCCTCCTCACCGCACTCCATGTTGCACCACTCTACCACATAATGTCCATATTTTCCACAACAGTAACACTTGATCATATTCTCATCCTTCCAGGGTTGGCATTGTCATGGATTTGTGAGTTATTGTCATGACCTCCTCTACTTCCACGTCCACGACCTTTATTTTCCTTGTTATGGTTGTCACATCCTCTCGTACCTAAAAAAAGAAGAGTCAGCTACATCTTTCTTTTGCATCCATGCGAGCCACTCATCATGTGTGAATAAGAGGCATTTCTCCTCCTCTTTGTTTTTATATCCAGGAAATCTCTCCTCATGGACCTTAAGATGATCAACGACCTCCTCAATCGACATATTCTTGAGGTCGCTGAACTAATCAATGGAGGTAACAATCTTCATGAATCTTGAGGAATAGCTCAACGAAACTTCTTGACGATGGAGATCTCCTCCACCTTGTTGCCTAACAAATAGATGTTGCTGTCGATTCACTGTCATGCGGATAGTCTCGAACTCACTTTTCAAGGTCTGCACCTTTGCTTCCTTGACATGTTCCACACCACATGTATTGTTTGCAATGTATCCAACACTGCCTTTGCCGAGTCCTTCTCTACCAACATGAGAAGGACGTCCTCCGAGACTACTTGGTTGATGGTGGCAAGAGTCATCCTATTACGGTCCTCAACATCATCACTATGTTTGATGGCGTCCCACACGTCTTGTGCCTGTAAGTTAACACGCATCTTTATTGACCATGTTGCGCAGTTACTCTTCACAAGTAACGCGTACTGGATCGTTACATTCCCCTATTTTTCGCTTTTATCATCGTCATATCTCCTCCGACAATTTTGTATGGTGACTTTGTTTCAGCATCCGAGCTCCAATACCAAATGTTGGATATGACCCACAACTCAAATATATCGAAAGAAATAAATATAGAAAGAACAACTTAAGAACTATGCTTTTCAATTTTGAACAGAGAATACATTTAGTGAGTATTTATAAAGGAGTAAACATTAACAAATTTTCTAAACTTTCTGTTAAAACTACCACATTCTCATCAATAAATCACTAGCTATTTTCTTAAACTTTCTCGGCAATCTCACCACTACTCACAAATCTCTTCCATAAATCACTAACCATTTTTCTAAACTTTTTAAGTTAATAACTATTTTCACGAGTCACTAATCTTTCCATAAAAGTTTAATATAAATGACTTACATGTACAACTCCATTTCTTCCGGCCGTTGAAGACATGTTAATGATTATTCCATGCTTGTTTTGAATCATAAGAGGAATGAAATGGCGCAATACGTTTGCTGTCCCTTTGACATTGGTATCTATAACATTATCAAATTCTTCGACATCCACCTCCCATAGGTTCCTATTTCTATTAATAACAGCGGCATTATTCACTGTCAATAATCCAGAAAAAAGTGCTTAGTTTCTCAAATTTTGGTTGAAGAAAGAAATTATATGAAAAAAGGGAGCGGAATACCAATGATATCAGGAACTAGTTTGTTTTGGACAACCGCTCTTGTTAGCTCTTCAACACTATCGTTTGATCTCTGCAAAACAAACCTTTTCAGTCACTTTTCTAAGTACTTAGGACGTTGGGTTAGAGCATTTGCTTACCACATTAGCATTGAAGAGCAAGTGGTTATTGGAAGAAAGTTGGTGACGAAGGGAATCAAGTTTAAGTTGGTCACGTGAACAGCCAATTATGGTGTGACCACGGTTAGCTAACTCCAAGGCTAGGGCTCTCCCTAAACCTTTGCTCACGCCGGTTATCAACACAATCCTTGAAGCATTTGTGGGTATTCTGGAGGATTCGCTCAAGGTCGAGGCCATTTGGGTTGCTTGAGCCTATTCCAGAAAGATAGATGAAAGTGTACACATGGTTCCGTCAATATGTCTATTCTATAAGGATTGTTGACCCATTATCTACAGATTTGTGGATTAAAATAAAGGGGAAGGACGACCACATAGATTGCATATTGATAACAAAAATGAAAATGGCCCCACATGCCTTCTTTCTCTTATATCAAGACATTGTGAATGGAAGATAGATGTCGCCTAGCTTAGCCATAAATAATGGAGATGGAGATGCACATATGCAGATACATTGATAGCCACATTTATAAAAAAGACTATGTCCAAACCACATTTATAAAAAGCTCTCTGTCCAAAAAAAATACAACCAATGGAGGTGCCACCTAGCCATAAATAATGAAAATGTCACCTAACCATAAATAAGGGAGAGAGATATTCAGATACATTTATAGCCACATTTATTAAAAAAAGAAAAACTCTCCGTCCATACCACATTTATAAAAATCCAAAAAAAATACCACTAATGGAGATGCTATCTAGCCATATAAATAATACATCCAAATATGCAGATACAGCCAAGCCAACCCAAGAAATGCAGATACAGCCAAACCAAGCCACATAGTGCAGAGATGCAGAAATGTTACCATTTCATTTACCCACTCAAAGTTGAATCCGAGATATCGAGAGATCGACTGTGAAGTGCCAAAGACGAGGAGAGATCGAGATTGAGATTGAGAGACGGAGAGGAGAGGAGAGGAGAGGAGAGTCGAGACCACAACTTTGCGGCGTCACGCGAAGGAGAGTCAAGACTGAAGTCTGAGAGTGAGAGATTGTGACTATGAGAGGCTGAGGTGAAAGACTGAGAAAGACGGAAAAAGTGAAAATTTGAGTAAGAGACAAAGAGTAAAAGGTTAGAGAAGTTGAGTCCGGACTCACAGTCAAACCACGGATGCCAGACGATGTCAAAGAGAGATAATATAGCGACGGACGGTACGACGTCGCAAGACCGAAGCCCACATCCCTATCTGTCACAAGACACAGTGACAGATAGTGACGTGGGCTTCGGTTTTGGGCTTCGGCTCGTTCAATCATTTGGTTGGGGCCGTTGGACTATTTTTTTTTTATTTTTATCTTTTCAGGTTGAGAGGGCTGATCCAATCAATTTATTTTAGAACCCGAACCCAACCCAACACTTATAATTAGGGTTGAATTCTCCGGTTGGTTGTACACTCCTACTCTCTTGCTTCACCAACTTAGTCATGTCTAGTGGCCACCAAATTTCATACGTGACTTTAACATGTCATATTATGCCCAGTTCTAAAGTTTCGTAAACAGCGAAGTTCGTTTAGGAGGTCTTTTAACATTATTCAATTCCTAAGCAAAACGTTAGGTTTAGGTTCTTAACTCAGGTTTATATTGAAATCCAAGTAATTCCATAAGTATTTTTTTTATAAAAGTCTAAAATGACTACTTACCTCTTTGTCTCCTATGTTTGGGTTCTCATTTCTCGAGCTTCCAGTACTCGATTTTCTTCAAATTTTCTTAGACGACTTCCTTGGAGAGTCTAGTTTCTGGAACCATGGAGAATTTTATGAAAATCTATTAAATAGGAGTAAAATTTGATTAAAAAAAAAAAAAAATCAAGGAGAGACAAGTTTTTTTGTGCTAACATGGGAGGTTCGATTCAACCAACCACGTCATCATCTTCTTACTCTCGCAGGGAAGAAGACGTAGTCATCTAGTTGCGTCGCCTCTAAACAATCTTCTCCAGCCCATTTTAGGACGTTTCTCTTCTCAATTTCTTCATGAAACTTAAAGATGGAATGTCAATAAAGAATTAGGAATTGATATCTTAGGCCATAGTTTCTTCACAAGAATTCCTCCTTATACTTCTCTCAAACTAGAAGAATAACTGGATGTGGTGAATTAATCAGATTTCCATATCATCTACAACTCAACCAAGAACGTAAAGTTGAATTCTTCTGGGCAGCTCAATAACGGGCGAATTAGTCCTCGACCCCTCTACAAGATAAGTTTACTTTCGTCCTCTAAGGCTAATAGAATCCTTAATTTTGAGCATTATGAATGGAAAAATGAAGATTCTAGTTTTTCTCCAAAATCTTACTCGATACTAGTTTTCTCTGATTAAGCACGTTTTTGGAGTTAATACCCTTCGTGGTCTTCTATAAAAACGTCTCTTGGATGCGCAAAAGCTGACTAGAATGGGTCTTACTCGGTGAATTCGCCTATAGCCTCAGATCGAATTTCTAGTCGTTACCTTTCTTCACCAAACTTGTGGGTAATTTTGTTTAGAAAGTGTAGGTTCAAGTTTGGAGGAAAATGGTGGATTGCATCTCTCAAATTTCAGCTAAACTCGAGAACTCCATACCCATAAACAAAAAGCTAACTCTCGATTGAAGGCTCGATATGCCTTGCTTCTTGCTCCAAATGGTTACCCACCGTTCATACTTTATAGAGGGAGGATCCACCACCTTTGAATCATCTAGAATGGTCGTGATTTTACTTTTGATCTTTCCAGATTTTCCACCCAAAAATCTTGCTCCTATCAAATCCTTGTCCACCTTTGTTTCAAATTTCAACTGTTAAAAGGGATGAGGTGTGAATGTTTTAGATTGTACCTGATTTTGGATGATCCAACGGCTGGGCTGGATTTCAAGATATTATGGATTATTTGCAGAGGCATATGGTGGAGGATGAGATTTGATCAGCATGGGCCATTTGGTATTTTTTTAGATCTTCGAGGGCATTTTGGTAATTTTGCCATTTTAATATTTTAATATTATTTTTCCTGAAAAATCCAAAATTTTTCCTCAAATTCTCTCATTTTTTGTCATTTTCACCTCGAGATTCTTCCTCTATAAGAAACTAAAAATTTAAAATTTTTTTGTAATAATTGGAAAAAAGTTCTATTTTTCCAACTTTACTTCATTATTTTCATTCAAAAATCTTGTACAACTTCGTATAATTATACTTGGCCCCTTTTTAGAAGCTTTATTGTCCATACCTTTTCCAGAAATGCTTTGACACGTGAGTAAAAAGTCCAGCGAAAAATGGGTAATGAAATGATGTTAGGAATCACGATTCTCTACAATGGTATGCTATTGTCCTCTTTGAGGATAAGCTCTCATAACTTTGTTTTGAGCTTCCCGAAAGACCTCATACCAATGGAGATAGTATTTCTCACTTATAAACTCATGATCTTCCACTAAATTAACCAATGTGGGACCCACTCCCAATAATCCTCAACAAATGATTGTGACGTTAGAGTTATTTTTTGGTGTTGGCTACGTATCATACTCATTAAGATCATCAAATTTGAACATTCCTAATGATAATGTCGTCCCTAACATAGTTTTTTTCGTCAAATGCTTTAAACGACCCAATTAGAATTTTTAAACTAGGGTTTCTATTTCGGGTTCTTCTATGTGGTGCTATAGGCTCATTTTCTTCAAAATTGAAGTCCACGTACTATTTCCGGTTGACATATTAAGGTATTGAGAATAGAAAGTGGCTTTTGGGAACTGCCTTGACACGCTAGCAAAAAGCCGCAAACAGCACCCAGCGGAAAACGGGCAAGAACAAATGTCGACGTCGGAGCTATTTTTTGGTTCTGGTTACAGATCATACGCATGAAAATCATCAAATTTGAATGTTACTCACAATAATATAGAAAAGTATCAACTGTAACTCAGTTTTTTTGTCGAATGCTTTAAACGATACAATTAGGACTTTCAAACTAGGGTTTTGATTTCAAGTTTGTAGCTGCAACACTACATACTCATTTTCTTCAAAATTACCGTGACATGCGAGTAAAAAGCCGCACATGGTACCCAATAAAAAACGAGCTAAAAATATTGTCTGCATTGAAGCTATTTTTTGGTTGTTGGTTATGGATCATATGTGTCGAAATCATCAAATTTAAATATTTCTCACGATAATGTCCAAAAATATCTACATCAATTCAGTTTTTTCGCCTCGCCGAATGCTTTAAACGACCTAATTAGGGTTTTCAAACTAGGGTTTCAGTTTTTAGGCTTTTTTTTTTTTTTTCGAAATTGAAGTTCAAGCCGTATTTCCCTGTGAAAATATTAAGGTATATAAGAACATAAAGTGGCTTTTGAAAAATGCCTTCGACACGCAAGCAAAAAGTTGCTAATGGTACCCTTAAAAAATGAACAAAAAAGATTGTCAACGTCGAAGCTTTTTTTTTTTTTTTTTCATTACGGATCATACGTGTCAAAATCATAATATTTAAACATTCTTCATGATAATGTCAAAAAATATCGATCGTAACTAAGTTTTTTCATCGAGTGTTTTAGACAACCTAATTAGAGTTTACAACAAACTAGTGTTTTGGTTTTGGATTCAGATTCAGATTCGTATATGTGGTGCTATAGGCTACATTTCTTTGAAATTAAAGTCCACCTAATATTTTCGAAAATATTAAAGTATTAAGAATAGAAAGTGGTTTTTGGGAATTACTTGGCACTCGAGCAAAAAAACCACAAACGGTATGTGGCGAAAAACGGAGCAAAAAGATGATTATATTGAATGATCATTCAAACAAACACAAATTAATCTAAAATCATTCAAACAAACAAAACTTTCAACAACCATAAGCAAGAATTGTGGTAACATTCTAGCTTAGTTTAACATTCTCACGTAACTAAATACAAATAAATAACAACACTCTTCTCGGCCATGTTAATAATAAAGTAAGAAAATATTAGGATGATCCTAAAATAAAAAAATAATAAAAATAATTAATTTAAAGAAATTATGCCTAACAAAAATTACTATAAAAATATTCCACTTACCCGTATAAAAAAAACTTATTTATACCTGACATTAGTTGAGCTGGATGTCCTAAATTATCTAAAAAAGAAAAATATGAGCGGTTATACATTAGATTACAACACAGAAATAATAAATGAGTTAAAATTTAGAATTACTGTCTCAATTATCTCAATTTTCTAACCAAATCTAGAAAATCAACACTAATTTTTTACCCTAACAAAACTCTCCGGTTTTAAGTTAAAAAAAACTTTTAAAATAATCTAAAAATTCCACCACATGTACTAAATGCAAATTCAAGTACATAAGTGATCTCAATATATTTAATAATATTTGTCTAATAAACTTAAAATCTAAATCGAACTTATTCAGTTTTAAAAAATAAATCCAACTTAATTCAAAACCCTATTTAATAAGATCAAATTTTTATAATTCGAATGGTGAATTTGGACTAAAAGATTTATTATTTTAAATCTACCCACGAAATTTAAAAAAGAGTGGGAATAAAAGTGAAATTTAACCGATTTAAAAATACGAAAAACACCCAACATTTTTAATAAAAAAAAATGTGTGAAAATAGGCGCGCTCTAGAATGACCGTTACCTTCTAGACTTCACTCGGTGTTGCGTTGGCATACGCTAACTTCCTTCTAATCACTCCACAGAATTCAGAAGCTATCGCTCTGGCAGCTCCAACTATGGCGTCTCCTATTCCCAGCCATCTTCACTACAATTCTTCTCTCTCCACTCTCATTCCCAACCTCCATTGGACTCGATGCATCCAGCTCTCCCGCCCAAGAGCTAAGTTTTCTGGGAAAGCTAGGGTTTTAGCTTTCCGGGTAAATCCTAGGGGTCGACGCGGCGTATCCTCTTTTCGTTGCTTCAGCAGTGCGGGGACAGAAGTTCAAAATTTATCGCGCCTGGAAGAAAGTGAACGACCGCCCTTCGATATCAATCTCGCCGTTATTCTTGCCGGTTTCGCGTTTGAAGCATACACCAGCCCCTCTGTAATTGGATTATTCTGCATGCTTCATTTTTTTTGTTGGTTTCGTTTTTTGTAGAATAGGAGAGGGTTAAGAACATGAATTTTAGTGTTTTAAGTGTTGGATGAATTGTTAGTTTGAAAATTTCTGTGATCTTTATTTATATATTTCTCCTGTTTGGTACAGGAAAATTTTGGGAAGCGTGAAGTTGACGCTGCAGGTTGTAAGACTGTATTTCTTTCGGAGTATGTAATCGCTGTAATAAACTTTAAATTGACTACACTGGTGCAGAATGAAGTCTTAGATTCCTTTTTTAATTGCATATACATACTGCAACGGCGGTTCATAATTCTTTTTGCTATTAAGTGTAAATAACTTTCTTGCACTTCATCTTTGGACGTGACAAGTTCTATTCATGAATAAAAATGCAGGTCATTTGTTAGAGAGATATATGATGGTCAACTATTCATAAAATTGAAGAAGGGCATTGATTTTCCTGCAATGGATCTATGGGTAGCTCCTTTTCCCCTTATTATTATCATTTTTTCCCCCCGTAGGAAACTTAAAAAATCAAGGTCTTATAAAAAATTCAATTTTGTATTGGTCTCTCGTCTTTGGAAAACATGATGCTGTTGAAAAAAATGCAAGCTCTTACACCCTTTTACCTTTACCCACAATGACTGAGACTGCTTTATGTAAAAGAGCTTGAGAAAACAATGATCATTTCTTCTTCCATTTCAACCATTTGGGGAATTGTGTTAGTACTTTTAGCTTTCCTCCCTTTTGCTATTGGTTTTAAACCCGAGGCAAAGCTGAAATCGTTTTTGATTGATACCATCTTGGTTGTTCTCTGGGAAGTTTGGAAGGAAAGGAATAGAAATATTTTCTTGAGAAGAGAAGCTCCAAAGACATTTGTGCTGAGGTCTAGTTTAGTGTTCAGTTTGTCTTTTACTGTCCAAAAATTTGTGGCTCTTATCAACAATGAAAGCCGTTGAACTTCAGACTTGCTAGCCCCCGTTTATTATTATTATAATTATTTTAGTTAATATGAATTTGAGGGTACTCTTTATTTTATGTATTAAATTTTCTCTTCTAAAGTTTACATCGTTTCTTTTGGCCTCTTAACACGAAATAAGGCGGTATCCTTACTTATCTCCCTACTGGTGAGGAGTACTATTTTTTAAAAAAGCTCTGAACTTTATACAATCACCACTTTTTATTTTTATTTTTTTTTATCTTATCTTATCTTATTTTATTTTACTGATAAGCCAAACTTTTCATTGATAAAATGGAAAATACAGAATCTTATCAATGATACTAAAAATAAAAAACTAAAATTTAAATTAAACCCAAACTTATAACCAGAGACTGATCTTAAGGATACCTCAAGACACATATCCCTACTAAACAAAGGCACAGTAAATGACAACTGCTAAATCTGGACCAATTAGTACTTGGTCTTCTTTATAGACTTCTAATGCTATATGTTTTTTGCAACTCCTATTTGATAATATTTGTTCCTCAGGGAACCAGCGATCCATATGTGGTGTTTCAATTGGATGGTCAGGTTGTTAAAAGCAAGACAAAATGGGGGTGAGCAATGTATTCAGACTGAAATCCTTCATCTTGTAAAAGTGGTTTTACACATCATTAAAAATATCAAATATTTTTGCCTTAATGAACAAATAACAATTAATGAATTTCACTTGGTCTTCAAGTCTACGAACATGGGTCTTGGAAGAGCTTTGGTAAAGGTTTTTACAATATGAAGCTATGTAGGTGTGCAAATGAGAGGTGCAAACTTTTTCTCTTTAGTGAAATGTCAATCAATTTAATATATTTCATACAATCAAGATGAGCTAGATTTTTGGTTATATTTATAGCAACATGATTACCGTTTTTGAACTGGGAACAAAACTTTGCATATTCGGTCATGTGATATGATGCTCTAACATCAATTCAAGGCTTCAATTATTTTACTAGATGTTAGGCAATAAATGTAGTTCCTTGTGTCAACAACCTTAGTCTCGTCACTGTCTGACGCAGTATCATTTGCATTGTTTCTATCAATATGGAGTTGTCTCTACCTCTCTACCTTCTTTAATTATCAGAGAGGAGCAGTAGAGGTTGTAACTTATATGAGAAAGTACAAATAAACCACCAAAAGCAAAGGGATGACCGGCATTTTCTTGATGGCAGATCTCTATTGAGAACTCGAGGTGAACAAATTCTTCTCTCTACAATAGGAATGAAGGTTGAACTAAATCTAATTGAGTAAAAAATTCAAGCTAGGCTGGAGATCGATGACAACAACAATATGATAGAGATAGTGACCAGGTATCTCATGGTAGTTGAAAACTTGACTTATGAGGTGGTTGGAGAACAAACAACTTGAACTCGTTATGTTGTCAAATGAAGACTAGGGCATAATTGGCAATGCATAGTAGGATCTACACAAATGCATGAAAAATGATGACAAAGATGGTCTAGCATAGGAAAATTCACGAACACGAAGATATTAGAACTTGAAGTGGCAATGAGAACTTCGAGTGGCATATGAATGTAGGCAACAACACCAGAGATTCTAGATAGAAAGAATGCAAAAAAGAGATTTTGTTGCTGTCGATGGAGGTGTCATCAAAAGAAGTTGTGTCGGTGGGGAATGACGATGGCAGCTAGGGTTTCAACAACTAGGTTTATGATCATTATGGTTTTGATGTGATACTATCAAGTTTTTGGAAGAGAATACTATCGAATAACCTGAAGAGCTCTCGAAAGTGCTTTCTCCTCTTTCCTTTGTCTCCCTTCTCATTTAAAAAATCAGCCTTCATCTTGCAGCATCTCTTTTCTTGTGGATTAAGTATTCTCATAAGATTTGTTCTTCCAAATAAGATTTTCTGCTCGTTTTAGTTCTTATTGACCAGCTTACATCTTTTTTCGCTATGTAAGTGAGTAGTTGCTGGGCTATTACTTCGTTCTTCTGTATTTGGTGCGAAGACGAAATTTATTTATTTATTTTTATCTAAGACTCTAAGAACAGGTTTATTAATGTTCCCATTGCTCTGGATCATCTGCGTTGTTTGCTTTGGTTTAAACGCTCGTTAATAGATCTTCTACAACTCCCAATTTTAACAACTTTCTTGCTAGAAGGCTGTGATGATAGAGAAATAATTGGTTGTCCAAATGTAGATATTTTTCAGGATGGTTTGTTGGTTTGTGGAATGCATAGTATACCCAATTTTTGGTGGAAGAAAGATGATTCAGGTTCCTGTGGGCTTTGAGAAAAAGGATGGGTTGTTTTTTGGGAAAAGTTTCAAGGATTTTTTTGAAGAATTATGAGAAAATCACCGAACTTCCCTTGCTTTTGATTAGTAGACAGTTGAGAGAAAATCCTTCTCCAGTAGAAATATGAAGACAGGGAGGATGAACAAACCCTCTATTAGTAGTTATCTAGAGTTAGTAAAAAAGAATTTGAAGGGAAAGCAAAAGTTTGAGAGGTCCGTTGTTGAAACTGCAAATGGACTTTTAAGGAATGCTGTTGTGCAATCTATTTCACATCCTCTTTGGATAAGAAAAGATCATAAGGTGTTTCACCAGAATGTTAGTGAGCTCTTGGTATCTAGACTGTTTACTCCTAATAGTTGGAGGGAGATTAAGGAACTTTGCAAGCACTTTTTAGGGTATCTGTTTTGATTAACCCTTTCATGGCAGACAAGACATTGATGAGAATTGAGGAAGGAATATATCTCCAAACGTCAGATTCTTTTGGGAAATGATGATATATGGAGATTTCCTTTAAAATTAAACAGTGGAGTTTTGACAAACACTCTCATCCAGAAGTTATTGAAGGGTATGGTGGGTGGATCTCCATAAAAACCCACCTTTAACCTATTGGGAACGCAACACTTTCAAAGCCACTGGTGAGTACTTGGGTGGATTGGTCAGTATTTCCTTTAATACTTTAAACTTGCTAAATTTGACTGAGGTTCATATAGAAGATAAAAAGAAATTGTGCGGCTTCTTTCCTTTTTCTATTGAAATCATGTACAATAGAAACATGGACAAGTTGGTGATATTGACTCTATTGGTCTCATATGTCCTCCATCGAGAGCCTTTTTTAAAAGAATTTTCAAATCATTTGGATTTATCACGTTTACATCAGGTAATGGTTGATAACGGGGTTATTTCAACGAACGAGCAGAGTAATAATGTGGCATTAATGTAGAAGTTAATGAACATTGAAATGCCCATTATATACATGATTAGAATTCTCACGGAGTCCTTAGCATGTAAGGTCTGGTCGAACTACTGGTCTCCCTTGTTATCCTAAATGGATTTGATGCTGCCAGCATTGTGGTCTTGAATGGATTAACCGTTTCTCACTCAAGTCCCAAAAGTAATTTAATTGTTAATGGGACTTTTCCCGTTGTTCTGGATCCAGAACCTTCGCCAAGATTTATTCTCTCTCTCTTTTGTAAACCATTAGCATTGAGTACTGAGGATGTTGGAAATTGCATAATGGTCGAATCAGCTTTAAATGTTACAATTTTTGTTGAAGGATTGATTAATGCGGAGCAAAATAATAGTTTTTTCTTCCTTGAATGATGCAGTTTTAACTTGTTTTAGTTGAAGACTTTGATTATTCATTTGCCTGTTGAGGCGTTAAGTCCTGAACATGTTCAGTGCTGAGCGATTTAGTAAAGCCTATCCATATTATTACTCAGAAGAAGGATTCAACTTCATTTATTTACACTCTCCATGAGAATTCAACTTTCAATGGAGATATTTTAGAGGAACCTTGTTCTCGACTTTAAATAATTGAGCAGATTGTTAAATTTCCTTTAGTTGTTCAAGATGAGTTGCAGACTACAACGCTGTTATTTCAGCTTCCAAATTTTTCCACTAGCATTAAAGAAAAGGTCCCAGAAATTCATTGAAGCCTACCCTCTCCATTATTCTCGGAATAAAGGTCCCATTAACCTCCTCCCTCTATAATTGAGAAATTTGGGTTCAATTCAGACACTTCAGAAGAATATTGCTCACACCTCTTCTAACTCCCTTCATCATTGCCATCAAATTCTCTTTAGCAGCGTACACCCACCAAGTCACTTCTTTCAGTCTGTAATTATTCCTCACTGGGTTCAGATGTTGTATTGACAAATGGTGTCCTTACTTCTAATGTAAATAACGACCCTTACTTGATTTGTCCCCTTATTGACTTTGAAAGGGAGTCGGTCGTTAGCTTGAGTAGTGTGAAATATGTTTTAATCATTGCATTGACACACCGGTTGGAAACAGAGAAGGAATTTTTTTCTATGGAAGATTATTCAAAATGAGCCTCCTTTGAAATCAGTTGTTGGAAAACCTCAAGTAGTTGTATCGGCAATAAATTCCCCTTCAATGCCTGCCAAAATTTCTTCTCTTATAAATGTACGTGGCCTTCAGTGGAGCTTAACAGATTTTTGTTGAGATAAGAGTAATGAAGATAATTTCATGGAACACTAGAGGTTTTGAAGATAGATCTAAAAGAGTTTTTTTCTTTTTCCGGAATTTTTGAGTTCGTATCGTTGAGAATTAAGTCTCTTTTCATTTCCTTCACCAAATTTCAAAAAAAGAAAAAAAGAAAAAAACCAGTGCCCTGACTTGGTGTTAATCCAACAGACATAAAACAGTAGATTTTGAATCGTCAATTGGTCGTCGAATATCCCATATGGTGTGATTGGCTGGATGTCATGCCTCTTCTGTAGTCATCTGTATTCTGTTAATCAAACTAAAGGTTTCTTGTTCATGGTGCCAAGGGTGAGTGTGTTCCTTATTTTCTTATTTTAGTTGCTACTTTTTACTTTCTAAATGATCTTTTTCAAAATTGAGGGACCTTTTTAGATATATATATATATATATTTGTTATTTTAGCTTTTGATGGATTTATAACTTTCCTCTGATTACCATGCTAACATGTTATGACAGGACAAAACAGCCAACATGGAACCAGGACTTCACTCTTAATGTCAAGGATCCTTCTTCTAAATATATTCAGGTAGCATTAACTTGGGTCAGCCTTCATGCGAACAAATTTTGCTTTACCATTCCGTTTTTAGAAAGTATTTCATTCTGTACTTGAAAATAAAGATGTTTTATGTTTGGTACTGCTAGGGAAAGTCTAGAACATTCATTTGTCCATTGCTATGAGTTTATGGGATGCCTACTTTATGCTATTGGGTTCATCATATGCATCCTATCAATTACTTTTTGTGTCAAGTGGTTTCGAATCCTAGGTCCTACGGAGGGTCTTAAGATGAAACTCGAATTAAACCACTAAAGTAATGCCTCATTGCATAAAAAATGCGTACATTCTCGTAATGAAAAGGTAAGTTTGTGGATGGTGCAACTGTTATAGTTGTTGAGAACTGTCATTGCCATCGTTGTTGCAGTTAGTCGTAATCACCATTCTTATCCTCAGTTGCTATTGTTGTGTTTTTTTTTTTTTTTTTTTTTTTTTTCGTTTTTCTGGTCTCCCTTTTGCGGGGTTGTCAACGTCTTTGGGTTTTATCTTCTCCTCTATCTTCCCATAACCATCTGCCAGCGTTATCATTGTCTTAGCAGTCACCATTGCCATCAGTTGTTGTCGTCGTCCTTGTTGCCGTGCACAATCATTTTGTTCTCGATGTTGTTTGGGTTTTCTTTTCTCCTACCTGGTTACTCCATTTCTTGCTCTTTGTTCTTCTTTGCCATCCTCCTCCTTTGTTAGATTCTTTTTTGCTTCAATTTATATTATTGGTTTGTTGCTTTGGTTGGGTTCTTCTTACTTTCAAGTTAGTGTGGTTTGGTTTGCTGCTTAGGTTTGGTTTCATGAGGTTCTTTGCTTTCCTGGTTGTGTGTTGTTGATCAAAGGCACTTTGTGATGAAGCATAGTAGGTTGTTGTATTGACAACAAGTACTTCCATATTTGGTTTGAAGATGAGCATTTCTTCGTTGTAGATTTGGATCTTAAGCCAGCCATTCTTCTATCTTTCTCTCACCTTGTTTGGTTTGAACATTCTTTGTTTGAGTTAATGGTGGGTTTGTTGCTTAGTGTTCTTTAAGCTAGTGATGATTTTGGTACCACTGTAATACAGCAGCGTTCTTTCTCCGTAATTGAATGCATCGTGTGACCAATCACAAGTGGAAGAAGGTCATTTGTATGCCTGTTGGCTGTTTTAAGAGGGGTGGTCCTACCTTTTAGGATGGTTTTTATCTCCTAATTTAAGATTTTTTTGTTGAATGTTTCGTCCAAAGTCTAGTTTTCTCCTAAGGTGTTTCCTGTTCAAGTGTTCCAAGTTCTCATGTTGAAAAGATGAAGAAGTGATTGTTTCGGATTGGAGTTCTCTCATGGTGCCTCCAAATAAAATGCACATGGTGATTGGAAGGAAATTAAGGAACCCATTGAACACCCCTTCAAGGTAACTTTGGTTCTCAACTCTTTTATGGCTGAATAAAGATTTATTACAAATGAATGGTGATAGGATTCTTGGGGGACTTGGCTGTAATGGAAAAGGGATTCACATTGGGCTGTAGTGGGAAGTGGATTCACATTGGATAAATCCTTCATAAATAGGTTAGGTTAACTCTTTAGATTATGTACTTTAGTGCAACTAATCACATGACCAGCCCACTATATTTCACAACATATAAACCATGTCCAAGTATTAAAAAAATTATAATGGCAAAGGGATCCAGTACCACCATTGTACCACCATTGTAGGAGTAGGTGAGGTATCATTTCTCAAATCTTTACACTAAAAATGCCCTACACATCCCAAAACTATTAATAGTCTCATTCCATACAAAAGCTTACCAATGACGGGCACTGTAGTGTTATTTTTTCATTGTCATGTTGTACTTTTGAGGGTCAAGTTTCAAGTCAAAAGAATGGATTTGCTAAGGAATTAAATAATCTATACTAGCAATTACCTAAAACAACAACCAACATTGCACCTGTGTCATTTCTTAGTGGGTGCAATTTCTTAGTTCATCCAATAAAGATGCGATTTGCATGGGTCATCCCTCATTTAATGCTTTGTGAGTTACATACTCGTGTATCTTTTCTTGAGTCAAAATAAAAGCTCTACCCTTTTCCATTTGATACAGTGTTATACGGAGACCCTCAACTGTCCAAATATATTTTGTGCTCGTTGTTTTCTCATATTAATTGATGATTGTACGCGAGTCACGTTGTTATTCATTCTTAAACAAAAATTAGATCTTAGTAATGTTATTCTTGCCTTCCATTTAATGATTTAGACCCAATTTTGAGTCAAAATCAAAATATTTTGAACTGACAATTCTAGAGATTACTTCAATTAAACCTTATACCCATATTTTCGATATCAAGACACTATTCATGTTTCTTTGTGTATTATTACACCACAACAAAATAGAATGGCCGAAAGGAAAAATTGACACTTTTTAAACATCGCTCGAGCATTGCTTGTTCACAGAAACATGCCAGAGTGGACAATGCTAGATTGCTTCAATTAAAACTTATCCCAATATTTCTGATATCAAGACATTATCCATGATTCTTTGTGTAGTATTACACCACAGAAAAATAGAATGGCCGAAAGGAAAAATGGACACCTTTTAAACACTGCTCGAGCATTGTTTTTTGACGGAAACACGTCAAAAACTTGCTGGAGAGAGAGAGTTTTTGTTGCAACTCTCATATGATTAATCGTCTCCTATCTTGTGTCCTGAATAATCTAAGCCCAATAGAAATCCTCCATCAATTTTATCCTCACTTTCAAACATCAAATGGCCTCTCCCCCTACATATTTGGGTGCACCGCCTTTATTCATGTGCATAGTACTTAAAGAGGTAAACTTGATTTGAGAGCAATAAAATGTGTCTTCTTAGGATATTCTTTGACAACAACCACAAATATTATAATCCTACAGCTAGGATGTCTTACACTTCAATTGATGTGACATTCACCAAGCATAAAGTGTTCTTTTCTAAGACCTCTCTTCGTGAGAGAAGAGATTGAAGAGATTGAAGAGAGTTTGGGAAATTATTAAACCTTTAGACACACACAACCAATTATTTAGTTCACGCCCACTACTGATTCTACTTATGACACTCTTACTACTGTAGAGGTACTAATTGAATCATGTGTGTAACGATCCGATTTTCGATACCTCGAATCATAGGTCGCCACATACACTCAAGAGTAAAAAGGGTGATAAAATTTTCTTTCATAAAATGGGAGACAAGGAATTTAAAATTTAAATATGCAAACAAAACCGACATAAAAGTAGTTTAAAGGTAATATCCACGGAGTCAAATCGTAACGATTTACAAAAAATGCATAAGTTTCGAGCAATAACATTTAAAATAATAATAAAATGACTAGAAGGATATGTGCTGCATGGCTCCGCACGCTCCTGCCGTCAACAGTGGTCTACACTCTATTTAGGAAAAAAAAAAAAAAAAAAGAATAACATGGAATGAGTATAACTACTCCGTAAGCAATCGACTTGTAGACTCTTGTCGGACTTAATCCTATGCACAGAAATTTAGGATATGTGCTCATAACTATCCCTATCGATAGCCAAACAGTGGCTTGACGCCTGTACCAAACTTTGTAGGTCACTGTATAACTAACCCTCAACTTACCTCCTTTGAGGAGTACTCGATCCCTCTTAAGTTCACAACCTAGGGGTTTTTTGTTTTTTCTTGGCCGTAGGTTTCACGTATATCTAGGTCCTTCGTCAGTCTTTCGCAAAGTGCATCTCGAGTTGTTGTGGCCCATGGAAGGGCTCTAGGGTACTACTCGTAAGTTTGGAGGAGCCTTTTTTGCATGAAACGGTGACCGTACTCCATACATATCTACCTCCTGAGCTTTAATCAGTGGCTTTTCCCTAGTGGTGCCAGGCAACATCCAACATCTACATGTTTCTAAAATCAGTAAACTACCTGTAACTATGCCCTTTCTAGGCTGGGATAGTAAACTACCTGCTTATGTACCTTTATCGGGTTAGAACAGTAAAACTACCTGTCACTATGCTCTTTCTAGGATGGGACAGTAAATTATTTGGTCATGTACCCTCATCGGGTTAGCACAGTAAGCTACCTGTCTTAGGAATAGTAACGACTTGTTACCTTGCCTTTTCAGGCTAGAACAGTCAAACTATCTGTCACTACGCCACTTAGCCTGGAACAGTAAAAAGGCCATGACTCTCCTGACTAGGCACCACTGATAAGTACTTTAGTAGGATACCCTCTAAGACTCCTGAAATCCTCTATGGGTGACAACTCAGCCATATGTAACAAGTAGACCCTAACCTCTATTGGTTAGTTCACGAATAAGAGTTGCGCACTATCCGTCCCTACAAGGTACTTGGTCAATTCAAGGAGGTTATGGAACTCATGACTAGGTGTTAGGACCAAAATACACGAAACAATAACTCATAGTCTTTGAAAACCATAACTAGCACTCTATGGTACATAGTGATAATCCAACCCATGACTAGGCAATAATGGGCTATCCAAACCCTAAATCATGCATAATAAGCATATAAAGGCATACAACATCATGCGTGCAGAAGCTATAACTGTAAATAAAAGTCTAATGATTTATCAGAGTTCAGAGTTCAGAGTTCACCATCATGTGTGCAGAAGCTATAACTGTAAATAGAACTAAGTGGTAAACGTTTACATTATCTTAGCACAATTATCATGAGGCTAGTTCAAACTAGGCTCCTAAACATAATACTCAATCATTGCTCTCATTCCTAATCAACTCCTACAAGTATTTCTTAGAAACTTGCTCCATATGGTTACTTACTTGATTGTAGACTTTTCGAGCTTGTTTCAAGTCTTCGAGTATATTCCAAATTTCTCCAAAATTCCTTAGTATGCCCTAAATTAAGTCAAAAGAATAAAAATGGTAAAAACGACTAGCTTCAATTTGACATAGAGAAGATTGAGAAACTAACCATTGACTGTACCGTATCTTCTCCTACTTGCGTGCGTGTCAAAAAAACCCACTAGAGAATGCACAAAATGACCCTTATACTCCCGTTGAACTATATCTATCTGGAAAGATTAACTCTATCACATAAGAGTTTCATAATGAGTCTATATTCCATTGTTATACCTAACACGATTTTTGAAGTTTTATCCAAGAGAATGGCAAGATGCTAGGAGAGAAGAAATGCATGCTTTTGAAAAGAATAACACGTGAAAAGTGGTGGATAGGGCAAAAGGAAAAATATAGTTATCACAGTAGAGGATAAGACTGATGGAATGTTGAAGAGGTATGAGGTAAGGTTAGTAGCTAAGTGATATACTCGAACTTATGGTATAGATTACCATGAGACATTTGCTCCAATTGCGAAGATGAATACTATGACCTTATTGTTATTCTTGATTGCCAACTTAAATATGCAACTCACATATGATGTGAAGAATGCATTTTTCACAGAAATCTACATGATTATTCCTGTAGGATTTGAAAGCTCAAGAGGTATAGATTGCATCAAGAAAGGCCTCGTATAGATTAAAAAAATTACCAAAGGCGTGGTTTGGAAGATTCACAAAGGTAATGAAAGACTATGGGTATAAGTGAAGTCGGGAGAAATTTTTTCATGGGAGGAATTTCATGCATCTCCAAGTCATAAGCTTCCATAAGATGAGCAATTGTGTACGGAGGGAGGAGGATGAGAAATCTGTCACATTTTTTAAGTAAAGAAACTAGATCTTCAACATACGACTCTTCAAAATCAATATCATCAATTTTATTTTTCGTAGGTTTTAAGACTGATTCCACCCTGTGCTCAAGCTAGTTTCAAATTTAGCATCAAAGTCATCATCACAAGATAAAGGAGATTGAGAAGGTGATATGTCTTTCGTCGAATGAATGACTCCTGACCTGCTGAAGATAGTTCTTTAGCTGGTTGGGTTTGGGAAGGAGATGGAGACTGAAAATTCCTTGTTTATAGCCAAAACCTTCAATTTGGAGTCAAGATCCGAAGAATTTGGTAAAATGAAGCATTTTGCTTCATCCTGGGGGTTTTCCTATATTTTCAAGGGAGGTAGACTCGCTCTTCTCCAAGCCACACTTACAAATCTCCCTATATATTATCTTTCACTTTTCAAAATGCCAAGCAAGATTGGTCAAGATGAGGAGAGATTATTTTAGAATTTTCTATGGAAGGAGGACATCCGGAACATGCATTCATTTTGCAATAGGGAACAAAATTCTTCTCTCCTTCGATAAAGGTGGTCTCGATCTTCATTCTTTGAGGGATAAAATTAGAGCCCTTCTTACAAAACAGATTTGGCGATACAATAATGAAAAGGGTGCTCTATGGAGGAAACTTAATAAGGGTAAATATGCCGAACGCCCCATGTGCAGTGGTCAATGTTAAACACTGCCAATGGCCCTTGGGAACCCTGTTATCAAACACCAAACCCTTATTACTCAAAATTAGTCATCATATGGGAGATGAAGCTACAATACTATTTTGGACTACTCTGGTTAACCATCATCCCATTGGTATCCTAATACCCCTTTTATAAAGGCTGTCTAAAAAGGGTGTTGACTATGGTATCTCATAGTGTAAATCGTCAGCATTGAACACTTAAGCGTTGCCAAGGGTTCTGGGCACAACCTCTTGATGTTTTTTGACCTCGTTGTTTTCTATGATATCTCTTGGTGTAAATTCATATAGTGACGCTACCCTTTTAACTACTAGGAAAATCTTTTGTAATTCTTCTGGATTACCCACCCTTTTTGTAAATTCCATACATCAATGAAATTGATTCCTATAAAAAAAAAAAAAAAAAAAAAAAAAAAAAGGAAATAATAAACCAAAAGCTTCAAAATGAGAATCATCATGAACAATATTCTTCATGTTAGGTTATGTAACTGATTCCGTAGTGCTCATGTAAACGTTAGATTTAACATTAGAATCATCATCATGTGAAGGAGAAATACGGTCTCTTGCCAAGTAGATAACTCTTTTGGATTCAAACGGGAGGTACTATTTGGTTGCAAGTATCGGAGAGTAAGGAATCAAAAGGTGAAAAGACAACTTGCTTCACGGGGGCTTAAGGACTTGAGCAGCTTTCTTCAAGTCAATCGAAATCCAAAGAATGTTTCCCAAAATTTGAATCAAAGACTTCCTGCCAAAGGAACCCACAGTATTGGTAGTGTTTACAAGCTTAATTTTAAAAAAATAAAAAAAATCAAATAGTTATCATTTTATGTATTTACTTTCTTTTGCCTCATGTAGTTGACCGTATATATATATACATATATGAATATTTATTTTATTATATAAGTAGTTCGATTCATAATTTTTGAATGTTTATATATCAAGCAAATCTTAGGTTGCTGCATGGGATGCAAACTTGGTGACTCCTCATAAACGAATGGGTAATGCAGGCATCAATTTGGAATCTCTTTGTGATGGTGAGGACTGATTTAAAATTTCTTACTTTATACATTTTGGAACTGAAGTATTAATATAATGTATGACTGACTTTCGTTAGTCTTGAGATTTCAGCTTTTTACTCATCTACTCAAGTTCTTTTGTTATCAAGTCATTAGAATCATGGATTTAACTAGTTTTTATTGTTGTTAAAATTGTTTATTAAACTAATTAATTTTCTATAATCCATCATCTTAAGCATTTGGACTCATGGGTGATTTAACATGATACTAGAATAGGAGGTCCTATGTTTGAACTCCTATAATGTCATTTCTCTCCAATTAACATTGATTTTTACTTGTTGGGCTTTCTACAAATTTCCAAGTCCACAAGTAAAGGAAATGTTGAAGTGTCGATATAATTCATTTACCAAAACTCATTAGCTTAAGATTTTGGGTTCATTGATGATCTAATCGTTTCTTTAACAAGAAACTTCTTATTGATATTCAAGGGAGACAAACTCTCAAAAGCAGAGTCTTCCAAATCTGTTGCTATAGCTTTTGCTTTGTACCTCTTAGAAATGGCGGGGTAAGCATCATTGAGCTCTTGTTTGAGTTGGAGAAGAATCTCTAACTTCTTTTGAAGATATTCTATAATGCAAAGAACCATTTCATGATTAATCAATTCCAGCTTCCCAAAAAGTTGTGCAAACCTAGTTGAAAATTTATCCATAACAACGGCACAAAGGAAACATTCTTTAGATTAGCTTGCTTTAACATGTATCTTTGGACATGCATTTGTCTCCATAAAGAAGCTTCATAAGCAAGGCACAAAGGAATGCACTAGAAGACTAAATGAGGAAAAAGTGTGTAAAGCCTACTAGAATATAATTAAATGGAAGAATGGCCATTGCAAAAACAGTTGCTCTTGAATGATAGATAGCCGAAATTCTTCTTGGAAAAGGAAATGCCATAATAACTTTGAACTTAATTATTCATCATTCATGCATATTTATGCAACCCTGAGCTATGAGAATTTAATAAAAGCTTCAACTTCATGCCCAATATTTGAAATTGAACCATCTTGAAATTTGGACGGCTTGGAGACATCCAATGCTGAATTCGAATTTAGTGTTGTCATAATTCTTCAAAAAAACATCCTCGAAAAATGCAAGTTCAGTTAAATATGGAAAAGATAGAAGTTTCTCTCCTACAACATTAAAGGGCAAAACATGAGACATGTGCCCCAAAATCAAAATTAATGGTTTAATTTTTTACCATCCTTAGTGTCCTAGGAATCAAGGCAACCTCTAACAGTTCAAAATGCAAAAAAGTAGAAAATGTTAGCTTGCTGTCTTTTCTTCTTTATTTTTAGAGAATTACATGTCTCAATTGTAGGGAAAAACGACTAAATCTAAATAGATAGTTAATCTAAATTCCCTAGATACTAGGTAATCTAACTCGATAAATCTACAAAAAAAAAAATCTATAGTTACTAGTCAGAATAAATCTAAACAATAATCCTACATACTAGGTAAATAAATCTAAACAAGTATCCTAGAGACTAGATACTAACTTATGAATTACACAAATATCTCCCAACTCAAATCCTTCGACACGTGTGCATGGAGAAAACTTCAAAACCCCTAAATAAAAAGTTAAATCTCCTACTGAGTCATCAATAAAGTTTTTTTCTCTAATGCATGAAAAAACTTCTAATCAGTTAATTAAGAAACTTCAAACAAATGCATGATTCTCTTTGATTCTCCTGTGAAAAAGAAACTATTTTCAAAGTTGAAGACCACATGTCTCAATTTGAGATCGAAGTTTGATAGGAATAGAATTTGAAGAGGACGAATAATCCACTAAAGAAGGTGGGAAGGATCAACTGGGGAGGAGACTCTTGATGTTCATCTTGAAAAATTAACCCAAGAACGTTTGCGAATGAATCTTGAATAGCATTATCAAAAACATTCTCCCTAAGCTGCAAGTTTAATTCCACATTGCTCACGTTGACCACTGATGTCACATTAGAATCATCTGAATAGGACATGGAGGAGACCTGCGCATGGAGGGATCTTTGATGGATGGTTTTTTTAGTGTTATCTCCAAATCACTCAAGAAACATTAGAAAGAGTGAAATACTTAAGAGGCCTGGTGTGAGGGCTCGATTATTGTGGCATCAAGAATAACGATTTGCTGAAGTGAAAGAGCCAAAAGATTTGAACATGATTCTTCAATTGTATCCAAGTTAAAATTAGAATTTTAAAAAATGGTTGTAAGCGAAGAGCCTTTTAGATGAACAGGACTCTCCACAGTGGTACGATATCGTCCACTTTGAGCATAAGCTCTCATGGCTTTGCTTTGGGCTTCCCCAAAAGGCCTCCCACCAATGGAGAGAATATTCTTTTATTATAAACCCATGATCATTCCCTAAATTAGTCGATGTGGGACTTTCATCATCCAACACCTCTCCTCGAACAAAGTACGCCTCCCCTTAATCGAGGCTCGACTCCTTTTTCTTTTGGAGTCTTAGTCATTTTTTACTATGCCTTCAAGGAGGCTCGACTCCTTTTCTTTTCGAGTCCTTTGTTCGACATTTGAGGATTTACTAATCTATTGGCACGACTAAGTTTAGGGCATGGCTCTGATACCATGTTAGATGAACACGACTCTCCACAATGGTATGATATTATCCCCTTTGAGCATAAGCTCTCATAGCTTTGCTGGGCTTCCCCAAAATGCCTCACACCAATGGAGAGAGTATTATTTGATTATAAACCTATGATCTGCGACTTTCATCCTCCAAGAGAGCCAACCCTTTTTTTCAGGAATAAAAACAAGAAATAAATTTCAACAAAACAATTTTTTAACTTCTTGAATACTCTAAGGGTTTTGAGTCATAGAACCAAGAAACTTTATAGGGCGTACTTTCCTTACTGCTAGATCATTAGGAGGCACGATTGAATTTAGATCATTATCAAGAATACGGGCAGAGGCATCATTAATAATTTAGAAATCTCAGTTGTATCAATAAAGCCGAATGAATTAATTCCATTTGATAAAACCAAGGAAAATGGTTGTATCTTCAGATCATTATCATTAATATTATTTTCTTTTTCATGATGAGAGATACATTCATCAATGAAAGCTGTCATTTGAGAAGCTCCTCTATTAATTCTTCCCACCTCTTCGAATCCTATTCCTACCAAAATTTTCTCTCTCATTGACACTTGGATTTATGTTTGTTTGAAGTTTCTTATTTAAGTGATTAATAATTCATAGTTATTTTATGTGTAACAAGAAAGAGTTTTATTAATACTTCATAGTTGGAGATTTGACTTTTTATTTAGGGGTCTTCTTGTTTCCTTTCATGCATGCGCTCTTCATTTTCTGCTCTTTCTGTAGATATTGAAGTTGTCTTTTGAAGCTTACCTTTATTTGCTTTGGTTTATTGCATTTTGAAGTGCTTGAGACGGCCTTAATTTCGCACAATTCAGGGATTGTGAAACATTATTAGTATTGATTTGGTGGCCATGTCTCGTGAAGTTTTTAGCCTTTAACATTTGTTTATGAGACAGAAGTTCTAATTTCTTCAATATTCCCAAGTTTCAAGTTAGTATGGTTTTCAACATTGTGCATGATGATGAAACTTTTATTCATCTCGTTAATTAAATATTTTTTTTGTTCAAGGTTGCATTAATATTCATAAAGAGTGATGTATAACATTGAAGTTTCTAAGGTGTTTTCTTTTCTGTGAAAACTTTGTCTTCGTTCCAGAGCGGCTGTTTTTGCACTAATTCCCATCAAACTTTAATGGTAAAAGAAAATAATGCTCTCAACATTATTGAATAACCTGAAATTGAGAAGACACTATAATAGGAAAATGAATGCTTTTTTTAACCGGAAAATCGACTCTTGTGCAAGCAAATAATGAAATAAAATGATGAAAAAAGAGAATCTCATCTTTCCCACCCTAATCACACCCTAGGATCATTATCTAATCTAATGGAAAGTACGTATATTCAGTTACACTGATGGAAATCCGTTGAATATCTTAAGCTTAGACTTCATTGTTGAAATTACTTGAGCGATAGGTATGGAGGAAGCTAGAAAAGAGAATGGCCTGCCTATTATTGTTTGTGGTTTAATGAAAATAAACGTGTAAACTGTGAACAAATGTGTGTTTTGCTAGGAGATTTGCATGATGTATCAGTGGAGTTAGAAGGGATGGGTGGAGGTGGAAAGTTGCTATTGGAGGTAAGTTACCCTAGCAGTTTATGGCAACTAAATATAGCATTCTCGTTTATGTTTTCTTAATTTACTGCTTGTTGTAGTAACTGTTCTGTTTAGGAGCTTTACCATATTCGTTTCTGTTCATATGTTTGTAACTCAAAAGGTAAATTTCTTTTCATTCTATTTTGTTTGTTTTAGATCTGGTAGGATAATGAACTTTTGAAGGTTTTGGTTCTTGTTGGATAATTAAGTTTTGCTTTCTTAAAACAAGTTTATGGTTATGTGATTGATGTTTGTTTGTTAATGGTGTCTCTCAGATCAAGTTTATGACTTTTGATGAAATTGAAGATGACAAACGATGGTGGAGAGTCCCCTTCATTTCTGAATTTCTTCGCAGTAATGGTTTTGCATCTGCTTTAAACAAGGTTGTTGGGTCTGACACCGTGTCTGTAGGTCAGTTTGTAGAATATGCTTTTGGGAAGTTAAAGTCATTCAATGACGAATACCAATCAAGTGATAATTTATTAAGCAAGCAAAAAGACAAAGAGGATATACCTTCATACATGCAGACTAATGCAGAAGTCTCTATAACTGATATAAGCGATCCCGAAGAGGATGAATCAGATGACGATGCAACAAATGATAATACTAAGGAAACTGGACAGTTGCTGAAAGAAGTGACACAGAGTATTTTAGCAAAGCAATTCGATAAACATTTTTGGACAAACTTGGCTGATGTAACAAATCAAAATATTGTCAAGAAACTTGGTCTTCCCGCCCCTGAGAAATTAAAATGGGATGGATTTGAGTTATTAAATAAAATTGGTTTGGAGGCACGAAAGAGTGCTGAAGCAGGTTATATCGAATCAGGGCTTGCAACTTCCAAAAGTTTGGATGTTGATCAGGAACAGAAGAACATTAAAATGGTGGACTCAACACTAACGGATGTGAAGAAAATTACAAAAGATCTATTAAGTCAAACTGAGTCTGTTTTAGGGGGATTGATGGTTCTGACAGCAACAATTTCTCAATTGAACAAGGAATCTCAGATAGGTAAAAAAGATACTGAAGATGAGGGCTCCAAAAAAGTTGGAGAGAAGCTTGGTAGTTCAGGGGATGGATCATTGTTGGATAATAGAAATTCTGAGGAAATGCGAGCGCTTTTTGCAACTGCAGAAAGCGCCATGGAAGCTTGGGCAATGCTTGCTACATCACTTGGCCATCCTAGTTTTATAAAGTCAGAATTTGAGAAGTTATGTTTCTTAGATAATGAGTCTACAGACACACAGGTAAAGTTTTCGGTTTTCAGAATGGCTCTAATATTGTAAAGTTGTGCCTAATTTTAGTAATTGAATGCCATAGCATTAGCAAATTTTGCCCAATTTTATTGTTTCAGTCCTAACTGTCGGAGTCTACAGGTTGCAATTTGGCGTGATTTTCCACGGAGAAGACTAGTTGTTGCCTTCAGGGGCACAGAACAAGTAGGTTATTATGTTGATATTCTGTTAACTGGAGTATAACTTTCCATGTAATAAGTTCATACCTTTTAACTTCTTCAGTCAAGATGGAAGGACCTAAGGACAGACCTGATGTTAGCTCCCGCAGGGTATTTATTTTTCTTTCCCTCGAAGTATAATCCCTTATTTGTTACTTTGCACATTTATCAATTTCATTGTTTGTTATGGAACGATGGAGAAGAAAAAAGAAAAAAGAACGTTGTTCATGGGATAACCCTCTCGAATAAAAAGCCATATACCATGCTAACTGTGGTAGTGCTGTTTATTCTAGTTAGTTAAGTTAAATCAAGGGGAAATAGAACTATTGAATTTTAAATGTACTTGAAATCACTAGCCTAGCTTTCCCATTTCTTTGCCAAGTTCTATTTGTATGTTATTTGACCGGATCTCAGGAGAAGGGGCTATTTGACCCTTCATCCTTTGAATTTTAAATAGAAAGAGCCACTCTTTCTTTCGAATCTTAGGGAGAAAGGGGCTAATTAGAAAACAACTTGCATAAAATATTTCTGCAAGCATTGGCCAAAAAACGGTAAATGAGGGAGCATATGGCCATCTGAAGCCTTTAGAACTTATGTGAATAAAATGCGGTTTTGTTGTGGTTTCATATCAGCTTCAGTTCTACGATCTTTTAACATGTCACCTATTTTCTTCTGTCTTAGGTTAAATCCTGAAAGGATAAGTGGAGATTTCAACGAGGAAATTCAAGTAAGAAATATTGTTATTTTATTACAGGATATTTATTGTTCTGAACTCCATGCACAACCTGTCTTTGCTTAATGTTTATTGATGAATATCTGATTATTCCAGGTTCACAGTGGATTCTTAAGTGCATATGATTCAGTACGAATGAGGATTATGTCCCTCATTAAAATGGCTATTAACTATAAGTAAGTCTGCTACACTTTTTTTTTTTTTTTGACACTTATTATTAAAGAAATAAAAAAAGAGATGGATGCTTAAAGGATACAAACTCTAGAAGGAGTGAAAAATAAAATTTAGAAAAGAACTAGTTTAAAAAAAAAAAACGTCTTGCAAAGAGAGACCATTGGAAATGTTAGAAAGAGGATTCCTACCATGTGGATGCACTAATTTGAGTTGAATCAAAATAGTCCCTCCAAGTCATTTGTCTGAACTTTTTCAACTTCTTCTCCAGTATCATCTCTACTCAATTTCAAATTGGCATCAGTAAGAGTGTTGCGAGGAGAAACATTTTCCAACCTGAACTTTTTCAACGAGTCACTAATATATTTTTGCTATGAGATAACAATCTCACCACCTTTTTGATTGGCTTCAATCCTAAGAAAGTAATAGATGAATCCATATCGCTCACTTCAAATTCTCTTCTTAAGGAATTCTTTAAGTCATCATGCGTCAACTTATTATTTTTAGTAAAAAGTAACTTATGGTTAAAGGAATGACCTTGATGTAAGGAATATTTGTGTGATTCTTAGCCTTAAGTTTAGAGATATTTGTGTAATCCCATTAAATAAGGGAAACGGTTAACCTCTCTAACTTATCTGTATTGTTATCTAGTATTTAGGAATTTATTTAGAACTATCATTACTCTTGGGATTTAGTTACCCTTTCTGTATTATAAAAGAAACATGTATCTCTCTTAAAGATCAATATAAAAAGTAAATAGTTGCTGGAAATCTGATTGTAACCAAACCCTAACCCAATTAGTGAAGCTTTCATAACTATTGATCATTCACTATGATCAAGTTTTATTCGAAGCCTTTATAGTTGCTGCCACCGTGATCAAATTTCATTCAATCTGCCTTTGGTACGTTTCCTCCGATCCATTCTCAACGGTTAATGGAAACCCAGCCAAGTATCCTAGCAAACCACAACTTTCTGAACAATCCAGCAAGCCTCATATCCTACCGCCTCTCTGCAAGCCATATTTCGCAAGCCAAGATCCCACCGCAAGCCAAGATCCCACCGCAAGCCATATTTCGCAAGCCATATTTCGCAAGCCAAGATCCCACCGCAAGCCATATCGCACTCAGAATCCAATATCTAGCAAAATCCTAGATAATCTACGTTCAATTTATTACCGTTCTGCAAGCCACATCTAACCCACTTTCAAACCACCGCCTCTAACCCACTGCTTCTAATCCCACTTTCAAATTATTACTGTTCACGATTATTATTCCTAGTAAGCCATCGCTTTTAAACCACTTCCAATTCCACCTTCAAATACGGTATCCAGTAAATCCAATTTCAAATACGGTATCCAGTAAATCCACTTTCAAATCCTTGTAAACCACTATTCTCACGTTCAAGCCTAGTAAACCGTATTCTGATTCTAATCCACATTCAAGATTATTCCTATCGATTCTAACCCATTATTTCCTATATCCAATATTCCACTTTCAAGCCCACTATTTCCTATATCCGGCCAGCCCACTATTAGCACTTTATTCAATTGTGCAAGCTCTCTATTCCGCAAGTCCACCATGTTCAAGGAAGGATTTTTTCGTCATGACTTGGATTAATTTTGTTTTTAGACTAAATTTTCCTTCAAACTAACACCCACTAGTTCATCATGTTAGAAGAATAAAAAATCTCAAAGAAAGTTCCTACAACCCATAAGAAGGGTGACCTTCAACCCATCTGATTGTCATATCGACTCTTCCTCAAATGGTCTCAAATCGTGTGACAACCTTAAGGGAAAGGGAAAACTTCGACATCTCAATGGACTAGGACCAACAAAAACAGATCCTAGATTTATTGCATGGGACACGGAAGACTCTATGATAATGTCATGGCTCTGGGATTCTATGTAGTCATCCATCAGTGGTACAAGTATGCTTTTATAGAACACCTAAGCCATATGAGTTTTTATTCATCACATTTACTCCAAGGCTAGAGATGCTGCTCAGATCTATGAAATCAAGATCATGAATGGAACTATGTGAATATGTCAATGCCTTGCAAACATTTTGGTAGGAACTTGACTATTATCGGGTATTCGAGATGAATTGCACTGCAGATGTAATTCTGAAGAAATTTATTGAAGTAGATCATGTCTATGATCTTTTGCCAGGTCTCAACAACCACTGCAGATGTAATTCTGAAGAAATTTATTGAAATAGATATGTCTATGATTTTTTGGTTGGTCTCAACAACGAGTTTGACCAAGTCTATGCTCAAATCATCATAAAAAGAGGAAACACCATTCTTGAAAGAAACAGTTTCCCTTATTCAAGCAAAGATAGCAAAGAGAACCTTATGCCTGATAAACAACTCATTTAGATACATAAGCCTTTGCTCTAGAGAAAGATAGGAACAACAGAAGAGATAACCACAACGAAAGAGATAATCAATGGAAGAGTAACAAAGATCATTTATGGTGTACAATAATATAACCATACCGGCAAACCCAATAGACACCAAAAAGCTATATTAGCCATGTCATTTCTATTGTTTGACGTTCTTTGAGGTTCTTGTGTAAAACACACACTATTGTTTCTATGCAATATTTTCAAATCAAAATGGGTTGCCCATTCTGAACTCTTTTTTATGCACTCTGTTTGACTTATATCTCTTTTCTTGCAGTGATGATTGTGCTGAGCCACCAGTCAAATGGCATGTTTATGTTACAGGTCACAGTTTGGGCGGTGCACTAGCTACACTTCTTGCTCTTGAACTTACGTCCAGTCAACTTGCAAGGTGAGTTTATTTTCTACATGAAGAGGTGATGCTGGACCGTAGGAGACATTTGGAAGATTAGAAATAGTTCAATATTCTCAAGTCCTTGATAAACTTGCATGCAGGATCATTCCTCAACTAGACTTGCTTGATCGAGAATAATGTCATAAACATTTGATACGATACAATTAATAAACTAGCTGAAGCATCTTGAAATTGAAGAAAATAATTTGCAATTAATGGAATTTGGATAGAAAGTTATAAATAGTGCAGTTAAGTGGTTTTTAAATCAACCAACTGTTCGTCAAAATAAAATTTAATGATGCAAAAAACATTTTCTTATGCATTAAATTTTACAGTAAACCAACTATGGATAAGAAATTGTTATTATAAATAATCTCAATTAAGCAATTAGTTTTAAAGCCAAAGAACTATTAAAATGATCTCAATTAATCAATTAAAAGATTAAACATTTTCAGCTTAATTTATTTTACAATATCTTCAATACAACTAACATAACATGATTGATAAATATGATTACGATTGATCTTAGCACGAATAAGTATTTTCTATAATTTCAGATTGAGCACAAAAAACATGTCTTTTCAATAAGTTCATACAAGCACAAACAGGTCTTTGGCTATATCTTTACTAGATCTCAGTGATATAGGGATTTGATTGAAGAGCTTCTCCTTCATACACCTTTCTATGAGAAAAAGTTATTTGTGTGGCAGACTAGGATTTGTGCTATTATGTGGGGTCTGTGAGGCAAAAGAAATATTTTGGGGTGGCAGAGTACTTCTAGTGATTTTTACTCCCTTGTTAGATTCTCTATTATATTTTGGGCATAGTATTGCAAACTAGTTTTTAATTATTCTTTAGGTCTCATTTTACTTGACTGAATTCCCTTATTGTGGATGGATCCATTTTTTTTGGGTTTCTCCTTTTTTATATGTCCGTAATTTATTTTAACACCTCCCAAGCATATGTCCATGTTTGTGCTTGGAGTGAATAAAAGTTAGTTTTTCATCCAAGAAAAACTTGAAAGAGAGATACTAATGCTACCGCATGAAAGCTTAGTTCATCTACATATTTAATTGCTATAGTAAAATTTACCTAATATTCCATTTTTAAGTTGTACATCAATCAATCAAAGTGATTGTATTCAATGGGTTTGTACTCCATATATATAAGAGGTGTACAGACAATTTGGTTTGGGGACTAAATAAATAAATTATCCTACTTTACTAATTTGATTGCCAAGAATTGGAAGGTTATCATTGTAATAATATACTGCAATCAAAAGTCCTGCTTACCCTTTTTTTCCTCTCTCTAATTTAGGCATGGGGCAATAAATGTGACCATGTATAATTTTGGATCTCCTAGAGTTGGCAACCGGCAATTTGCAGAAATTTATAACAAGGTACGAAAGTCCCTTGTTGTCTTCTTATCTTTATTGTTTTATGTCCGTAAATATAGAACATTCTTATCGTCTTAATTTGTTCGTCTGCTGGCTTCTTTCTCCCTCTTCTTCAATTTGTGTCACGTTTTTTGGAGAAATTATTGTTCTTATTTCACAAAGAACAACCCATTAGTCAGTCAGTATAATATGAGTAGTTTCAACTAAGACCGATAATTTATAAAGGAAAGGATACTGAAAAATATTCAAATATAAAAGACTAATAAGAAAAACATTATTATACTACACAAATCTGAACTCCCCCTCAATGCTCAGTTGTATAAAGCTTGAAGCTAGATTTATCAAAGTTTCTGGGGTAATGTTTGAGAATGTCAACAATTTGATGGCAAGATGAAATATAATTTCGCTCCTCTTTACTATTGTTTACCTTATTAAATATGGAAATCTATGATCGACAAAATTTTTGCTATGTTTATTGCTGATTGACTAGCACAAAATATGAATGAACTAAAAAGTTTAGTTCTTTTGAAAGCTTTTGAATCCACCTCCCTTTACAATTCCTCAAAGCTAGAGCTCGATTTCTGCTTTGCACTACTTCTTGCTACAATTGTTTGCCTTTTGCTTCTTCGAGTGACTAAGTTACTCCAAACATGATAGCAATATCGAGATGTAGATCTGTGATCAATTAATTCTCTAGCAAAACTAGCATCAATATAAAGTTCAACTACTCAGTTTGATGACTGACTTTCTAAACAATAATCCATGACTTGTAGTGTCTTTCAAGTACCTTCAAAGTCTATTTATGGGCCTAAGTGACATTTGTTTGGACCTTTCATAGACTGACTAACCATACTAATTGAACATGCAATGTCTGGTCTAGTATGTGAAAGATAAATGAGCTTGTCCACAAGTCTTTGATACATGCCCTTGTCAAGTGGAATTACCTTTTTAATTTGATGTTGGACTAAATTTTTATTCATAGGTATTTCAGCAGGTTTACACCCAAGATTTCTCGTCTCCTTTAGTAAGTCTTGGATATAATCATAGAATATATTCATGCGGAGAAATGACAATATCAATCTCAGATTTTGTAACTACCATTCATAAAAAGCATCTTAAACTTTCCAAGTACTTGGTTTCAAATTCTGTTGCTAGCATCTTTTTCAGATTATTGATCTCTCTTAGACCATCCTCTGTATTGATAATGACATTTACTTACACAATGAGGAATGGAGTTTAGCCATTTGAGGATTTCATGAACAAGGTTGATCGGCTATCCATCCAACCACGAGGAGATTGTTTTATTCCATAGAACGATTTTTTCAACTTGCATACCAAGACTTAATCTTATTTTTGATTCCTAGAGGATCTACATACAAACTTCTTCAGATCACCATTCAAGAATGTATTCTTGACATTAAGTTGATGACGAAACCAATCTTGATTTACAACTAAAGATAAAATGACACGGACATTGTTCAATTTCACAACAGGGGCAAGGATGAAACCCTGAGCCACAAGGCTTGCCTTAAATCTTTCAATATTGTTATTTGACTTTATTCAACCGTGAAGTTCCACTTGCAGCTAATAGAGTTCTAGGAGTCGACGATTAATTACTATCAAGAGCTGTTAACTTCTTCATCTACGTTTTTCTACTTGGGACCTTTAAGTTCATCTTTTATAGCAAGTGAGATTTGAATATTGTTCAATTGAATTACAAAGGCTTAGTAAAATTGAAGCAAATTTTTATATGCCGCATATTTTTCAATGGGATGACTTGGGTTGAATGTGTGTGTAGGTTTAGGAAGTTTGACCATGACGTTTATGTTTCTTGATATTTTAATAATATACTTATTTTAATATGTCCAATCTGAAATAAATATCAATATTAAGTTCATTTAAACGTGTAATGAATCAATTTTTGGGGTGTAGAACTATTTTTTTTTTTTTTTCATTATTATTATTTCTTATTTTTATATTATGTTGATTTGATATGCAATTATTCATGAATCCGCATTGTGTCCTTATTTAATCTATATTTCTTTAAATCGAATAAAAATTTGTAGAGATTATTCTAGACAAATAAAATATTGATAAACTAAAAAAAATGAAAATAATTACTTATATTAGTATCTTTTTTAAATCGTTGAGGCGAGGTGAGCCTTGAGGTGTGCCAACGATGATAAAGATGAAAGCCTCTTTGCCTACAGATTTGAAGTTTTGCTTTCCAAACTTTAAGTACATAGAAAATCCAAATGGTGGCCTCTCCAAGTGTTAGACATGTCAAATTTGGTATATATTATGTATGAACTGAGATGGACACCATTCAATAGAAATTTGATTTTTTGCATTCGAAAAGTCATTCCAAGTAATCCTAATTTGACCTTAGTTTCATTTGCAACTTCAACACTAATACTGCAGAAAGTGAAAGACAGCTGGAGAGTTGTAAATCACAGAGACATTGTACCAACCGTTCCTCATTTGATGGGCTATTGCCATGTGGCTCAGCCAGTGTATCTTGCGGCTGGAGATCTGAATGATGCATTGGTGAGTACTTACTATGGCCTTCTTTCTTGTTGATTATTATTCTTATTTCAATCTTTTTTTTGTGAACTTGACCTCAATATAGAAAGGGAAGCAATGCTAAAATTTTCAATCCAACATATCTGTTCAGTAAAAAAAAAAAATAAACGAAATCATTTGTAGCGACTAGGAATTATAATCTTCAATATTTGGGAGCAAGAAATACTATACTTGTTCCTTTTATGAAATATTGGTGTTGTTACATGAACATATCAAGTTGCGATTTCTAACCAAGCATTAGATTCTACGTTGAATTGACATTCATTTACTTCTGTTATTAACAATGGAAGTGGATTCCTGTTATAATGCATGTAAGAACAGCCAAAATAACGGTAGAAGAAACGCTTTTGAATTCAATTGAAAATTGGTAACAGCAATTGCCACGTTCAATCCAGGAAAATATGGAGCTTCACGCAGATGGTTATCTAGGTGATGTCATTGGGGAGTCTACACCAGATGTTTTAGTCAATGAATTTGTAAGTTTCTTGCCCTTTGATCATAATCTTGAACTTTGGAAAATTTTCAATTTATACTCCTAAAATTTGGAGTTAAATCTATTTCAATCCCAAACTAATAAGTGTAACATTTAAACCCTAAACTTTCTTAAGTGAATCAAATATGACCATTTGATAGTGATTTACAGGGAAATTGCCTATATTAAATTATTCTCTACATGACGTAATTCTTTCTAAAGAAGTAAAGAGAAGTAGAGAAAGACGAGTAGATGAAAAACCACTAAAGAAAATTGGTGCTGTCTAGTTGATTTTTGCATTTTTCTCTAATTTACCTTCGTCTTCCTTGTATTTAAATAAGTTTTATACACGTGTGAAAGTTATGCATTAAAAGTTTGAAATTTGAGTGGAGAGTCTAAATTGATTCACAGATGAAAGAATATGTTATATCGATACAGTATTTATTAGTAAACTCATAATCTTGAAATTGACTGGTCTACCCATGAACTGACCTAATGTTTCTACTACCAATAGTTTTTGTTTATCAATTTAACCATTCTGCAGTTGAGGGGTGAAAAGGAACTTGTTGAGAAAGTTTTGAACACAGAAATTAATATATTCCGCTCAATTAGAGATGGAAGTGCGCTAATGCAACACATGGAGGATTTCTACTACATTACATTGCTGGAGGTAAATCTCTCCCTTTCTCTTGCATTTGAACTTGGTAAGAGTTAAGAAAGCTAGTTCGTCTTTGTTTTTTCTTTAAAATAAGAGACTTTTCGTAGATATGGTGAACCAATAGAGATTAAAGTAAAAGAAAGTGGGCAGAATCATAGCATAATTAGAGCTTGATTGCTTGATTGTACACAAGGAATTGAGAATGCTCAACTAAAGCTAAAGCTTGGTTGCTTGATTATACAAGGGATGGAAAATACCTCAGTTTATAGTGAGTTTATAGTGTATGAAGAAGATTCTAGAGATGCCAACATAAATGTTTTAGGAAATAACTATCTAAGAAAATACATAATATGGACCCTAACATATTCCAAAAAGTCTCATTGAATAAATCAAAAGATTTCTTGAAAATTACAATTTACTTTCAATAGAGACCAATAGTAGAATATGCTCCTCAACCTTTGAGAAGCTAACAATCAACCGTCCAAAAGTTGAGAGACTAAATCAAAACGTTGAAAAATATAGAGAGAGATTATGAAAGTTGAACCAAAATAAAATAAGTAGAATAAGCCTTCAAGAAAAAGTACATCCTATTTGTTATTTGCCATTGAGCTGTGTTTTTGTGATCAGAATGTGAGGTCAAATTACCAAAATGATGGCCCGGACCTAGAGGCTTGACCTGTGAATTGGCTATAAGAAGGCATTTGAGGCCACCATGCATCTTCGTATCCACAGTGGAATCTTTTTAGGCATCATTCCAACAATTCAACCCATGTAATATAGTAGTATGGGTACAATTATTACAGTCAAACTAGTTCACATTTCTATATAGCTTCTATTGTTTTGGACATGTATATCTAACCTTGTTATTTTTTAAGATTTGACTGTACATACACAGGTTTCTTGGTCATAGATGTTACCCAAGAATCATATTGAAACTGTAAAGAGGTTGCTTGATCAATTTGTAAATTGATATCACTTCCTTAAATGTATGGGAGGGTTTCTGAGTAGCTCATTTTAGGGAATCTACTTTTAGTATGGACTTCGACACTATTTTGAATGAGGAGTTCTGTTTGATCGAATGCACTTCTAAACAGTTCAAGAATAAAAACTATGGTAAAATTTCGAGAGTGGAAAGAGGCATCATTGTTGTTCGAGATGGTATTTTTGCATCATGGATGCGAGTTTTTCAGAAATAAGTGCATATTAGCAACACCAAATGATCCTCGAACCGAAAACGCACAACACAAATTTTACTATCTTCATTTTTCCATTAACATTGAAAAAACGTGCAAGTTTTCTTTCCACCAATTCATATGATTTTGTCTGTTAAATTATTTCTTCGCCTTTTGCTTTCTATTTTTCTATTATTTTTATTATTTGGGTGATTATTATTTGTTGTCAATGAGTAGTTTTCTCGTTAAATAGCTTGGTTTGCTTTTTCTTTTGTATTTTAAATCATATTTATTTAGGATAAATGGTAGCTTTCGTTTCTGGCATTGGACTGAGGCGTCCAATACTCTTAAACTCTACCCTTTGTTTCAAAATGACTCGAGTTTGTGTAAGATTCAAAATTTCATTAAAGCAATCTGGGAAAAAAAACATCTATACGTAGGACTTTGTTTTTGGTATTGAGAGAAATAGGACTAAAACTTCTAGAGGTGAAATTTATTTTCTTGTCTTTATAAAAAGTTCTAAGAAAATGGTTAATATGTGTTGAACCTGACTTGTGGTTTTAATGTCGAAAACGGTAGGATGTAGGTATAGTTAAGTAGTGTTCTAATCGAACTGTGCAAAACTCAAAAGAGTGAGATGTGAGGTACACATAGACAGCCATCCCTAGCCAATTTGGACTAGTTGAGCAATCTTGATATGGACCAAGACATCAATCATATAATATGGGAAGGAAATGTTATTAAAATTATCAAAAGATGTTTCAATTCATGCTACATTGAAGGAGAATTGAACTTCATTGTTATAAATTTTGGATGGATCATAACTTTGAGTTTGAACTTCATTGTTATAAATTTTAGATAGATCATAATTTAGAGTTATGATGTTGCATTCATGCATTATAGGATATTTTATTTACTCTAGTTTACCTTTATATAGTGGTTAATTATGGTCAAAAGTATGAATGTTACCACTCTTGAATTGCCTAATGAAAGGTTAAGAGTTTCATTTGAAGACTATATAGAGTCATGTATGTTGTATTTGTAAAGGAGACTTGTAAATGTAGTAGAAAGAGAACTTTTGCTTTATTTAGTTAAGGGTTAAGTTTCTTTGTCATTCTATATAGTTTAGATTGCATGTTTAGAATCACTCAAGCTTGATACGATTAACCTTACTTGTGGAGTAATTCGAATCTCATTCAAGTGTTCTTGCCTTGAGATATTTGATCAACAAGGTTATTCGAATTTTACTTCCCCTTGGAGTGATTCTATATCATGAATCTCATTCAAGTGGTCTTGCCTTGAGATATTTGATCAACAAGGTAATTCAAATTTTACTTCCCCTTGGAGTGATTCTATATCATTAGGGCTAAGCGTTCTTACATTTTTCCTTTAGCTAATGGCTAAGTTTCTTTGTACTTCTACGTAGTTTAGCTTGCATGTTCATAATCATTTAAGCTAGATATGATCAATCTTGTTTTGTGGAGTGATTTGAATGTCAAACAAGTGTTCTTGCCTTGAGATATTCGATGAACAAGGTAATCCGGTTCTAAACTTTCCATTTAGTGATTCTTTATAATTAGGACAAAATTTCTTTACAATTATACGTAGTTTAAGTTGCATATTCAGAATCATTCAAACTTGACATGATCAATGTTGTTTGTGGAGTCATTCGAATCTCAAACAAGTATTTTTGCCTTGAGGTATTTGATCAATTTTAATTCCCTTACCGTGATTCTTTATCATTTGGTATTAAAGCTTTCTCTTGGGTTGATTTCTTATCTAATTTGTAGTGCATAGGTATATATATTTTCGACTGGGGTTGAAACGACTTTGGTTGCAAGTTTAGATGACTTTATTTGTAAAATCGAATTTTTGTAAACTTGATTCGATATTTAGAATATTATTCATATTATTACATGTGCACTTGCAATAGATTTTTGAATAAGGTTGTGATCTGATTGCAACCGTCTGAGTTGGTGCATGAGCTAAAGGTCTTGCTCTTTTGATCTTAATTCTAAGGTAGAGAAGATTTTCCACGGGCATTATAAGGAGAGGAGGAGGAAAAGAAGAGAATAACCAAGAGTTGAGATCACTCTAATACCCTATTCAAGTAATTTTAAGGAACTCAAGCAAGGATAAGGGGTTTATGTAATTCCAAAACCGTAGCAAAAGAATTATAAGGATTTGAAAGAAAAGGCAAAACAAATGGGAAAATGGTTATTTTTTTTTTATTTTTAAGGACTTTCTCGATTTTTAATTTCTGATAGGGAAGGAAAAATTTTTGTAGAAGGCTAATTTTTATAATTGTGGAACTAGTAGAAGGCTAATTTAGAATTAAATTAAATTTCAGAGAGTAGCGTTAAGCTAGAATCAAGGAGTCGTAGTAGCTTCAGTCTAGGTCAACTAAGTAAGTGGCCGTACCATCGGCTCGGTCAGAAGACTTGTTTTGTGTATGATAACACGTGTCTAATGGCCCTTGTATGTGACATGTGAGTTCATATGATATTATGATGTGTTACGATGATGATATAATGTTATGATGATGTGATGTATTATGATGTTATGATATGTTAGGATGATGATGCATTATGATATGATAACATGTGATGTATGATGATGATATGACATAGTATGATGATATCTCATGTTACGATGATGTGCATGTATGAGATGACATGTATTATGATGATGAATTTTTTGATACATAACCCCTAAGTGATGTTATAAATGATTAACATATGAAAGCTTATGCATGCATGTTACCTAGAGTAAAATGTGAAGGATGTGTGGGGTTGTGTCACATGAATTATTTAAGATGAAAAGTATAGGGACTTTATGTATATTGTGTGTTCATTTACATCGGGATACTTCCTCTTTTATGATGAGTACGAACGTAAACACTATGATGATGATGATCTGTTGCATGATATACTCGAGGGTTTGTTGTACCTCCAGACATTCAGCTACAGTCAACTAGCCTAACCATGCAGGTCCAGGAGGTGTGCGAGCCCGCATGGTGGGCTCAGGCTTGCATGTGTGGGTCGTGTGTAAGGAAGTACCACATCCAATTTGTCCATACTAGAAACCACCTCTATGATGGTTTTAAATGATAGGTCCCTCTAATCATGATTGCATGTTTGCATTTACTGACCCCAATAGTGGTGTCACTTATAGAATATTCCTTAAAATACTCAAGTCACGTACTATTCCTATATTTCAGGTAAAGACAAGGCATCCATGTACGATTATCGGCGGCATCACAATTAAAGACTATTAAACTTGTCAGGGTAGTTGCATTTAATTTCATAGATCTTAGGTTAGTACAAGGCATTGCTATCTTTATATTTACTTATGTTTACTTTAATATTTCGCTTATTCTATTTTAACATCTTATTGTAAACATGTAAGTCTATGACAATATTTTATGAAATTGTTTTAAATGAATATTTTCGCATAAGAAGTTACGTCATGCATATGCTAGCAACTTTGGGTTAGTAAAAAATTAGGGTCATTACACGAAATAAGCTCGGGAAGTCTACATTTAAGTAAGTAACCGTATGGAGCAAGTTCCTAATAAATACTTATAGGAGTCGTTTTAGATTGACTTATTAGTATGTTTAGGAGCTTTGTTATTTTAGTTTCATGAGAATTTAAACTTAGATGATGTGACCGTTACCATTTAATTATATTGCTATCATATAGCTTTTGAATGCATGTTCTTGTGATATTGATAGACATTGAACTTATATGTTTTTCCTAGTATGTTGAAGTTGGTTTATTATCATGAGCATGTTGTATGTCTTTACTCATTATTATGTATTGATTTAGGGTTTGGATAGCCGTTATTGTCAAGTTATGAATTGGATGAATTACTATAGAATCACGGTTTTCATAAGCAATGAGTTACTATTGCATATATTTTGGTCCTATTACATAGTCATGAATTCTATAATCTCCATGAGTTGATCAGGTACCTAGTAGGGACGGATAGGATGCAACCCCTATCTGTGAACTGATTGATAGAGGTTAGGGTATACTTGATACACATGGCCTAATTGTCGCCCATAGAGGATATTAGTAGCCCTAGAGAGTATACTACTACATGATCATATTTGTGGTGTCTAGTGGGAGAGTCATGGTTTTTTTACTAATCCAACCCAAGTGGCATAGTGTCAGGTAGTTTACTGTTTCTGCCTGGAAAGGCAAAGTAACAAATAGTTATTGTTCCCAAGAGAGGTAGTTTTACTTTTCTAACCCGAAGAGGTACATGAACAGGTAGTTTACTGGCCCAGCTTTAAAGGATGGAGTGGCAAGTACTTTTAAAGGTAGTTTATTGGCCCAGCTTTAAAGGGTGGAGTGGCAAGTACTTTTAATGTTCTAATCCAATGAGGGGTTATTGTTCTAATCCAAGGAGGGGAAATGGGCAAGTAATTATTGTTCCAGGGAGTGGGCGTTGTGACAGGTGGTTTACTGATCTTAGAAACAAGTAGATGTTGTCCTTCACCCTTATAGAGAGAATCAACTAATTTGAGCTCAATATGTAGATAGGTATGGAGTCTGTCCACTGTTCGAGCAAGAGGGGCTCCTCCATATTGAAGAGCATTACCTTAGGATCTTCTCTTGGAGCCATAGTCTATCATTAAAGGTAGTTTTGAGCACATAGCCTAAGACTTTGTGTATAGGATTAGTCCGACATGAGCCTACAAATAGGTTGCTTACTGAGTATTTTTATACTCATTTCGTGTTATTCTATTTCTCTTTTAGGTGGAATGTAGACCATTCTCAGAGGCAAGAACGTGCAGAGCCATGCGGCTGCAGAAGGGGCCCTTAGATCGAGTCCTCTCCATCCATGTCGCTTTTAATATTATTTTGAAAGTTTACTTTGAAAAACTCATCTTATTTTGTATACTATTTTTCATCGACTCTACAGACACCATTGTAGTTTTTAATTATTTTGATTTTAAATGCATTTTTAGAAATTTTATATCCACTTGTGTTTCCAGATTTATACAAGGAAAAATTGTATCAAACGTTTACCCTTGAATCCACGTGGCGATTCATGATTCAAAGTGTCGAAGAGCAGTTTTTATAGAAGACATCAGGATCGAGAGTAATCAAAGAAATGGTTATTGAGTCTATTTTTTTATGGGTTCGGGGAAAACTCCAAATTCGTCAACCAAGGTCCATTATGAAGGGAATAAACTCTTCATCTACGTACCGGACGCATTGGAAATAGTTTTGATTACACGAGTAAAAACCCACTTTTGTAAAAACACTAGGCAAGACTCCTTGAAGTATTTCAACCTACTTCATATTCCATAAAATCTCTTTGTTATGACTCGAACACAAGACTAAATCTTGTGGACTCAAACAGAAGACTAAGACTTGTGGGAGATTTTTAAACAAGCCTCAGGAAGGAGAGTTTAAGAGAGTACTTTGGATGTACTATTTACACGGACTTAGAAGAATCTTTCTCAACTAATATAATTGAATATCTTATATCAATCATTTTAATATATATTTAACTAATTTAATCTCATTTGAATTTTAAATATATATATTTTAATGTATATACAGCATTAAATATAATAAATATATATTTTTTTTTTTCATATATCTAATATATTAAATATTAATTTTAACTCTTCAAATTATTTTTTTTTCTATTTATATTTAATTTATCTAATATATTAAATATTAATTTTCTTTCACGTTACATTTTTTTTTTCTTTATATTAATATATTTAACATATTAAATATTAAATTGGAACTTTTTAGGTTACGGTGAGTTAGCAAAAGACTTTATAGACCTAAAGACATACATTACATTCATTAACTATAGGTCACTTCACTCTAGATCTAGAGTTGCACTCTTATGTACTATGACAAGTTATGTCCATTGATATAATCATTACAAGTAAGTTAATCATTGGTTAAAAGTTCATTTACCCTTGTAATTGCATATTTTACGTACCACTGATTCTATAATGAATAATTTGTTTATAATTCAATCATAAACCAGGTACTTTCGGGCCAATGAGAGGGTAGGCCCCATTATTCAAGTCCCGAAATCAGTACGTAAGAGAACAACTCCTCTACCTCCCTTATATGAAAAAGAGTAAATTTCATCTCATGATATTATGTTCTCAACGGTCTGTTCAGTAAGTTTCTAAAATGGTAGGCATATTGATTCGATTAAAATAGTCATTCTCACTCATGCAAATTAAAGGACAAGCCTTCACATGCATTGTATAGGGATTGAATATTTCTTGGTTTAGTTTTATACAAACTCATTGTATAGGGTATCTCCACTTACATGTCTCCACATAAACGATTTGGATCAAATTATTTGTAACAATTACAAAATAGGTCGTATCAATAGTGTTACCAAGATAAGGCACCCAACCTTATCCATATACTATAGATCTTTAACGTTATTACTTGAACACGATCCTCTTGTATGTCAACCACATATTGTTCAATATTATATTAATTACTTTGGATTTTCATACCAGAATATTAAATTGTAAATAAAATAATAAAAAATATTATTAATAATTAATTTCGAGATTTTAGGGCATAAATTCTAATACATTAAGCTTAAATCAAAGAATGTATCAAGCTTCATTGGGATGAGAGAGGAAGAATTCACGAAGAAGTCGAGGGTCGAAGGAGCTCTCTATTAGGTTGTCCAATAAGCCTTAGTTTCTACACAAAAATGGTTAGGTAGTCGAGAAGAATATTGGAAGCATCCTCCAAATTACTTAAGAATTTAAGAAAGGTTTACTTTTTAGGACCTAAAGATTTACTCAAGATTTCAACCCGTTTGATGAGGTGACCCTAAGGATTTCTCAAAGTTATAAGAAACTTAAGTATGACCTTAAGAACGAGTATATAAAATTTCAAAAATATTAGAATACGTTAGGAGTATAAACCAAAGTCTATGGGAAAGAATAGAATTACCTCTAATGACTCCCGACCAAGATTCAAGATCCTTCTAGAACTTTCAAAGAACATTGTACGACTTTACGATACTTTGAATGACTCAGGCATGTTACTTGAAATTTGGGTAAGGCTTAAGAAAACATGTAATGACTTATGCCTCAAGAATAAGAACCTAGGAATCCCAAAAACTAAGAAAATGGTGTAGACAAGAACTAAGGAAAGACCAACACAAGGCCTGTATCCATTAAGACAAAGAAGAATGTTAGAAACCGAACTTAGATCCTCAAATTCAGAAATTCAAGAAACCCCTGGTTCTCATAGTGTACAACATGTTTATGACTTAGACTGAATTGCTTGGAGCGTAGAAGTTTTGGATGCAAGTTTCAAACTACGCCGCTTAGAACGCATGAAGCTTTGAGCATAGGTATTTAGACTATGTCGCTTGGAACATATGAAGCCTTGAGCATAGGTTCTCAGACAGTATCGCTTGGAATAAAAGAAGTCTTGGATGTAGTTTTTAGACTAATCTATTTGGAATGTATGAAGCCTTAGGTGTAGGTATTTAGACTATGCTAGAACGTAAAAAGCCTTTGGCATAGGTTTTCAGACGTGCGTCGCTTGGAACGTAAAAAGCTTTAAACGCTGGTTTCAGACTACACCGCTTGAAACGTAAGAAGTTTTAGATATAGGTTTCAAACGGTATTGCAAAGAATGCATGAAGCATTGGATGCAAGTTCAAACTACATCACTTGGAACACAAGAAGTCTTGGATGTAGGTTTAGGCTGTGTTGCTTAGAACGTAAGCAACCTTAGATGTTGGTTTAGACTAGATGTTGGTTTAGACTCTGTCGCTTGGAATGCATGAGACCTTGAACACAAATCTTACACTATAAATCTAAGGAACAGTGTCTTAAGAAATGGAACAAAAAGAAAGAACAAGAACCAGGAATAAAACTAAGGACCCGAACAAAAACTAAGAATTAAGGATAAAAACTAGAACCTATATCAAGATCAAGATTCTCACGACTAAAAACTTAAAACATCAAAACTAAGACTCTTGATCAAATTCAAATCAAGGTTCAACCAGTCAAAACTCAAGACAAGAACTTAGAATTAAGAATAAAGCCTTACAAGAACAAGTAATTTTATTGTAATTACATAGGTGTCATTGGAATCAATATATATATATATATACAAACTTATGGATAATTCGGATGAGAGCATAATTAAAAAATTAAAAACATTTGGAACAAAAAAAAGTGTTTGAAATTGTTGAGTAAAACATATAAAATTTCCGGAGCAGAAATGGAACGTGAAAATCTAAATTCAATTCACACAACTCCTTCAAAGTCAAATCGCTTACTATGCTTTTGGAGTGCGAAAACAGGGACAGAAGCATCCAATTATTCTGATCCCCAAATCACCGACACATCCGGAAACCGCGAACCTTCTCGATCTCGATCCATCTCTTCTGCTATCTGTTTGCACGATGATCGGCACTCCGTACACCGGATCCGGATCCATGTATTGCTGGTACAGCGGAGCGGCCACAAGCGGCGCTGCGATTTCTGCTTCCTCGGGATGTTCCGGTGGCGGAAAGATCCGATCGTCTAGCCATGGGGGAAGTGGCGGAGCTGAGGGCTGGATTGCGGAGGAGCAGTGGCAAGTGCAGCAGTGGCAGGGCGGCGGCGGCGGCGGAGTGAAATCGTTGGGATCGGGGATTTTCTTCCGCTTCTTGGATCTGGACCAGAATTTGAGTTTCTTCTTGGCGGCCTTGAGCATTGTTAAGAGAGTTTGAATTGTGGAGTTGCGGAAGAAATTGGTTGGGTGAAATGGGGATTTGAATGATTGCTTGCATCTTTCAAATCTTGTGACCGTTGCTTTTTTTCTCTTTTGTCCTCTCCTTTACGCTCCACTCCCACTCCCTTTATTCAATCTTTTCAATATTCTCAAAAATATTACTTAAAAGTCTTTTATGTAATTTTGGTGGCATGGTTAGGCTCCTTTAAGCTTGACTTGCTTATTATGGAGTGATTTTGTATCGTCGACCTAAAATATTTGAAAATACACCTAAGTTTAAAACATTTAAATATGTTCAGAAGTTCAATTAAAATATTAATGAAATTTTTTGTTACTAAAGATAGACGGTACCACCACAAAACGATACTACAAGTATATGCATTTTATAATACACGAAATACATGATTTAAAAAAAAACAAGTATGAACGAAAATCTAAACTTAGATGTAACGAAAATCTTTCGTAGTCATCATAGTTCTAGACCTGTATTGTAGGCCCTCAACATGCGATCTCGATTATAAGTTCTCATAAGATTCGTGCATTCTAAAGTTCAACCAACGCAGGGTATTACTACACCTCTGTCATTTATGACAAGTATACTCAAAGAAAATTAACCAACAAACTATTTAATACTATCATAACATGGTATAACTATCTAAACATGGATCAAATAAATTCAACTCAGTTCAGACTCAAATTTCTAAAATGTGTTTCTTCTATCGTGCTTTCATATATACTACAAGCATAGTTAAATCAAAAGTTCCAAAGAGTCACTTGGTATGCTCGACACATTTTGTCCAAGTTGAAGCCTTTCGAAAGTTCAAGCCTTGTAGATTTAAAATTCAAGAACATAATGGAACAAGTTTCATGAAAAAACAAGAAAGGTATGGTTAAATCCAAATCCGAAAAAAAATTCAAACCGTAGCTTTAGATTTTCGTTCTTGATCTTCTCTCACAGATGTTTTCTTCAATATTGTGATGTCCCACATTGGTTGGGGAGAAGAACAAATCACCCTTTATAAGTGTGTGGAAACCTTCCCCTAGCAGACGCGTTTTAAAGCCTAAGGGGAAGCCCAACAGGAAAAGCCCAAAAAGGATAATATCTACTAGCGGTGAATCCGGATTGTTACAAATATATAAAACTCCTCGTTACGAACCTATATGTAAAGTTGGAGTTAAATCCACAGCTTACCCTCCATCATTTCATCCATCCTCCCATATAATTTCATAAATTCAATAACATTTGGCAATCAAAAATATAATATCAGATAACATTACATTTACATTGGAAGCATGGAAGATGTTTTGAGCTTCTTCCTCCCTCCATTATCATCCACAGCCCATACAAAAACAGACTCCTGCAATCAATATAGTGCAAAACAAGACAGCATCACATGTTCCTTATGTACAAAAATGCAAGCTCTGGTTTCATGATCAGGAGACACAAAACCCCCCAAAAAATTAACTCAACCCAACCGAACCGAACCTTATTAGCTACAAATGTTCGTTACAACGTCTTAAAACACAGGACACTATTCCTAAATAACAAACTCATTCCTCACTCTATTGATGAGCTCAGAAAGCCTTCACCATTTACCCCAACCCCCTTCATATATGTAGCAGCTCCTGCAGCTAGCTTTGTCGTCGTTGGAATCTTCGGAGTTTCCAAGTGAAAATATACAAACGCCTTGTTACAGATTCCATTCGATCGACCCCTGCAAGACGATACCTATTTCTTGCACTTCCCCATCCCCTGGTGAAGATTCCACATTTTCTTTTTCCTCTGCCAGTGACTATACGACATAGGATACATCTCCATCAGCAATCTGACCCGACGATGGACGACTGATCCTCTGTGTGGTTGGCAGTCGTATCGGAATCTGGCTTACTAAGCTTTGTCTCTCCACCGAGGGGGAGTTTTATCTTGGGCGACAGTCTCTTCACTTCTTCGGTCGTGTAGATGAATATCTTCCTTACCATGCTGACGAACTCGCTGCAATCATTTAGAAAGCTATACATAAACCCCAAGTTTCGAATCCACACGATTAAGATATCTATCAGAAAAGACGCCAATCGATTTAAGCAACTATAGCAAATAACTAGGTGGATGAAAGCTTTTGATTCGTTCCGATTTCTGTAATAATATTGAACAGGCAAAAAAAAATTGGGTGTGTTCGGCGATGGGATTAAAACATGTACGTACTTCCATGGATCGTCTCCAACCATCATCATATCATCTTCATCGTCGGTGTAAACAACCTGCCATTTCTTTACAGAGCCACAAAGCTCACCCTCTATGTCAAACATCTCCTCCAGTTTCCTAAGTAGATCATCATATTGATTGAACCGTGTTAAATCAACGGCCCTCCCAACGGCAATTCCTTGCATATGAACCTGAAAAAAATATATATTTAACCTTCGTTTATAAATTTCATACATCAATGAAATATGTTTCTTCTCGAAAAAGAACGAGCAAAGTGATGAAAGGTCGATGGATTGAAATACCTTCGTGCAGCTGCGGATTTGTCTGCTTTGAGACTCTAGTGGGGAAATCAAACATGATTTATCAGCATCACAGCTTACTGAAGGAATATCTAATCGGTGAACGTTTGATCGCTCAGAATTCTGGTCGAATTCCGTGTCTACTGGTGGAACCGACCTATCCTCACTGACCATTTTAGGAGTTGTATCTGGAGAAGCTTCACCGACATCGGAATTTCCAAGAAGCTGGATCCCGAAAAGCCTGCACCCATTTCTAGTGTTTTGTTTCTTTTCAATGGGTTCCCTGTTAGCTCCATGAGATGAAGTGTCAATAATATTTTCCACCCTATTGGTATTAGACCAGTAGTTGTTGCTCGACACAGCGCCAAGAGAACTATTCCCATTAAAACCAAGAGAATTCGAAGCAGCAGTACTGAACTTCGGTGATGAATACACGTCCCTTCCACGCTGTGGTGGCTCAGTAAACGAAAAGGCAGAAGATTCAACCGTAGGTTTCCACCCGCCTAATACATAAAGATAATATCAATAATGTTCCATCTAAAATCAAAAATGATTTATTACTATTAAGAAGGGTTGTATTACCGAGTACAGCTGCATCGGCCGTAGGTGAAGGCAAAACAGTTGGCCGTGGACGCTTGTTCCTCTGCGTAGGCTGAGAGCTTAGAGGGTTCGAAGCAACAAGGGGTTCCAATTCCCAAGCAGACACCCTATCTGGACGCAAGATAGATGAAGGTTCATCCCATTGCACCTATATCAACCAACACCAAGAAGTGAGTTATTGAATTACAAAATAAATCATTGATTCAAAGTCTCTTATTTTCAGATGATTGAGGTTACGTTAGCTTTTGGTGCTTATTTGGCTAAGGGATTGTCATCTAAAGGCTACCATCTCACACGTTATCGGTAAGGGAAAGATCAATACTATGAGAACCCACTACGTTTCTTTATGAATACTTATCTATCATCGATGATCGGACATGCCTCTTAGGCAGTAAGGTTTGCAACAACTCTATCTATTGAAACTTTTGGGAATTGATCTAATAATCTTGTTGAAGAACAAGACCTTTAAATCTAAATTATCCAAGAACCCCGAAAACGATAATGAATCGAGCCAAAGAAAAGTTTTGAAACAGATTACCTTGATGATCAAGATCAAGAGTGAAGAACTCATGATTCGAATCATTCTACAAGATAGTTTGATCAAGACTACTTGAATGACTCTAACATCCAAATCTAAACACAAGAAATGCAAAGGAGCAAACTCACGGCTTAAGAAGCTATGCAACTTTAAGCCTTTATACTAACGCAACAACATGAATGGCTATTTATAGCCATGAAAATAATCCTTATGGTAACCTCTCATGCCCATCAATACCATAATGACAAACTAATTGCAACTTAAAATCTTAAAAATAATACTCTAAAACTGAAAAATACAATGAAACATCCCTAAATCCAAATATGGATGGTACAATTTTATTATCCACCATGAAGTCCCCTTCTTCAAGAAGATTCATCCTTGAATCCAATTGATCCCCTTGTAATGCAAACTTAAAATCATTTGCATTTCGTGGTCTTAATCTTCTTGAGGTCTTCACTTTTAGCTTTAGGTCATGCATGGATGTAAAAGTGAAATGGGAGTGTCGTTTCTTGTGTAGCTCATTGGTCTTGTTTTGTCCATAATTCGATGTTGGCTCAAATAAGAATCAATTATTGAATCTTGCTTTTCAATAAGCATTTTATAATTTCCTGCAATAATTCAATAGAAAAAGTAGGTACACTTAGGTTAAACGCTACCATTAGAAAGAAAGTCCTTTCGCTTTCAAGTTTGTGTATTTGTCCTTACATATACCAAACATTGTTCTCTCACACTCTTTCGCCTTTTCACTTTCTTTCACTTTTCGTCTCCAATGGACATGGAACAACATATACTTGCATATTGTCTTTGCTGGTCTCCACGTCATCCGTAACAATACCATCATTTTGAAACATTGTCTAGCGGGCACAAGATAATCTTCCTCTTTTTGAATAGGTTGTACAATTTGTCTCACTTATTTGGTCTCATAAATTCAACTCTTGCCGTAATTTAGACACGTGTTTCATAGATCGGTGGATTTCATCCAAATTTCCTTGAAAAGCTATCAAAAAAAATGGATCATTGTGGGTCTCACAATGTATTTTTGCGCTTGATGGAACATAGATTTGGTTGATCTCCTTTGTGACATATTGCAAGGAATGCAAAGAGACAAGAAAAAGAATTTTTCCACCCGTCTTTATCGAAGTACATACTTTCCTCCTCTATGCAACCCAAATTTCAAGATCTTATAAAATACAATGTTTTAGAATAAGACGAGATCTATAAGAACACAGAAGACAAAAAAAATATGAAAAAAATAATGACGACACCTTTTTTTTTTGTTTTAAATGATTGGATAGAATGTGATGAGATGAAAAAATAAGAAATTTCAGTATGAAAAACAATGGAAACATATATCCGACTTAGAACCTAAAGCTTTGATACCAAATGTTACGAAACTCTTGGAATTTGTTATTGAAGAACAAGACCCTTCGATCTAAATTATTCAAGAACCTCAAAAATGATAAAGAATCAAACCAATGGAAAGTTTTGGAATGAATTGCCTTGATGATCAAGATTAAAGGATACTCATTTCTGGACTCATGATTCAAATTACTCCACACGATAGTTTGATCAAGACTACTTGAATGACTCTAACATGCAAATCTAAACCTTCATACAACATGAACGGACAATTTATAGCCTTGATAATAAACCTTATAGTAACCTATGGTCAATTAAAAGGTTGTAACTCGTATGCCCATCAATACCACAAACTAATTGAAACTTTAAAACCTTAAAACAAATACTCTAAAATTGAAAAATACAATGAAACCTCCCTAAATCCAAATGCGTAAGCTACAATCTTGTCCTCCAACATGAAGTCTTTGTGGCATGATTAAGACACCTTATTTCATATCATATAAGGAATTGAACTCTGAGAAAGAGGAAGTGTTGTATCCAATACACAACACATAACGTTTCTAGACTGAGATTTGACGGAACACGAGAAGCAATATAGGAGAATTAACTAACCTTTAGAGATCGCCAATCAGAATTAGCCCACCCAGGTGATGCATTATCTCCAAGACCAACAATTGTTCCGCTAAAACTGTTGAAGAATATAACAAAAGTTAATATATCAACCAATCAATGAAGGATAAAAGAGCTGGGGAGCTTGACACGGTTACCTTCTTTCAGGTACTTCCTCGCCCTCAAACCTCATCTTGAACCTCATCCCGACAGAGAGTTTATGGTTTTGAGCTTCAAGGTACTTGTTTAGACTTACAAGAAATGTAGACCTGCTTGTTCTGTCATAAGGAAGGATATTCAGGAATCGGGAATTCGCTAGTTGCACGAGATAAATCAAAAAGACAATGGCAAAAGCGAACAGCTGACTTGGAGTAAGATAAAAAGCTACGTAGAGATGACAAACCTTGGCTTGTAAAAGACAGAAAAGAGCGTTCCAGTTGCAACAGCATGAGAAGCAGTGGCTAAAACTCCAAGATGCATACTGTGACTTGATATAACAGAAGATGGCATGTTGTTTAGCTGTCTCATGAGTCTTCTCACCCCAACACGAAGCTCTCCGTTTTCACCTCTGTGAAGTAACGCACATAACAAAAGAGATCATGTACTCGTTCCGTCAAGATTCATCTAAATCCCACTAAGAAATAGACATTCTTCTTAAATGGAAAGCCACAAAATTACCTTAAAAAGATAAAAGCATCTCCAGCTACTAGCTTTTTGGAACTAACGAAGACGCTCCACCCAGTTGTTAGTAAATGACGCCTTGGCTGACCTGCAATTTCATGTATCAATATCAAAATCATGTGTGTGACTGGGGGAACTCTTCTTGTCCAATGAAAAAAATGTGTGGCTTTGTGCACGTATGATCGTACATATGTATTTGTGTAAATTCATGTGTAAGAAATCTTTATTAGCCAGGACAGCAAACATCTAAAGCTTTTCACATGTCTATTACTTGTTCGACTTTATAAACCATACCTCGGAAAATGTGCCTAAAATGCCACTGATTCCCATGTAAATCAGTTGCTACCAATTCTTGCCATGGTGGCTGCTGAGACATATCCTGAAAAACGAAAGGACTTTATAACACGGAAGAGAAATAGAAAATGGATGCTGGCGTGCAATATCATTTCTATTATCTAACCAGAGGTGGCAGACAGTCATCGGCATGCCTCCTAAGAACAGAGAAGCCACCATGAGTGCTAGTGTCAGAAGCAGTGAGCGTCTTGCAAAATGAGTGGACGTTACATCTTGTCGGCTCAGGAAGTGCAGGATCTGGGGTCGTTACTTCACTTTGCTGCTCATGAAAAAAGATTAGACATAAAAGAAGTTAGAGATATCGACACAATTATTATTAAAAAAACAGCAAAGAGATTGAATACCACAATCAGTTCAAATATACAATGCAAGCATTAAAAATGCCTGGCTGTGATGGCTGCCTACTATAGTTCAAGAGTTCAAAGAATGAAAGAGTACAGAACTAACATTGCTTTCTGGTAACAGAGTTATCTGAGCATAAACTTCATCTGTGTCAGGTTCCGCCTAGCATCCAAAGTGGTAGTCATTAGATACGTTACAATGTGCACAGATATGCCAGTCACTTAGCCAACGATATGGGAAAGACGGGAAAAATATACCGCCACGTGCAATAAAACTCACCCGAAGAACAACATTAACAACTTTACAAAGTATTTTTGATGCTAGGTTGAATGAAGGCATTTGTTGCTCCAATCCTTGATTCATCGAGGCTTCCAGCTAAACATATGAGATAAAACAAACTCTGAATTTCTAACATTTTCAGCATCAATATATCGAACAAGAAACTCTCGTTGATGTAGTGAAAAGAACATATATGTTACAAGAAATCTATAGAACGTCTTTTAGGAGTCAACAAAAGACACGAATTCCAGTAAGTTAATATATGTTACAAATTAGTTAAAATAACTTGTTTTGAAGTTAAAACAAATAATGTAAACTAATCTAAAACTTGAAGTTTAAATAATGTTTACAAGTTTTTGACATTAACTACTTGGTCGGACTTTCATGCCGTAATTCTTTCCAAATATCCATTAGTATCATGATTTTCTTTATAAACTAATATAAAAATCCCAGGCACCTACGAAAACATAAAGATTGCACACTAAATCAAGTTAGGCTTGGGCTTAACCCCACAAGTTAACTTAAAGATAACAGTTCAATTCATAATCTTAACATTCTTCCCCTATTGTAACCGTCCAAGCCCACCACTAGCAAATATTGTTCTCTTTGGGCTTGTCCTTTCGGGGTTCCCCTCAATGTTTTTGAAACGCATCTACTAGGGAGAGGTTTCCACGCCCTTATAAAGAAGGCTTCGTTCTCCTCTTCAACCGATATGGGATCTCACACCTATATAGTCCTAAAAAGCAAACGCGGAGATTGCATCACAAAATCAGATACCTGTTCCATGTGACCCTGTGGAAAGTAGTATACTCGTTCGTCTTGGCGAGGAAGGGTGACAAGAGGTCCTGCACAGGCATGCCATAATTCCCTATACAATGCATCAGAAGAGGACCCTGAAAATAGAAAAACAAGGTACATGTTCAATAAGGCAAGAGAAGGCTGAATAAACGACATGTTAATGGAATGAAAAATTTTTAGAAACACCAAACAGTTGTAAAACAAAAATCGTACACAATTCAGTACAGGTACCTTATACTAGCTTAAATTTACAAATGGAACAAACTTCATAAACAATAAACACAAACCTGAATGGGGTCCTCCTGAGGGAAGATTCGAGGCAGCTGAAAAGGACATGATAATATCAGAGAGATATTTATGTTCCAAATGAACCCAATCGCCGACCTGGAAAACCGGTGGTGGATGTGTTAAACAAATAAATCACAAGTATCCAATTAAATGCGTTGCTATCTATGCAGAGCGCATGGGGGGCTAAAGCTAAACACATCTATAAGTCCTTCGAACATATTTAATACCAACCCAGAACAACAGAAAATGGTATCTATTAGATAGGGGCGGCCTTATAGATCCATAAATGCCTCAGATACTTAGCTTAGCCGCACCTTACTTTTTGTATCTTAAATGAAGCGCTAAAAAGGCAGCCGCTATTAGAACTTCAACAGCACATCCGATCAGAACATGAGATATCCACGATTTCAAAGATAAAATTGAAACCCAACAAAGGAACACATCCATTTCATCAAAAAAAACAAAGTGGATCGTCCTATGATTCAACAACATAAAAAGACTACCCAATTCAAATAAACAACACAGCCCCAAGGAGTTGGATCCCCATATCCCGGATCCAAGAAATAGAACAAGAATCACAACCCCCCACATGAGTTCAACACATTCACCTAACCCAAATAAAAACCCCCCAAAAAGAAAACCCCAGAAAGGCAATTGAAGCAAAACACTCCCAGGAGCTCGATCCAAGGTACACCCAGTTGGTGAAAAAGGACAATTAAGAAGCAGAAACATAGAAAAAGAAAAACGAGGAAAATAAGGAAACCCAGAAGTAAAAAAAGAAACAAAAAGAAGCCGGAAACTACAAACCTGAAGATGAGTGAAACAAACAGCTGGTTCAGTATATTGAGAGGGTTGTAAAGAGGAAGATCAGAAAGTAGGGTTAGAGAAAGAAGAAGAAGAAGAAGAAGAAGAAGAAGAAGAAGAAGAAGAAGAAGAAGAAGGTGGAAGAGGGGGGAATGGAATGGAAGGGGGAAGAAGAAACGATAAGATGGTGTTTGGTCCAAGCCGACAAGGAAATTTCTTTGTTTGTGTGTAAGAGGAGAGAGAAAGGGAGGAGAGAGAGAGAGAGAGGGATGGGTGTGTGTGGGTGTGTGTGGGTGTGTGTGTGTAGACTTGGAAACTTAGACCACAAAAGAGAAACAAAAAAATAAAAAAATAAAAAAAGTTGGAATTGGCATGGGAAATGTAAGGAAGACCAGAAGCTGGGCCATTGGGGGGGGTTTGCTTTATATATTTATTTTTAAATTTTTAAATAATAATATTAATTAATTAATTAATTAATTAATTAAAACAAGAAGAACACGGGAGAAGGGGGCGCCCCCAAAGGGATACACTCTCTTCCGTAAACTCCTCTGCCCCAACTCCCTTCTTTTTTTCTTTTTTCTTTTTTTCTTTTTTTCTTTTTTTCTTTTTTTTAATTAATTACTTTTATTTTCTCTCTCTCTCTCCCTATCCATTATGACCACTAAAAACCATGTATTTTAATTCTTCTCAATTTAATCCGTTTTCATATCTATTGTTACTTTTAAACAAAAATTAATTAGTATTTCAAACTTTTTTTTCTTAATATTATTAATTAAAGTAGAAGTCTTTTATTCACTAATATAGCAATTAAAATTTAATTACGCGTCTAAATTTTAGACTAGATTTTTTTTGTTGTAATATTATTAATAAAAATGAGCATAAATAAGTTGCATTCGAAATAAACGTAAATAGAAATATAAATTTTGGATGAGTCTAAAATTAATAAATTTAAATTAAAATAGTTCTTAAAAAGTAGAAATATGGCAAGATACATGAATGAATACAGAAAGATTCTGTGTTCTCCTTTTGTCACCTATTTTAATATTTATCCTTAAGAAAAATTAACCATCTAAAAAAATATTTCTTTTTTTTTTTTTAAAGATATATTCGTTTCAAATCAATTTTTTAAGAAAAAAAATCATTTTATATTTCTATTAAAAAAATATAAAACGTCTTTAAAAATTAGATTTAAATATTATAGTATAGTATTTAACCCTTAAGACAGTAACTAAATTTATTTAATTTCCAAATAAACAAATAACTAAAGCACCCTAAATACTATATTTATGTAATATCTTATGAGATACTTGATGAGTCAAGGATGTTAAGAATGAATGATAGGTGATGTACATATTCGTACATCCTATAGGAAGGTTATGGCATGAAAGGTATGGAAGTATAATATGCATCATAAGTATATCTATGATTTGAAAATGCGAGGCTCGTGCATGTTCCATGTCACGAGCATGAGATACTTCTCCAATATGGTTTTGTACGAACACGTACCCAAGATACGATATGTCTTCCTTTCTTTATATTTAATTTCAACAACGTTAATCAGACTTAGAGGACATGTGTACGAGCCCACCTAATGAATTCATGTGCTCATGCATAAATCATGTGTAGCGAATTTCAACGCATCCAACCCTATCCAGAATAGATAGAGTAAAGTCCAAAGAATAGTCATGAAAAATTAAATCCCATCATAAATTATGGTTATATGTGATTGCATTTTTCAACTCCTAACAATGAAGTTACTTACTAAGTACAGTGGAGCAAACAGATTAAAGACTTCAATCTTTAGGTTTTTTTTTTTTTTTTTTTTTTTTTTTTTTTTTTGTCTAGTTTTAAATAAAATTAAAGCTGATTTTAATGTTTCTGTTCCGTGGATGAAGGGTTCATTTCCAACATCATCTTGTTTCACGATCCAACATCCATGAAGATTTTTCTGGTTGCACCATCGTATGGTGACCCATGTGATGCAAGGCTCACGACTAGCACACGCAACCCATGAGCTTCAATCCCGCCAAGGCCCTAGTTATCCTCAACATATGTTGGGTTGATCGAGTTGTCTCCAACCATACAACTTGTACACGTCGTAAGCTCATGTGAGCAGCTTCTTCAAGCCGTTAGCTCTAGACAACTTTCCTTCAGCTTGGCTGCTTCACTTCGGCTTAGCTATTATTTTGCTTCATTCTACTATTTGGACAATATAACTATTGTTTTGAGCATTTAATAATATTTATCTCCATATAGGAGTGAGTTAGGAGACTTAAGATACGCTCGGCTCCACCAGGAGATTTTAAATTTGATTTTTTTGAATGAACCAAATATCATAGATGAAGTTGGACGACGTAAAGTTGAAGTAGAATATGTAAACCACATATAAAGCCAAATTAAAAATAAAATAGATTCTATTTGTTATTTTAAAATGGTTAAATTAAAAATAAAGTAACATAATATAATTAAGTACATATATTTTAGAGGTTGATTTAAATTAAAATATTGATTTAATAAATTTAAATAGGTTATTATTTTGAATATTGTTAATTTTAAAAATAAAGAATCTTCCCGCAACTTGAATGGAGAAGGTGAAAAGCGTGTGGTTTGACCCGGTGAATACAATGAATCTCTACTGCGACTGCCACGTGGAACGCATGTTATGAATGTGGGGGAGAAAATTGACATGAAAATAATTGAAGTCCTCCCCTTCTTTTACGCTGCAAAATTGGCCCACCACTCCTTTTTCATTTTTCATGTTTTTACTATTTTCACCTCTCAAATTCATTGCTTCATCGATCTTCTTTTACTATTTTTACCCTCAACCCCTTTCTTTTTATGGAAGGGCTTCAAAGATGAAAACGAGTAAAGACTATTCTCATGATTAGATAATCGGATCAATTCGAACTACTCAACTTAAATGATAAAAGTTTAGTTGAGTTAATTTTTTTTTTCTCGATTTTGATTGGATTGAACTTTTAAAAAATCGAGACTTCGAGTTAATTTGTGAGCTGACATTTTCTTGGGTGGGTCGAGTTAATTCTTTTAAGATTATTACGAAAATTATATTTTACATTTACCATCAATATTAGTGATGGATTGTGACTGGTAAATGTTTTATATTTGAACTTTGTTCGATTTTAATTATGGATGTAACATGTGCCGGAGATAGTAGGATTTTTTAAAATAATAAAAAAAATATATCCCTGACAACTCAAATTAAACTTGAAAATAGATGGTTGGGTTGGGTTGAATTGTGGACTTTGTTTGGATTGGTTGGATCACTAATTCAACCAACCTGAAATTTTAAGTTGTTCAAAAGATTTTCTAACTCGATCTGAACCCGACTCAACCTGTGTACACACCAAGTAACTACGAGTTTTACCGTAGGATTCTCCTTCCCTCTCATTCTTCTTTTTAGTTAAATTAAAATTTTAATTTTCTATCGAAGAGGTCCTTCAACTTTCAATTTTGTAATAACATGTTTGAAAGCTTAATTATATGGACGGTATGCTAATCATACAATTTTATCTTTTAAATATGTCACTTCTCGGTTTTGGTTTAAAGTTTCAATTTTACCTAATAAACATGGAAAAAGACGATGTAAAAGTTTGAAATAATATATATTTTTAACTGTAGAGTTTATTTACACCTATATAGTATAAATGCTTTAATTTAAGCAACGAGCATGCATGTTTTCCTCGTTATTGGAAACACTCACATTTAAGGGATACGTGACAAACACGAAATTATATTAAGTTGAATAAATTAATGTTAAAGATAATATAAATGTATGAATGTTATTGCAACGACTCTATTTTTATTTTAAATAAGACGGTTATTACGTGTATGTCGTGTTTGCTGCGTGTAGAAAACTATTTAGGAACATTATATATTAAAATTTGTTATGGGTTTAAATGTTGATAAACTTCGCCAGTAAAAACATATTAGATATAAGAAAGAAATCAACAATCTATCCAAGTTTAAAGATGAAAATGCTATTAAATCACCCTAACAATAGACTTATGATGTAAATGTAGACAACTATCTAGTGCACGGTTGTAACATCCGAGTCCCGACGAGAAATTGAAAATTAGATTTTTTCTTTTAAAACCCGAAATTTTAAGATTTTATTGACGGTCTTAGAGATCGAATTTGAATATGAGGCAGAAGAGAAAAATGCTTAGAAAAATATTAAAAAAAAAAAAAAAGTGAAAATTTCAAAAACTAATGAAAGTCAACCTCGGGTAAATGGGTCAAGCAATAAAAAATGGTGATAGAGACGAACTTGAGTTGGACACACACGGTACGAATGGTGGCAAACGCATCAAGCAAGAGAAGAATATGTATCCAATAGAACATGCTCCGTCAGATTTGTAGTAGCAAACCAACATTCCACGTGACAAACCAAGACATTTGTACTCATGTTTAAGCGTGTGAGGTTAAGGCCTCCAAATGTTACAAAACTTCGTATAGGACTTGTTTATGATCTTAATGATAAGTATTCAAGTTTGCACGGATCAAAACAAAAGTATATTGATTTATTAAGATTTTCTTTCCATCTTTTTTATAAAATTTATATTAAAAAAAGAAAAGTTTAAAATAAATATATTTTTTTAAAAAATAATAAACCAAAAAAAATTTCCAGCAAAGAACTCGATCCTGCAAATTTTCCATGAGAAATCTCACCTCGATCCCCACAAAAAAAAAATAAATGGATAACTTCACATAGATGAAGAATGAAATAGGTGGACGGGATGGGAACAGGACAAGATGTCCCCACCACACCCTATGGACACTCTAATAAACTCTTTTAAGTTATTTTTTAAACATGATTTTCTTGTACGTCAACGAAAGTTTAACTCATGGAATGTATTTAATTCCATACACAATAGTTTAACTTTTCACTATTGATCGAAAGTTTAAAATCTTTCACTTGGTGGTCGTACTCTTAGTTTAACATAAAATCTCATTTTTATATTAAATTATTTTTTGCAATGTGTCACAATATTATTATGAAAAGAGTAGGTTGTGACCTTTATGTTACGGTAAGTGAAGCGCCGACCATGTGGCGCTCATTCGATCATGCGAGAGCCTAGACGAGTGTCATGATGCGACCGAGGAGAACAATGTATCTTCTAACACACCACATAGAGTGAGCATTGATGAGAAGACGAGACATAAGTAAGATAAAGGCAATGAGTAGACAAGAGTGTCAAAGATAGACTTGTTGAGGGGTTGGGTAGGGCAATGGGCCTTAAATTCGAAAGTCGGGGTTTTGAAGAAAATTTGGGCATGCGATTCTGGAGTCAAGTCCGTCCACATGAAATATGAAAGCTTGTCAAATGTACTTTATGGGTAAGCATGGTGTCATCTCTTCACCATCCCTAGGCCTTGTGGCCTAAGTAAACTGCCCTGTGGCACATGCATGTGTCACAGTAAGGGCGAGCGTTTCGAGACAAGTGTCTTGGACGACTTTCTTTGAAATAAAATTTTGAAGGATAGTATTAGGAGATACGAGTGTGCCAATATTGTGCGCCTACCTGTGTGTCAGAGGTTGGATTTTGCACCCACTATCCAGTACGGTATCCGTAAATGACATGGCATGGGCATGAAGAACCTATGCATCGATAGAACTCGAATGGATGGATGTTCGAGATATTTTGATGTTACGAACGCCACATGGACCCGTTCTCGATGACATGAACGACTGAGTTGCGATGAGCGACGACATCCCGTGACTTGGGATGACGTCAAGACGTATAGGCCATATTGATTGGGAACCAAGATGATGTTGGATGCGATGTCGCATTGAAAGACCTTGGTCTTGAGTAGAGACAAGGTTGAGTCGAATGACTTGGCCTAATGTAAAGCAAGTCGGTTGTGTAGTAGATGATTGAACATGCACATGCAGGCGACGTGTGTAGCCAAACAAGCTTGTATTCCGTACGAGCGATGTTCGACTGACAAAGACAAATCTCGCATAAGGTCCGGTGAAGCCACAAAGCTAAGAAAAAGAAAACGAATATGGGGCTTGAGTTCCCCTTAAAGACAGTCGTGAGCGTGTCAAGATCACGATATTGCACAGTTATAAAAGTATGACCGCAAGACCGTGCGTGTAAAAATCAATCTCATGCTAAACTTGAAAAATGAAAAAGAATAAAAAAGAAAAGAAAAAGAAAAAAAAAAAAAAAAGGAAGAAAAATTACTCCTCCATCATCACCTCCCCCTCCATACCATATTAGATTGCATCGTTGCGATGAAGCTCTTTAGCTGAATACAGCCATTAAACGACCGTTGTTTTCAAATTGGTCAGTAGCCACATAACTCCAGTTTGCGAACAAACCCTAACACAGCAATTGGAATCTGGAAAGGCAGCAAGATGATTGTCAGGACTCCTCCACCGAAGAAGCAACGATCCGATGTTAGGGCTCTGCCCGATTCCTCATCGGCAGGTGCCTCAGATCTTCCGCTCGTTATCTATGAAGATCCTCTTCCCGTGGTGCCAGCAACGACACAACCAGAGTGTTCTCACGAGCCCTCTGAGCAGATGCTCTGCACTTACCAATGTCGCCAAATGGTTCGGAAAATGACGTCCCTTTCTCAAATATATTTATTGTTATTGATACATCATTTCATAGTCTTACTATTTAGTGAAGTTCGTTAGAAATGTTTGATGTTTCTGAACTCTATTAGGAGGCGTAAATGTTAGCCTGTCTAAACCGAGTTAACTATTTTGTGGAGATGGTGGTTTGAACACACTTTTGAGTCACTGGGAATCTGAGAGCCATGTGCTTCTCAATCGTGTTGAAGATTAAGGTCACAAGAAAACTCCTAAAATAGGAGGTCTTCATCTAAATGGGCAGGCGAACTCGAATTAGACTGTCCATTTTGACATTCCCGCCCATTTCGTATGTTAGCCGACATACATTTTAAATAAGCCCTGAAATTTGACAAATCATGAGATATTTTGAGTAAATTTAGAGGGAGGCGAACTGTTGCCTCTTTCCCAATTGTTTCAAATGGAAAGACATTTCTTCCTGGCTATACTTTTACCTCTTCGATCAATTGAATTGTCTGGTTTCTTATCATAACATAATAAAAAGAAAGAAAAAAAAAAAAAAAAAAAAAACTTCCTTTGGTGCATGATAATACCATCTAAGGCTGGTATTAATTGCTAGATCTCTCTTCTATCAGGTCATGTTAAAATTTGATTATTTCCAGATAGACATCACAATGTGTTTAATATCAGTTAAGTCCCTTTAAAGCATCAACACCGGAAGAAAAGAAGACAATTTATGATCCCACTTTGTAGGCGATTCATTGTCATTAATTAATCAGTGTGGACTAACCAAGCTAGGTAACTATGATATTTGAACTACTCCAATGGTTTTATCCTCCATGGAGAAGTTGATATGGTGCAATTTGTGTCACCTTCTTTATGAATGCCATGTCAAAGTATGTTTGGCCGCTTGCAATACTTTTTACCTATTTCACAGTAATCTATTATAGTTTAGAAATCAAATGTCTTTGCTCCTTGACACATTAAACTTTAGTTTAGAACTCACATACGAACTTTGCACAATAATAAGCTTTCCAATACCTCTTTCATATTTTGTCCCAATCAACTTTGTCTACTTGCTTTTATTCCTTAATTACTTGTAGAACTTGAACCATGAACTTTAATTGTGTTTCTTTTTCAGGTGAAGGCAGACTTCTTAGATGCATTAAGCAATGCAGAGAAGCAAGTTCATGATTATGAATTGAAGTTGGGCGTGCTAAATGAGAACCTCTCCAAAGTTGGTGAGTTGTTAGCATATAAGTTCTATTAATTGCTGGTAGATGAAGTGAATGCAGTTTTATATTCTTTTCAAGAAAGTCTAATGCTGAAAGATAAAAATTTCCAAAAAGGAGGAATGAAAAAGAGAGAGTGAAAATACTAAGGTAATATACAAGCAACCCAATTTAAACATATATCTTGTAAGGAAAAATCATAAAAGAGCTTGGAATAAGAACACCAAATAGAAACCTGGAATTTTGCTGCCTCAAACGATCTAGCCAACAATTGCTTTCAAGAACTGACTATGCGCCAATTGAATATTTGATATGATAGCCTAACTGGATTATAACCCACCACAAATGAAGCCGTGGAGGAAGACTTGGACCAATTAGCAATTGAAGAGTTGTGCTTGAAACCATTAGTGAATACCCATGAAGATTAAAAATCCCAAATAATTTCTGCCAATAGATGAAGTGTATCAGTGAAGACTCCTAAGTTTTGGAAGCGAGGAGCTGCTGTGTACGAAATAATTTCTTATGCATTTGGTTCAACGATGCGGTGTTTTTTTTTTTTTGTAGAAGACATGGAGACAAAGTTGGTGGTTCCTCTTTCTATCTCTCATTTGCGTTGTTCAAACATTCCTTAGTTGATTGTTGCAACTCCTTGTGTATTCTCAATTTTCTAAGCAAGGTAGACATGATTTTGTTTCAACTGAGTTGTTGAAGCGTTGGTCCCTCCAAGGATGGCACTTAATGTGTTGTTTGGCCTCCTTCTGGAGGTAAGAAGTTAATTCAAATACTTGCCGATTTCTCCAAAAAAAAAAAAAAAAAAAAAAAAAAAAAAAAAAAAAAAAAAAAAAAAAAAAGTGAAAAGGTTGGCTTATTTTTGGGAAATGTTAAAAGATTTCCTTCAGAATTATGAAGAACATTATTGGTCTTTAATTGATTTTCTTAAATATATTTTGGTAGAGGATTCATCTGTGTTGTCTGTGGTTAAGGAGAAGCTTGTGATTAAGGAGAAGCCAATTCATAGAAGTTATGTGGAGGCTGTAAAGAAGAGCGTGAGGGACAGTCAGTGTTTTGAACTCCACTGATGACAATCTATTTGAACATCTTCTTGGGTTCGAATGGAGAAAGAAGTGGTGAATATGAACTTCTGTGAGGTTTTAGTTAAAGAAGTTTTAGAAGATACTTTTCAATTTCCAGTCTTGATTAATTACCACAACAAATCAAATGAAACTTGGCAAAAAGGAAATGAACACGCTGCCAAGGAACTGTGTTTCCTTTCCTTCAAACCTCTAATTTGCTCTTGCTTGCTGCTACTAACAGGTGTCGGTGATTTTGGTGCTTCAATTTATCCTTTCATGGGTTTGCCCTCTAGCTTAAGCTTACCTAATGCAAAAGAAGAAATCAGATCTTTTGATAGTCGTTGATCATGCACGATTGAGTATGTGTCCGTGTAGTAGCAATCCTCTCAATTCAACGAGCCATGCTTCCATTTTTCTTTTAATATTTTTGATTCTATGTAGAGAGCAAAGTTGGAGTAGGGATATGACTGGGTGTAGCGATAAAAAACAGGATGTGTGGTAAATTTCTATTTTGTCATTCCCAATGACGAATTGTCCCAACTTTCTTTTTTTCCAAGAGATTCGATTTTAATACAACACTGATCATAAGTTCTAGAAGTCATCGAAATCCTTACTTTTTTGTCATAAACTCTCATCGCTATTGTAATAATTGCAAATGTTTTTCTATACATTGGTACGAGTGGATGAGGATGTTGTTATAAAGACTTTGGGGTTCCAATTGGCCACTGTAAAGGGCTATCACATTCTTTGGTTAGATCTTCTAGCCTCTTCCTTGTTCATGTATCGTCCGTTGGCTTGGGATTAGATCTTCCAACCTCTTCCTTGTTTATGTATTGTCCGTTGATTTGGTTTTCCACTGGGATGTTTCAAATCAAAAAAAGAAAGGAACCATAACAAATCCTCATTAAGTAATGGGTTTTTAAGGGGTTTGCTTTGCTGGAACATCGGGTTGCCTAAATTGTCAGATGATGCTATTCGGGGTCGATGCTTGCATACGTATTAGATATGTTTGCTTATTGAGTTCATTGCTTTTTTGGTACGAGGGACCTATGCTTGCCAAATTAGCTTTCTTAGACAACACTCCAGTTTCTCTTGAAGCAAGAGGTCTTGCTTATCCCGACCCAACAGTTTGGATAGTCAACTACTTTTCTGTTGAAAGATTGGTTTTTTCATTAAATTGGTTCACAGATCAAGAAAGAATTCAGCTGCTTACAAGGGGATGCAATTAATCGAAAGTCAGAAGCTGAAATTTCTCTTTGGTCATCAATGAATTGAGGTGTGAATTTTCAAAAGGCAGGAAGCCCTAACGTAAGGAATGATTCAACATTAATTGGACTAAACTCCTCTCGACAGAATAAATGGGCTCTCCGAATTGTTCTTAATAGTCACCCATCACTCGGCTCTCAAATCCCACTTGTGGTGGATCCGAGAGACAAAAGTCAAAACGCTTATGGTTGATGAGGTTTTGCTGAAATTAGATGAAAGTATTGAGGTGTTAGAAGCTGAAATTTAATCGAGAGTCAAAAGCTAGAATTTCTCCTTTGTTATCAATGAATTGAGGTGTTAATTCCTGAAAGGCAAGAAACCCTGAAGTTAAGAAAGAATCAACATTAATTCGACTGAACTCTTCTTGGTAGACTATTAGTGTTCTAGAATTGTGCTGGATAGTCACCCATCACACACTCTCAAACCCAACCTATGGTGGATCTCGAGAGACAAAGTTGAAGCGCTTATGGTTGATAAGACTGATAAAATTAGAAGAAAGGATTTTGAAGAGTCTTGATGAAAAATGGAGGCCATATGAAATTTTCTATTTAAAAATTGAAAATTGGTCAAGAGAAGCATACCAATTCAAATTTTATTGAGGGGTATGAAGATTGGATCTCCTAAAGAATTTACCTTTAACATATTGGGAACTAAGCACGTTTGAAGCAATTGGAGAATATTCTGGTGGCCTTGGTAGTGTTTCGTCTCAAACCCTTAATTTGCTTGACTGTACTGAAGCTCGTATTGAAGTAAAGAAGAACCTGGAAAAAGAGGGCATTCTTTTCTTAGATTTGGTGATGTGACTTCACTAAATCCTCCAAATATCTTTAATGGTGTTCTGTCTTTACATGATTTCTCAAATTCCTTAGATTTATGTAGGCTACAGCAAGTCATGGAAGATGGAGTAATTCGTGCTTCCAAGGACACTGTTTTAATTATGCCAGCAGATGAAGCTTTAATGGTGTGCTGTATTTAAATGACTTCTCAAGTTCCTTAGATTTATGTAAGCTACAGCAAGTCATGGAAGATGGAGTCATTAGTGCTTCCAAGGACACTGTTTTAATTATGCCAGAGATGAAGCTTTAATTGTCCCTAGCCTGCCTAGCGAGCATCAACAGTCAGCTCCCATCATCATCTTTTAACGAGGAGGATGTCATTAATGTGTTAGAGAATGAAGGTTTAGTTATGCCAGAGAAGGAGGCTTTTATTGCACCAGGTGTTGAGGAGACATCTTTAAATATTTGTCCTTTATCTGAACAGGTGGGTCCTTCTACTGTGCCTTTTCAGAATATAGAAATACAAAACAGGCCTCTCATTGAAACAGTTCCTGTACTTAACGAAGATCTCTCTTCCAAGGTAATGGTTCCTTTAATGGATGATGGTCTCCCTCCCAAGGCAACGGTTCAAATTGATGATGGTCTGTCTTCCAAGGCAATGGTTCATAATTCCTCCAAAGATTTAGACTCCTTAGTTTCAATGAGTATCAAAGAAGTAAAAGATGGTTTTATGGCAGCTTATTCAAATTATCATACAAGATAAAAAGAATTATCCCTTTGACTTCCAATGGTTACTGATGAGCATTATTTATAAGAATATTGGCTCACAGAAGACTTTTCAAGTAATTCTTCAAGCCCCAATTAGCCTTTCATACTCACTCCTGGTAATAATGATTTGGTTGGAATAAAAGTCTCTTAAGGGTATCATTCATTTATCCAAAGTCCTTTCACCTTCTGAATAAGCATCTAATCCTTGTTTTAATAACTCTGATGATGAGTCGGATGTTAGTTTGAGTAGTGTGGAACTGCATCTTCATTCTCATGGCAACAACTTTGATGTTATCATAATAAAAGATCCATTTGCAGAAGCTTTTGAGTCCCTCTTTCAAAATTCAGATCAGGAAAATTCCTCTTATAAGGATGAATAACTTGAGAATCATTACGTCAATGACACTTTTTCTTCTTCTTTAAACCAATGCAGGTTTTCTTCATTATTTGAGCTCAGTGGTCTGCAACTGCATGAAATTTCTCCTTTGAGTTCCATGAGGATTCATAACAAGAATTAAAAATGCATTTTATTTTTCGTTTTTCCATGAAAGTTCTGTCATGGAATATCAGGGATCTGGGAGATTTTTCAAAAAAGTTCAATTTTGAAGAAATTCCTGCAACTCCATTGTCCTGATATGGTGCTTATTCAAGAAAACAAGGTTGGCTTTTTTAATAGGAAAATCATCAACTTATTATGGAATCTGTAAGATATGAGCTAGGTGAATGTGAAATCCATTGTCTGTTCAGGTGGCATGCTAATCAAGTGGGATGACAGCAAGTTGAAAGCATTGGAAGTTCTAAAAGGTGGTTACACTCTTTCGGTTAAAATTTCTTTTCAACAAGACATGATTAGTTAGTTTACAGTTGTTTCGGGTCTAAATGACTATAGAGAAAGAAAACATCTTTGGAATGAATAAGATTAGCCATCATTATGTGGGCGCTATAAAATACAGTGATTTTCTGTTTCAAGAAAGTGCTTGGGAGCAGTTATGGGTAATTTTTTGCGAGATTTTGTACCCTCAGAGACTATGATTGGGCATATTATTGATGTGGAGATGGAACTACATCAACACATCATACTCAGTTTTCTTGGTTTGATGGGGTTAAATCTGTTGAGATTGCATTGCAACAAGTCAAATCCCTAAACTTGATAAGACTGCATCAGAGAGAATTTTAAAAACTCGTGGTATTCTGGCAAGGCAAGTAAATGGGATAGTTGCTGATCAGGGTGTTTAGCTATCGCAGAAAGAAGAGAAGCAGACAGGAAGACCACCCTTCATCTCCCAGAGACAGATTCAAGAAGACCCAAGAAGGAGAAGCAAATAGAAAACCACGCCACGACAGAGAGATAGAAGAAACAAGAAGAAAGACCAGAAGAGATAAGACCCCAAGACAGAATCCAATACAGAAGCAGCAGAATCCCCTTCTGCTCTAGAAAAGAGCAAGACAACTTCCACCCTCGAAAGCAAGAGAAAGAAGAGAGAGAAAGAGAGGAGACCAGCAGATCAGAATCAGCAATCGAGAGAAAGATCAGAAGAAAGACAGAAGAGCCTATGCCGTATAACCCTTACAAGTCAGAAGAAGTACAGAAGTCAAGAAGACAGAAAGCGTCCCCAGAGAGGTATTTAAACAATAACATACCGTCCCAAGACCAATACAGGACCAGAAGAGGTCCGTTCAGAATACGAAAAGATAGAACACCCCCACTGCCACAGAAGATTACCAGGGCCACAGAGACAGAAGAGAAGAAGAAATAAGAACATACCCTCCTCCCCCCAGCAGAATAGGAGAACGCACCCCAGAGAGAGCTCTTTCAGAGAAGAGAAGAAGAGCAGAAGAAAGAACAGAAGAAGGTAACTCCTCAAGTCTCCTTATCAGCCCTTAGCCCCAGAGAAAGAAAGCATAACCAAGATGAGACGAAGAAGCTCAGCAGAGAGAAGCAAGAAGAACAGACAGAAGACACCAGAAGACAGACCCCCCATCCCCACAGAACCCAGAGAAGATCCTCCCACCAGACACCTTCCCTCCTTCCAGAAGAAGAACGCAAGGAGAGCAGAATCCCCATACAGAGAGTAGAGAAAGACAGAAGAGAAGAAGTCCGCCCACAGAATCAAGGCAGAAAGACTAGAAGACCAAACCCCCCCCCCCATGCCCAGAAGAAAGGAGGAAGACAAGAGAGAAGACCGTGCAAGAAGACCAGAAGCAGAAGAGAAGAGAGACATTCAATCCATTCCACTACGAAGAGAAGGAAGAAGAATGAAGACCTTCCAGAGAAAGATATTCAAGACACCCCCCTTTTTTTTCTTCTCTTTCTCAGACGAAGAGAAGAAAAGTTCTTGACAGAGCCCTCCACCTAAAACATTCCAACCCCAGAAGAAGGAAAGAGAAAGCCTCCCACCCTAAACAAGAAGACACAGGCCCCCCCCTTTCCCCCCCCCCCAGAGAAGCATCACATTGATCATTTCCAAGAAGGTCAGAGAGAAGAATAGATATAAAGCTCTACAGGGGGCCTTTCTACGCCTATCAGACAGAGAAGTAGGCCCAAGGAACAGAGAAGAGATAACAGGGAGATTTTATTTTTTCCCTTTCCACTATCTACCAGAAGAACAGATTCAAGAACAGAAAGACGCTAAGTAAACAGCGTAAAGACCAGAAGTTAAGTCACAGGTAACAGAAGACCAGAAGGCATAGAAAGACAGAAGAAAGAAGCCCCTCAGAGACATGAAATTAACGAAGAAAAGACACCACAACAACAGGTAACGCAGAAGGTTCAGAAACCCTTGACAGAAGAAGAAGAGAAGAGACCCTTAGACGAAAGACAGACAGATAGCAGCATAGATTTCGCCAGCATGAGCAGATCCAGAAGAGACGAGAGAGAGATCAGAGTAAAGAAAAGGCTCAGAAGGAAGAGTTTCCAGAAATGATAGAAAAGAAGCAGATAGAAGAGATCTCCCCAAAAGACGATAGACTAGACCAAAAACACGACTATGAAGAGAAAGAAAAAAAAAAAGGGGGAAAAAAAAGAGAAGAGAGACTAGAAGTAGAAGACCCCACGCCAACAGAGAGACAGAAGAAACAGAAGCCAAGAAGGTAAGAGAAGAAGAGAAGGCAGAAAGCCCAGAAAGAAGAATAGACTAGAGAGAAGAAAGAGACAGGAGAGAGCAAAAGACGCAGCGGCACAAAGAAAAGGAAGACAGAAAGGAGAAACAAGAGTATAAGAAGACAGAATAAACCCACAAAAGAAGGTGGTGAAAAAAATTACTTTGTCTAATGGGACACTCGAAACATTTATTTTTTGGCTACTCATACTCACGCTCTTGTTGGCTCAAGCTGCCCTCCTTATCCAATATCCAAATTGTGGATGGAAAGAAATCAAATAATCTTAAAAAGAAAGCAACTATCTTGACTTTACAAATTTTAATTGGTCCGTTTGAAAACTTCCTCTTGGTGTTCTCTCTCATAGGATTTTGCTGGATTTTCTCTAGAGGATATTTGCCTTCAATTGGAATGTCTTTATAATTTATTTTGAGTGATTGATTGTTTAATTTTGTTGCTTTCTTTTATCACTTTCTCTTTTTCACTCCCTTGTGGAGTTCGTATCTTCCATCATTAGACTCTTTTCATTTCTTCAATGAAACATTTCGTTCTTGTTAAAAAAAAAAAAAAAAAAAAAAAAAAAAAAAAAAAAAAGGAAAGATGAAGTGAATGAGTTGCCAAGTAGCAAATGATTTAGGTTCTCTCATGCCAACGAGCACAAAAACACATTGATGGCATGAGGGAAGAAAAAGCTAGCTTCCTTTGCAAAACTTGAGAGGAATTCAATCTATTATTAATCACCATCCACATAAGAATATTGATTCTCTTTGGACATTTTGACTTCCATAAGGCCGGTAAAACATCTTTTGGAATAGGAGAACTAATTATGCCTATTATTAGCTACAGAAACCATAAGGAAGGGATTAAAGAGATATTGTAGAGACTTGGCATCCACAATTTTTAAGGAGAATCTCCAAACCAAGCGTCCTGTCAAAAGCAAATCCTCTTCCTATTGCCTGGAAAATAAATGGGAAAGTTTATCCACATCTTTCTAGACTTTTGAAATATTGAGCTAGGGAATTTGAAGGCTCGCTTTTCTCCGAAGGGAAAGTGAATGCTGTTCTATTGCTGATAAATTCTTTTTTTTTTTTTTTTTAAAACAAGGATCGAACTTTTCATTAAGGAAATGAAAAGAGACTAATCTTTAAAGATACAAACTCCAATGAAGAGTTAAAAAACAATAAAAAATGAAATAAAGACCAAACACTACGAAGAAAAAAAAAACTATAAAGCAGAAATAAAGGCATGCTAATTAAGACAAATACCCCATAAGAACATCCAGCAATAATCTTTGAGAATATCAAGAAGACTTTAACCGCACTGATTCAAATCTGCCAAACCAAGAAAGGCGCTGATTTTGAAAAATTCCCTGATTCTCTTCAACCACAATTCTGATAGGATGACTTTGACCACACTAATCCATAGGAGCTTTGCCTTTGGATTTAAGAAGTTGAAAAATATTTTCCTTCATTAAACAGTTCTTGATTTTTCTTACAATAAGAACCTTGAGAAAGCTGCCACTCTGATTTTTCTTACCAATAAAACCTTGGATCTGTGTCTTTCTTGCAAACACCCAGCCACTACCTTAGCCAAAGTTTTAATAGCTCCAGATGTCTTAGATTGTATTGGCTAAGATAAAGGTTTTATCTTAGACTTAAAGTTATCAGAACTTTGAAGGGAAACATTTAACAAATTCCAAAATGTAAGCCATCCCTTCTTTGAGAAGCCCATTGACACTTGAATGTACTTTCTGCCACTTGACGAGGGCCAAACAACACATCTCATGAACTAACCTGCAGGGGACTTGAGTTTTTCAAAGACGAGAAGTACATGAATCATCGCATGCTTGCTTGGAGAAGTGCTGTCGATTTGGCCAATGCAAAAATTTAACAATGGATCTTTCAAACCACCTCAAGTGTGGTGGAGAAAGGGGTATCATCATTTTGCTTGTGTACCTTCCTCATAAAAATTTTCAGATTTAAACCAAAAAACGAAATGTTGATCTTGCAATTACTAACTTCCAGGACTTAAAAAGAAAATAACTAAAATCGGGTAAGAAACTGGAGCTAAACAGACTTGTGGCTGAATCGGTTGAAAGCTAGAATCAGTGAGGTAGGGGGAGTGAGGAGAGAAAGAGAGAGAGTGTGTGTGTGTGTGTGGGGGGGGGGGGGGGGGGGGGTTCTAGAGACTGCAAATTTCATGGAAATTATTCTATTGTTGGGTTCTCTCTTGTATCATTATGTCATTGAGTGAGGAAAGAAGAATTTAACTCTATTTGTACAAGAGGGATCCCAGTGAGAAAATAACGATAGCTAGGATCCCTCTTGTATAAATAATCCTATTTTCTCACTCAAGAATATATTAGAAAATCATACCTAGCTCTATGGTATCAGAGACGTCCTGTGTATGAACCCCTATTGTATCATTTCCCTCCCCAGTTAATATTGATTTTCATTTGTTGGGCCTTCTTCAAACTCGTAAGCTTGCAAGTGAAGGAAAATGCTGAATGATTGACATAATTAAATTTATCATAACTCATTAGCTCAAGCTTTTGGGTTGATTGGTGAGGTAACGTTTGAAAAGGTTTTATGTACTCATTTTTGTGAAGAAATTGGATATCCTTCAAAGAATCTGTCTGATAAGTCTCCTCCTCTCCTTACTGACAATGCAGTAGATGAAAAAGGAACAAAATTTTCTTTTTAAAGGAGCTGTGGCGTTGATGTGTATGAGATTAATGCAAAAGCCTGTCTCTAGTGGGTGCCCTTGGTTGATATTTCTCTTTGGATTTTTGTTTCGGAGTTTGTTGAAGTTGGTTTTGTTTTTTGGGCTGTGTTTGGTCATGTTTTGTTGTTTCTTTGGGTGTTCTATCCCCCCCCCCCCCCCGGGAGTTTGTATGATTGAACACTTTTCTTCCTTTTGACCTATCATTTAAAATTATATTTCTATTTAAAATAAATAACATCAACAGCAAACTAAGGTTCCTATAAAAAAATCTCAAACTGAAGATGCTGGTCTCTTATCAATCTTTTACTGAGTAGTATTACTGTTTCTAGAACATATACTTACACTTGCCTTGGAAGCAATTTTAGCTGAAGGTTGTCTTGATATTGTGAGTTGGGACCTTTCCTTGTCTTCCATTTTCTTTATTACTGTCCTCTCTTATTTCAAATTCCAACCTAAGTAGGGGTGTTTTATCCTTCTTCATGGGGATGTCCTCAAGTGTTATTGCAAAGTTTAAATATATCTAGATGGAAGTTCCAGAGGAATTTTTAAATAGTATCGAGGATCTTTCTCATTTTTTAAGGTTGCCGTAAGCAGGCCTGTGTCTGAATAGGGGTTTGTTTTCATTGTTCCTTGTAAAGTTTTGAAGTTTTGAAGTAAAGTTGGAGCACCCTCTCCTGGTGTCTTCATGACCTTTTCTTCCAAGTTTTGTCTTCTGGGCTGTGGCTCAGGAGTTGATCTTACACATCGTTGGAGTTGGTCTTAGCTTCAGTGGTTCTGGTTTATCGGTTTTCTGTGTTAGTTTTTCACCTCATTTCAGTGGCTGTTTTCCATCGAGCACTTTGTTCTTCAGTGTCGTTTTTAGGTTTCTTATAATTTACGGAATTTGTTCTTTATTGGTTTTGTTGGTTGTTCTCACTCCCACTAGGAGTTTGTATCCTTGAGCCTTTTTCTTTCTTTTCATTTATTATTGAAAAGTTCGTTACTTGTTAAAAAAAAAAAAAAAAAAAATGGTTGTGTGATCTTTCGGTTTGTAGTACTTCCTTGTTTATAGGATGGAGTTTACCTTAAGGTGAATGGTTTTTTTGGTTTTGTTTTGATCATTTAGTTGGGCTGGTATCTGTTTTTGTTTTAGTTCTTTGCTGGTTTCTTCCTAGGTAAGTTATTTCTACTTCCATGTAATTTTTCATTTTAGTTTTCAATATTTGATCAAAAAAATTTTTCTTGCCGATTTGAGTTGTCATTGTAATTATCGCAGAATCGGAGAGAAAAAAATTTCTGGATCAGTTATTATACACAGAGCAAGAACTTGCTGCTGCAAGGGGGCGTGAAAAGGTTTTGCAAGAGCAATTAATTAAAGAAATTAATGATTCCGGGGAACAATTGAAGAAGCAAATGCAAATAAGCAGTGAACTGGAGGTATGTTCATTTGAATTTCAGGCCCAACAACCAAAAGAGTTTTATTTCCTAGCTGGTTGATTCTTATTTTCTATCCTTGAGGAGAACACGGAGGGAGAGCACTTTCTCTTCCCACTTTAGTCATTGTTTTTTTTTTTTTTTTTTTTTTCTTTTTAATCAAAGAATCAAAATTTTCATTAATAGATGAAAAGAACATAAAACTTCAAGATACAAACTCCCATGCGGAGTGAAAGAGAGGAAAAAAACCAACTAAACAAAGCCAACCAAACTCTCCAAACCCTAATTAAACAAGGGTTTTGGAAGGGACAATAGAGTTGTGGAGATGATTGATTAACAATATGAGATAGAAAAGCAGGGGGCGGCAATGGAGAGCACCATTGGAAGATAGTAAGAGAAAGGAAAAAGAGAGGAGGCCAGCTCACTTAAAAAATAGTATGTAACTTAATAAAATATCCAACTGATCTATATAAAATCACTTAACTAACTTGATTGCTACATCATTTTTTGATGGTCAACTAACAGTCCAAGGTCCATTTGATAACCATTTCGCGTACTCTAGACATAAGATGTCTCTTTTGAAAAGAGACTAATACTAAAAAATACACATTCTTCAAGGAAGTGCAAAATAGAACACAACGGAACAAAAAATAAACCAATGTAGAGAACCAAAAAAAGAACAAGATATAGAAATAACATTCAATATGAGAAGTACCAATCGAATTGTACAAAAAGAAATTAGAAAAGAGCAAGCCTTATGGACCAAACTCAACGCAAAAGATTGCACTCTAAAAATGGAACCAAAGACAACGCCTGAGAACTAAAAACTTGGAACAAAAAAAACTGGAAAAACTCAAAGATCTGAGCTCTAACCAAAAAGAACAACCACTAGGGATAAAAGCAGAATTGAGCCTCAAAACATCAAGCAAGAACCACTGAACCCAAACCCAAATGCAATAGAGCAATCAAAACCCAAACCCAAATGCAATAGAGCAATCAAACTTCAACAACGAATGTCTTGGGAGTTGAATGGAAGAATTTCATGCATCTCGAGGCCACAAGTTCAATAAGAGAAGCAAATTTGATAGGCATTGTTGAATGAAGGGAATGAGGAATCTCTTTGTTTGTTTCTTGAAATAATGATACCAATCATAACTAAAAGAATCTTGTACACCAATAGCATCAATTATAATTTCCATAAGCTTAAAAGTAGATTCCACACTACTCAAACCAACTTCAGATGCATCATCACAATCATCAACATAATGTGAGAGGAAGAAGAAGTAGTGAGATCGTTTGAAAAATGAAATACTCCCTTAGTGAAAACACCATCAAAATCTAATACAATAAAATCTTGTCTACTACAAATATGAGAAATTACTTTCTTGATCGATGGAGCCAAAGGGCTAGAAGCAGTTTCTTTAATACAATCTGGATGGAATGTATTATCCTCGGTGGTTGGAAAAATTGAAAAATGATGCACCTTTCTTCGAGTGTAGTAATGAAGATAAGGTGCAACAAAACAATTCTTCACCTCTTGAATGCTTAAAGACTTAGAAGACTCAAGCGCCCTATGGGAATCACCAAAAGATGTTTCTTTAATGATTGTAGTTGCCATCTCTGGATTTTCCTTTGAAGCATTGCAAAAAATCTGGTGATTGAACTAATAAGTCATCAAAAGGTGGTGAACAATTATGTTGAGGAGACTTTTTTTATCTTCAATTACTGAGCTAATTTGAATAGTGTCCCACAAATGCATGACCGATTTTGACTGCATGATGGTTCCCCATTCCTCATTCTCTTTATTCAACAAATTGGACAATTCCGAGCAGCCAATTGATTGGTCATGAATGCTTCATTCAATACGCACTGGAAAAGCATTCATTACCACATGATGGTTCCAAACAAAAAATAGTCTAAATCATGGTTCGATAAAGGCCTCCATGTTTTTTTATTGTAAGTTTTTGTCTTTTTTAACTAAAAAACTTCTCATTGATATAATGAAAATGAATGAAAGTTCGAAGGACACAAGTTCCAAAAAGGAGTTAAAAATAAAGAAACAAAACAGAAATAAGGAAACAAATATAAAGATAGTTGTCAACCATGGAAAACAATAAATTTTTTAAAGATCAATGGACTTTTACAATCCTCTTCTAAGTTGATCCAAAATAGAGATCAATGTGGTGTAGCCTAAGAGGATAGATGAGATTTTTCTCCACGAGGTCTAAACCCCAATCTTTATTATGAATCAATTGATGTGGAAATAATTTGCAAATGATAGTAAAAAGTGGATTGATCTAGATTACCTTCATTTCTCCCTACATTAATTCTAACCCACCCAAAAAGAGAACTTGTTCTCAAGTTTAAAAAGAAAAAAGAAGACCAGGAGATGAAAACAAATTGCCAAACAATATAAATGATATGGAATCACTACCAAACAATATAAATGATATGGAATCACTACAAGGGAAGTAAGATTCGGATTACCTTGTTGATCGAATATATCAAGGCAAGAACATTTGTTTGAGATTCGAATCACTCCACAAGTAAGATTGATCATGTCAAGCTTGAATGATTCTACATGCAACCTAAACTACATAGAATTGCAAAGAAACTTAACCATTGGCTAAAGAAAAGCACAAATGCTTCTTTTACTCCATTTTTCCTTACAAAAATAACATACATGGCTTTATCTAGCCTCAAAGTAAAACCCTTGACCTTACATGAGGCATTTCAAGAGTTTGTAACATTCATACTTTGTGACTATAATTAGCCACTATGTATACTTTATGACCATAATTAGCCACTATGTAAAAAAGCCTTAAAATACATTAAAGAAACACCATAACTCTTAATCACACTAAATTATGATCCACCCAAAATTTATAACAATGAAGCTTCATTCTTCTTCAATGTGGCATGAATTGAAATATCTTTTGATAATTTCAATAGCATTTTCTTCACATCTTCATTGAAGTATATTATATGATTGATGTCTCTTGGTCCATATCAATATAGTTGATTAGTCAAATTTATTTGCTTTTTTTGATGATTTGAAAATTTTCTCTCAAAATACTTTTTTCCTCATTGTCAGAATAGTAAATAATTTACAAACCCTTAAAAAAAAACCTACTTTTAATCACTTACCCATTTGAAACAATGTTGAGTGTGAAATTTGGAGAGATTGGTGGAAGAATCGCGTAGAACTGATACCGTATCATCAGCCGAATTTAATGAAGCAAAACCCATGTCACAAATATGGAAAAATGACATCCTAGGCTCGTTTGAAATAAAGTCGGTTAGTTGGGGTATGAGTTGGGTCATATTAAGGAAGTTTATATTGGGATGGTTCTCTAAAATTCGAGTTGAAAAACCCAAATTTGTGTCTAGACGGGTTGACCATGTGGGCTGGACAGAAGAAAACACACAGGTTAGGTCGAAAAATGGGTTGTGTCATCTTCAATGCACAAATGCAACTTCTCCATCATCAACGTTTCATCTTCTTCACTTCTTTGCAAATGACTATAATTAGGGCTTCAGCATCCGCTTCCTTTTCTCCTTTGCACATGACTACACATAGGGTTTCCATCTTTGAAACTTCTTCTTTTGGGTCGAAATGTAACACACACCTCTTTATCTTATTCATCGCATACTCACATATTTTACATCCATGATCAGTTCAAAGAAGCTTTCCCTACAGCGTCCATTTGTCAATTCCTAGTAAACTCTGCTCTATTATTGAAGCTTGGGGTTTCAGATGCGGGCAATTCCACCTACATTGCTTCAGATAAAAGCTTAGATGCTCCCTATTGTTATCATTTCAATGAAATTAACATCAAGGAATACTCAAGGTCTTGGAGATTCCTATAAAGGGTCGGCTTGGTTGACAGAAAGTCTAGTGGAAAGGTATACGAAGGGTTAGGGGATGAATCTTCTCATTAATTAATTGACAGGTTTTTGGTTTTGAAATAATGAGATAACTTATTTGATAATTCCAAGAGTGTGGGACAATAATTGAGAAGTCTCTCCTTCAAGATCGTTCTTATTAAGATTTAAGATTTGGAATGCTGAGAACGAAGACAAAAGAAAAAATAAAAAGCCTCCTTTTGGATTTGAAACTGAAATCGAGATTCTTTCTCCTTTTTATATCAAAATCTCTTGGATACTTCAGCCAACTTGATGTTGCTATCACATTTTCTGCCTTCCTTTTTGCAACTATGTTGTTTCTACACAGAGGTAGTCCTCAATTTGCTCAATTAGGCGGTGAAATATTTGTTTTATTTTATAGTTGTTATCTTGTTTTAGATCAAACTTTGTTGTGGGTTGGCCATTCCAGCCTTAAACTCAAAATTAGTAGTATGTCCATTTCTCTTGGAGGCTGAGCTCGTTGGTCTGTTGACCTTGTTTAATTTATATGAGCATTGTAGCTGATTCGTATGCTTGGTTGCAAAGTTGGAGGTCGATTCATGATTTTCATCGGAAGGTTGTAGTAGCTTTTGGTTTTAAGTGTTTGGTGGCGGACTTTTTCATAGCTTCAGTTTTTGTTTGTTTTCGGGTGAAGATATTGAAAAGTTCTTTGTTCTTTCCTGGTTTATTTTCATGGTTAAATCCTTACGTGGATGTATTTACTGTTTTGTATCTTTTTCTTGTTCTTTTCATTCCCTTTGTGTGTTTGTATCCCTTGAACATTTATTCCTTTTTATTATATTAGTGAGAAGTTATTTCTTGTTTTTTAAAAAGTTGGCCGTAATTCTGAATCTTCTCAAACTGATATCAGATTCTGCATCAGAATCATCATTATGTACATGTTTATCATATTGGTCACTAAAACCGTACATGATGCTCTATTAATCTCTTGCTTTTTGAATTTAGGTAAAGTTGCAAAATGAATCTAACCTTCGGATGAAAGCCGAGTCTTCAATTGCATTGTCAGAAGAGAAAGCTAAACTCTTAGAAGATAAATTAAACCATTTTTCTGAAAGCATAGAAAGAGAAAGGAAACGTCTTCATGGTGAGCTTGCGCAGTTAAAAGGAGAATCAAAACTTTCTGTTTCAAGGATAAATGCAGATGTAAGTTGACACTTATCGATCACATTCCTCGAAAGAATTCTTGCTGAACATATAAAATTCTCTTATAAAATGTCAAGCAACATTTGTTTGATCATCATGGAAGACTAAACCGTTTAACTTGTCTTGATGATCTTTATTGTAGCTGGAAAAGATGGTTTGCAGAGCTAGTAATGCTGAGAAGGAATCTGAGCTACTAAAAGAGCAGTTGGAAGATTTGAAGAAGCAACTCAATGAGGTCTGTTGCCTTCGTGATTATTTGTGTTAGGTTTTCTGAGAGAATTTTACTTGGATGTCTTTTTCTCTATTGTCTTATTCTACCTTATTGTCTTATTCTCTATGTCTTATTCTACCTTATTGTAATTCAACATCTCTCATTTTATGTCTTTATATTATGAGTATCCATTAAACTTGCAATGTGTATACCTTAACTGGTTTCTTTAAGTAGGTGGCTCCTATGGAGTTTGAACCCATAAAACTTCATTGTCCTTTACCCTTTTTTGCTTGCCCTGAAGGTTATTAGACCAACTTAGGGGGTTATTATAATGGTTGAAGAAAAAACCTTCCTGGAAGGAATATTAATATAATCTCATTAAACGAGAGAAGTAGTTAATCTTATTTATATTATTACCTAGTAATTAAAGATTTATTTAGATTTATCTTATCTTGTTACCTATTATCTTGGGATTTATTTAGATTACCGAGTATCAAGGGAATTTAGATTATCTGTTGATTTAGATTTAGTTAGTCTTTTTCCCTCTAAAAGGGACATGTAATTCTCAAAAAAAAAAAAAAGAAAAACAGCCCTCTAATTTAAATTTGCAACATGGTATTAGAGTTTTTCTATCTTGAAAATTTTGATTAGAACCAAAACCCTAACTCAATCGTTGAAGCCTTCGTTCCTGCTGATCATCGATCATGATCAAGTTTCATTTGAAGGCTGCGTCACCGTGACCAATTTTCATTCAGATTGACCAATTTCATTCCAATTGTGAAGAAAAAAAGTTGCCTCTACTCAACTCTGCTTCTGCCTATGCTTCTGCAAGCTACCTCAAACCTACCAGCTTATTCAAACCATCACCGCAAGAATATTTAGCCTTCCATCACCGCAATACTTCCGCAAGCATTTACATGTTTTTTTTTCCTCACTTTATCAAGCCCAACCGCAATATCCAATAGTCACTGCTTTGCTTTCAAATCCGGCTCTGCTTTGAAATCCCAAGCCACTCTCCCCTGTTTTTTTAGATCCTACTGTTTTGAAATCCAAACCCTCCGTGGGTTTTCGCTTCAGTTTCCAAACTAACTATGTTCAAATCCTAAGCCCAATATTAACTTAAACTCTTCAACAAGCCCACTGCAAGCCAAATTTCTATCAGCTTATATCTAACACATTTTATCTTTTGCCGATATCCAACATAAGTACCACATATCCATATCCTCCATATCCATTTGGCCCTTTCTATATCCGCATAGATTACCACAAGTGCTTCCACCCAATGCATACCAATGGAAGAGTAACAAAGGTAACGGTGTATTCATGGCAAGAAACCGCAACACACGAAGGAGAGTTGTTAGAAGTTGAATGGAAAACCTCCCAACGATGAATGGAGAAACTGTGGAGACTAGTGGATTCAATAGTGAAGAGATTACGAGATTGTGGGTATTATTGAACTCCCTCAACAAAATATCGAGCACCAATTAAACCATATGTTCCACCTCCATTACTAGATTGGTTGTTCTCTCAAGTATATGCCAGAAGGAAAGTCATTTCAGAATCAATACAAGTTCAAACATCCGACTCTACTCGCAATGAAGATGCAACATAGGAGCCAATAGATGACAGACCTTTAGCTCTCCAGAAACCTACTAAAGAATGTACAAAATGACCCTTGTATCCCCTATCAAACTACATATCTCTTGAAAGGTTATCCTCATTACACAAAAGTTCCATTGCGAGTCTAAATTCAATTGTTATACCTAAAATAGTTTCTGAAATAGTTTCTGAAGCTTTATCCAAAAGGGAATGACAGGATGCTATGAAAGAAGAAATTTGCCCCAGTTGCAAAGATTAACACGTAAGGATATTGTTATCCTTAGCTGTAAACTTAAATTGGTAGCTCACACAGTTGATGTCAAGAATGCACTTCTTCATGGCGATCTAGATGAGGAAATCTACATGGACATTCCTCCTTGATTTGAAAACACAAGGTAAAGTATGCAAATTAAGAAAAGCCTTGTATGGACTAAAACAATCACCAAGGGCGTGGTTTGGAAGATTCACAAAGGTGATGAAAGACTTTAGGTATAAGAAAAGTTGAGGAGATCACACTCTCTTTATCAAGCACTCACAAACAAAGGGAGTTACAGTGCTTCTAGTGTATGTAGATGACATCATAGTCACTGAAGATAATGAAGAAGAAAAAAGTGAAACCAGTAGGGGATTGATGAAAGAATTTGAGATCAAGGAACTTGAAAGGCCAAAATACTTTCTAGGTATTGAAGTAGCATACTCACCCAGGGCATTTTCATATCACAGAAAAGTATGTGATGGATTTATTAATGGAAACAGTGAAAAACGGATGTAAACTTGCACCAACACTAGTGGATCCACATCAGAAATTGGGTGAGTCAAAAGATCCTGCAGTGGATAGAGAAATGTACTAAAGACTAGTGGGAAAACTAATATATCTAGCTCAGTAAGTGTAATTAGCCAATTCATGTATGATCCGCGGGAGCCTCACCTTCATGCAACATATAGAGTGCTACGTTTTCTGAAAGGAACTTTAGGAGAAGGAATTTTGTTCAAACGAAATAATTTCCTTGCATTGAAAGCTTACACTGATGTTGACTATGCTGGATCAATAGTAGACAAAAGATCTATTACGTGGTATTGTACCTTTCTTGGAGGTAATTTCGTAACGTGGAGTAATAAGCAAAATGTGGTGGTGTGGTTAGATCATCTGCTAAATCAGAATTTTTAGGTATTGCACAAGAGCTATGTGAACTCTTATGGTTGAAGATAATTCTTGATGACTTACAAATTAAGGGAGAAGGTCCGATAAAGTTGTACTGCGACAAAAAATTAGTCATCAATATTGAACATAATCCTATCCAGCATGATAGGACAAAATATATTGAAATTGATCGACATTTTATCAAGGAGAAATTAGAGGAGGGAATAGTATGCATTAGTTACGTGCCCTCTCAGCTTCAATTAGCAGATATACTAACCAAGGGACTTCATAACTCAACATTTCATGAGTTAGTATCCAAGCTGGGAATAGATAATATCTATTTCCTGAGCTTGAGGAGGAATATTGAAGAAAAATCCTTGATTTAAGGAATATTTGTGTAACCCCATTCAATAAGGGAAATAGTTAATTTTCCTCAGCTTGAGGGGGAATGTTGAAGAAAAAACCTTGATTTAAGGAATATTTGTGTAACCCCATTCAATAAGGGAACTAGTTAATTTTATCCAAACTGTTACTTAGTAATTAGAGATTTATTTAGATTTATCTTATCTTGTTACCTATCTAGGGATTTATTTAGATTACCTAGAAGCTAGGGAATTTAGATTATCTATTGATTTAGATTTAGTTAGCCTTTCTCCCTATAAAATGGACATGTAATTCTCTAAAAAAGTTAGTAAAGACAGCAGTCTAATAGATTTGCAACATTAATAATACTATTTCTATTATTATTTTAGGTATGAAACATTTCATTATAAGATTAAATTACAAAAGGAGCAAGCTTTCTACTCCCAACCAGAGGAAATTACAATAACACTGTTCAAATATAGATCTTGGTAGGTTCTTTGATAAAATTGAGCATGAGCGAAATTTTTGCATTGAAATTCTCTTCCTTGGCAACACCCGAAGTTGCTCCTTCAAAGAATTACTTAGGATTTTATGATTAGGAAGAAAATACCCTAGTTCCTCTATTATGATTTCAATGAGGGAAAATTTTTACATAAGCTGATTCTTTTGGGTAATGATGCAGCCAAATGCATTCTTACTCTACTCCTTAATAACAGTTTTGAGTCATTTAAGTTTCTGAATTAAACCATGTCTTGACTAGCCTCTAAGAATGGTATTCTTTCCACTTGTTTAGTGGCTCCCTGAATGTTGTAACCACATATTTTCAAAGTGAAAGGGATTAGGACCTCAAGATGAATGTCGAAGGATTAAAATGATTGAAAAGTGATCCAAAGTAGGTCTCACAAGTTTTTCAATCGATGCATTCGTCAAATTTTCAATCACCTTTTCTGGTACAGAGAACTAGTCAATCCGAGTGAAAACGAGATAATCTTGTTAGTTTGACCATGTGTACCTTCCATTTTGAAGAGGAATTTCAATGAGGAGGATTCAAGGAAGATGAATGTCGGAGGGTTAAAAGGATTGAAAAGTGATCCAAAGTAGGTCTCACAAGTTTTTTAATCGACACATTTTTCAAATTTTCAATCACCTTTTCTGGTAAGTATATATCTGGAAACCAAAAAATAATACCCATTAGTTGGGGAAAATATCTGACAACCAAAAAGTAATACCCACCTGTGAGGGAAATATGAATTGAGAGGGAGTATTCACCTTTGGTAACTTCTAATGCCACAAAGGAGATTGGTGGCTCCACATAGTAACTATTATGGCCGAAGAACCAACAACATCTAAGGCTGACCCGACATTTTGACGAGAGCTCCAAAGGGATTTGAAAGCCTATTGGCAAACGCCAATTTTGATTCTTAAAAGGATAAGAAATGTTGGATTATGCTTGAGGATGAGGGATTTAACAAAAGCTCACTTCCATCATGATCCCAATCCATGAAAATTTGATTAGATAATGACCATAAAGACGATGAATTCCTACCTTTGGCCTGTTTGGCACGTATTTAGTTTGCTTTTTGATGGTTTTAGACTTCTTTCTTTTTGATGGAGTGGGAAGAATACAAAAGTGCATTTTTCAAGCAAGGGGACTAGGTGGTGAAGGTAGATTTAAGGATCCAAAGATTGAGGATCATTATCATGGAGAACTTGTCCCAATTGGATTCATCAAGCATCAGAGGACTAGTATACATAAAGCCCGTCAGTGGGGATAATTGCCAAGGAGGATGGTTTGATGGTTTCAGATGGGGAAGGAAGATGGGTAGGTGACTGAAGGCAAAGTATCAGGGTCAGAATCTTCTTGATGGACAAGGTTGAGTTCTTGGTGTTGGTGACGAGAAAGGACGTTCAGGTATTAAGGTTAATGACTGTTTTATTAGGGCTTTTAGTAAGAAGGTCGGGTCGAGTAAAGAGAATGAATAATCAAGAAGTAAGAGGTCTATGAGTAAGGGGTTTTATGTTAAGATTTGGCAGGCTGGACATATCAAACTTGGGCAGGTTCCAACTCAAAGATGGGTCTGATCGGATGGATTGTGCTATGGAAGGGTCATTATCAAGGGTGGGTGCGTCAAATATCAAGGTGGATATAAACATCAATAAGCCTGGTTTTAGGGTTGAGGGAAGAAATGAAGTGGCATTAGGTTTAGGATACGACCTCTAGCAAGTTTAGGGAAAAAGTAGAAAGTGGAAGGGAAATGTCAAAATGGTGCCAAGCTTTTCTGTTGAGGTACAACTTGTGTCTATCATAGGGTTTATGAAGGTACCCATTTGCAATCAATTTTTGGTCGTTGTGTCCCTCTATTGAAGTCTCTCATCGACAGGATTGGGCCAGGAACGTTGGTCATATAACTAAAGTGGTTGTCAGCTACGAAAAAGGGTTGATCTTGAGGAAAATATGTGTTTTGAATGAAGATGGAAATCTCGATTCAATCAAAATAAAACCAGGCCCATTTTCTGAATCATTTAAGACGCTTCCATTATATCCATTCATGATGTTGTTTCAGATAAATTTTCAAGATATCCTCCACACGCATGACCTATGAATTTAATATTTTCCAAATCCCATATGTCAGGGGGGAAGAAACCTAATCTTAAAAGGGTAGAGTCCTACTTGATACCAAGCCTTCCATCCCATTCTTTCTTCTCCAATAAGAACTAAAATTTTGTCGATACCTCTTCTTTTCTTTTTAACTTGTTGATTTATGCTAACCTACCTTTACGGTTAGTAGACTTCTCGTACCATATGGTTTGCTCATCATTACAAAATTAAGATTTTTGGTCTGAGAGGTTGTAAGGAGAATTGAGGAAGTTATACATAGCCATTTTAGACAAGATGAGTGTATAGAAATGAAGGGAGCTTTGTCTCTAGAGGTTTATGAAATTTTGACTCGAGAGCCCCTATATCTATTTGTCGGTTCCGATGGAGAACTTTTGCTTAATAGTTGTTGTCATGAGAGACTGGAAGTGCTTATCTACGGTGGTGTGTAGAGGTAGGCATGGAGAAGATATTTTTCTGGAGAGAGTGGAGTCATGTTTCCAAATTATTATTATTATTTTTTTTTTTATAAGAGTCATGTTTCCAAATTAAATAATTCCATTAAGTTAAATCTTTTCCAGATTTTGCAGTATTATTTTGTACTTTATTTTTTCATTGTTTCACTTGTTAATATTTCATTATTTCTTATTTGATAAGTTTCTTTTTGTTCATCATCTTCTAATAGTATTATGACTTCAATGTTTTAATATTTCGTGGTGGTATTGTTACTTTCCAGTGTTTATGCCAGAAGAGTGAACTAGAGAAGAAATTAGCATCTTTCACAGTCAATGAAGGTACAAGCAAGGAAAGCAATATTTTGATTAAGCATCTGCAAGAAGAGCTCAGGAACTATGTAGGGTGTTCTTCTTCTTTGATTTAATCTTAATGTTTATTATAGCTAGTTTCTCTCTTTCCTATAAAATTGAAAAACTTGTATGTGAAGATATTATTTATCGTGACAGACAAATTTGGAATCTTGATTTTTGTGGGGCATTTGCTTATAATTAGTTGATTAACTTTCTTGAATTAAGTTTGCTCCTTGTAATTAATTTGCATGCAAATGTACATAAAAGTCCAACCTTTTGCTCTAGAATGGCTAATGCTAATGATTTTGCAGTTAAAGCTATATTTTTTCCCACAATTTTTTGAACAAATTAGATCTAGTAGTTCAAGCTAAATGAAAATTCTCCGAAGGTCGTCTTTAATTTTAACATTATGTATTAGTTTAAATTGGAGATATACTACATCAAGTAATTTGATGAAATAAAATAACTAGAATAGATCATTTCTAAATTATGCAACAGATGATAACTAACCGTAAGAGTTATCTTCAATGACTATCTACATTTGTTTTGTTTTTTTTTTTTTTTAAAGAAAAAAACATGTATGCAATATCCATGTTACTTTTCAACTACAATATATATATTATTTATATATTTTTTGTTTTTGGATGTCTTCCTAGGAATCTGAAGTGAGAGAAGCTAGGAAGTTGAAATCATCTCTTGGAGATATTGGATTATTGAAGGAGAAGCTATTAGAAGAAAAAGCCAGAAGGGAGAGAGCAGAATCAGAGTTGTCTAAATTGCAAGACATTCAATTAAGTGTAAAGAATCTAGAGGACGAATTGACACGCAGGGAATTGTTAATTAAGGACATCCCTGGCATTACAACTTATGAAGATATACCAAATAAGATTTCTTCCCTCCAAAAGTAAGTGAGTTTATTTTTAATTATTGTCAACCATCTCCATCTTCTAGTACTTCCCTCAGTTCCAATTGTGCTTAATGTATTGCTTAATTTGTGATGAAAAGGAAGCTATATTTTATTTTATAAATAATATATTGTCTTCTCATGTAGAAGAATGACCAATTGCAAATAAGGGAAGAAAAAAGAAAAATTAAACCTCTCTTGCTTACTATAGCTATTATGAGAGTAAATATGGATCGGTAAATTCAGTAGAAGGGGGCTCTCTTTATTTTTTTTTAATCTTTTCTTTTTCTCAATAGTTTTAATAGCGTCGTTTGTACCAATATCTAAACCAGGGAGGTAATTGATAACACGATAAAGATGGGTGAGGTGAATGCTCGCTTGAAACAATTGGAAGTAGCACTGGATGCTGCTCAAACTGATAAACAAAAGGCCGAAAGTGAGGCTACACTTGCAAAGGAAAAGATTGAAGCATTAAAGTTGGAAACTCAGCAGAATGAATTGCTTGTAAGATTTTGTCCACTTTTTTTCAAGATAACTTGTAACCTGATACTAAATTAAATTCTTCAAGAGTCTGTTACCTCCTGAAATATTCCTATCACAGTTTTTGTGCTTATGTCTTCTTTATCTTTTTTTTTCAACGTTTACTAGTACGCCTCCCACTTGTTAACAATTGTAGTAGAAGAAAAGTCAGTCGCCATCTCTTTTGTTATTAAAGGCTATGAAGATGCTTTAAAATTAACTCTATTCTGAATGTTGATTATCACTTTATTTGTCTCAACAGTTGCACCTATTTCTTTCTATATGATTATATATATATATATATATATATATATATATATATATATATATTGTATCTTCTTTTTCATTAACGTTTTCAATGTTTGATTAGATGAATTCACCATTAATTGTTTGGATTTTAGTTGGTAGGAAGTATAGTTCAGTAGAATTTACTTGTAATTAGAAACTATCTTTTATGAAAAAGTAGACGTGGTAGCATGACATAAAACCTCATTTGAATTAGTCACCATTCTGTTTGATGTTTCTATGAAATTCCAATTTTTTTTTTTTTGGTTTCTTTATACTTGGTGTAGATTCACATTATGTTTTGTATATGTTTTATCGGCATGTGAGTATCAGTGTTAATTAATACCTGATCAAGGTTTTTCACCTTTATCTTGTATCATGTCTATCTGCCTTCTCAGAAAATTCAGTCCTCTTTGAGAATCTCTGTTCCTCTTTTTTTTTTTTAAAAAAAAAATTCTTAAACGATTAGATTTTTACCGTTAGCCTACTATAATCCTTCCATGTATCTTTTGTTTGGGCACTTATGGTTACCCTTCTGTTAGTATGTGCTTATAGTTTCAGTAGTATTTACCATATAACTACTGCTAAAGATTCTGGTTCACCTAAGAGGTTAGGTTGTGTGTGTGTGTGTGGATAGAAAACAATAAGTATATTGAAATAGGAAGAAACAAATATTGATTATATTTTCAATGATTATATTTTTTAAAATAAGTATTCTTTTTTATTTCAGCTCTCCGTGGCTACTGAAGAAAGGGATAAATTGAAAAGTCTGGTAAATGAGTTGAAGAGTCTGAAAAATGGTGATGCAGAGGCTAAGGCTACAAGTGAAACTATTTCTCAGGTTTCCACATTATCATTGTTTCACAAGCTAACTTCATGCTAGTCTTCTGAAGGTCTTTGTGTTTGTGTTCTGTTCGATCTTACAGGAACTAGACTCAGCCCTTGCAAAGAAAGATTGGTATATTAAAGAATTAGAAAGTAACTTGCATGAGCAGAAACAGGTTAATGGCCGTCAACATGATGAGCTAAGGTTGTTGAATGAGAGATTAAATAACGAAGCAAAAAGAATAAAGTCGTTGGAGAGGGATTCTGATCGGCTCCGTTCTGAAATTTCTCTGTTGGAGTCGAAGGTATGTAACAAAGTTATTGTAAGGATTGCAAATCATAATATCTTAAATATTTAAAATCTGTTCTGGACTCCATACGTATTCAAGTTGTGACTCTTGTGATGGAAGATAATTTGAGTAAAACATATGCATTTGAGGTAGTTTTATTACCAGCTTCCATTCTGTTAGTTGTATTAGTTTGTAGGTTTATTTACATATTGTTATTTATTTACATATTGTTACCAGCTTCCATAATTAGTTTGTTAATAAATTTTCTTGACTCTCTACTGTCTTCAATACCATTATCCTTTCTAAAACTACCTTCGGTTTGCAGATGACTCTGACCATAGGTAGAAATACAAACACGAATGAGTCTTTTACCTTCGGTTCTACAAAGTTTGATTGCCCTATTGCATTTGTAGGAGTTAGTATCATATTATATTGCCTTCTTTTTTTTTTTTTTTTTTTTTTGGTATTTTCTATCGTTGTTTTGTCTTTCTTTTTCACTTACTTTAGGAGTTTGTTTCCCTGGAGCATATTTTTCATTTCCATTTTATAATGAGAAGTTGTTTATGTTTAAAAAAAGATCAAGTTGGTGGGAAGACCAATCGAAATTGGCTGCAACAAACAAAAGCACTCTAATAGAGCTAATTTTAGCCGTAAGCAAAAATATTTCTTGATAATCAATCCCATGAATATGAGTAAAACCTCTAGCAACTAACTTTGTATTTTTCAACACTACCTTCAACCTTGTATGCTTAACATCAAGTTGGTGGAGAGGTCAATATAAACTGACAACAACCTTGCATTCATAACTTTATATGTTGAACTGTTGATATAACTAAGTTTACTATAACCTATCAGCTTAAGTTGTTGAATCGAGTCGTGATTTAACAAGGTATTAGAACAAGAGGTCTTGTGTTCGAACTCCTGTAATGTCATTCATCTTTTACAAATTTTCAAGCAGGGGGAGTGTTGAAATATTGATATAATTAACTTTACCATCAGCTTAATTAGGTTGAATGGTAGATTTAATGGTATAAAATCTAAGAACAATAGTATTAACCATTAAAAATTTGGCTTTCAATTTGATGTGGAGTTGCTTTCTTGATTTAAGAAAACAAAAAAATTGATGTAGCGAATTTTGAGTTTGATTGTAAAAAATCTATAGCTTGAGGGTTTGATTGGAACAATAGTTCAGGGATTAGGGATAATAGCTTAGGGATGGTGGTTTGTGCATTTTGTGATTAAATTTAATTACAATTATTTTGTAAGTTTAGGGGCCTGATTGATCAAACTTTCAGTTTGAGGTGTGATTTAACTACTTATATAGGTTGGGTGGTTTTTTCTATTTTCTAAATGTTTTTCAGTTTCATGGTGCTTGTCTCATGAGCCAAACTTAATTGAATAGCACGGAGCTTGTTGACCCAGTAACTGATTAGAAATTGATGTGTTCTTTCTTCTTCCAGTTAGGACATGGTGATTTTTCCTCAACAAATACAAAGGTTCTACGAATGGTGAATACCCTAGCTGTCGATAATGAGGCAAAACAGACTATAGAGGCCTTAAAATCTGAATTGCAGAAGACGAAGGAGAAGTTACAAGCTGTTGAAGAATTAAAGACTCCTTCAGGTATGAGATACTATCTACGATTTGGTGATATAGCTTCAGTTGACCGTTCAAGTCTGAGTAATTGACTTCATGGTGAATTATCATTCAGAAACTTTTCAAATTTAATGGATTTAAGGAGGATAAAAAAGGCAATGGAAGCTGAAGAATTTATTTTATCGTATGAAGATAAGTTGAATGAAGTAGTTGTTAGCTCTAAAGCACCATTAGTGCATGATCCACTTCTTAATTTGAAAGATTAGGATGCCTTAAAAACCAATAAATTTCGTTGATCATGATGGATTACTGTTGTCCGTCCTAATGTGGTTAATCCTCTCTCTTCTATTGGTGATATTTTTCGACAAGAAGAAGCTAAACATTCAAAAGGGATTCTTCAGAATTTTTCATCTCCTAAAAAATCTTAGCAGTGGCGGCAGAAGTGGTGATTGTAATAATGACAACAACGACGAAATCTAATGAAGGTAGTGGTGAAGGTGGCTAGTATTTTAAGGTGAGCGACGACGACACTAAGGCAGATCCGTGAGGCGACAACAATGGCATATGAGGGTTTCGAGATTGAGATGAGCGAGGCTGAATGGGATGACCGAGACTGAGAGTTTCGGCTTTGTCTGTTGGATGAGCGACTGTCTTGGGAAGAAGGTTAGTCTGACCACGAAGCTAGGGCTTAAAGAAATTCAAGGCCTTGATACCATGAAGTTATGTATGGGAGAGAAGTTTTTCTTATTCATTGAGGGGAGAGGAACCCTCAAATTTATACAACTCAATCAACAAGCTGGAATTAAGTATAATGGTTTTGCGACCAGAGAAGACGCGAGGATAAATACTTGGTTGTGCCAAGGAAAAGTTTGATGAATATGCTCGACGTGGTAGCAAGTAGCGAGTAATGGAAATAATAAAATACATGTCAACTATGAGATTTTAAAACAAATCAGATCAAACCAAACCAACTTACAAAACACAGAATTAGATAAACGAGAATGTGAATCGAACCAAATCTAAACCAAACCCAACTAGACCTGACCTAGAACCGAATCAGAACCGCTGTGACAAACATAAAGTGTATACTTTTGACTAAGTGTCGTCGTAATCATGGCATGTGCATTGACAAACATGCCATGATTACATGATTAGAGGCAGGTGCATTGTTCCGATGACGATCAATGGCATGCTCGAATAAACACTCAATGTTGAATGATAGGGGCGTGCGATCTATTTCAACCCAGAGTTGAATGTCATAGAGACTGAGGGAGAGGGTAGGGAACAAAGTGGAACACAGACGAAGTCAACAAACATAGATTGCAAAGTTGACAGATGACATGGACTGAAGGTTTAAGTCAGACTAACGAACAAGAATAGAGACTTCAATAACTAATACACTGGAGATATTGTGTGCTATACAAGATGATAGCTAGAGTTCCAATCAGTATCAGTCGGCGGCTGCTAGGTGAGGTAGCTAGGTTTGGTGTTGAAAGAAAAAACTAGAGTTCTTATTTCCTAGCTCTGATACCACTTTGAATGGAATAAAATACTTAGTATTTCACTAATTCAGGTGTAAGATACATAACTTTGTTATATAGGGGAAAAGTTGAATACATAGAAGGAAAGAATCAGAACAAGTATAAAATAAAATCCTTAGTGATTTTACAGCTAATTAACATATATGCGGCCAACAATAGGTACACATGGAAGCCATGAACTAACAATAGTAAAATGACAATAAAGAAAAAAAAACTAATAAGCTCCTTTATTCACACCTATACTATAATAGGTGATGGCATTTATAATCCCCCTTTTGAATAGATGGGTATCCAACAAAAATACATTTGTAATTGTTTAACTAGCCTTGTTCCATCCTTTCAAAGTATGGAAAAATTATATTCTTAATGATTGATATTAAACGCACGTTAACCATTCAGGTGATGCCGGGAAGCTCGTGGATTCGTACATATCAGGAAAAATAATGCAGCTAAAGGAACAGATTGCAACACTTGAAAAGCGTGAAGAGAGGTCAGTGCTTGATGGATGCAACATCCAGTAGTTGCAGGGTTTGATGAATTGTTTTCTTATTTCTTCCATTAATGGAGCATTGTCTGATACGTTTTCTTATTTCTTCAATTAATGGAGCATTATCTGATACTACTACTATACAGGTATAAGACTGTTTTTGCGGATAGAATTTCAGTGTTCAGAAGGGCTTGCTGCGAACTTTTTGGCTACAAGGTATTTGCTCTAAAAAAACTATTTTTATCTTCATACTTGATTGCTTCTATATAAGTTCAAATCGTAATGGACAATCTGCTAAAGTGACTATAGCCCCACTAGCATAAAGTGTATACTTTTGACTAAAAGGTCCCACCTCATGTTGAAATGAAAAAATAATTGCAATGGACAATCTTCAAATAAGTTTATTAGGAATTGTACAACTGAGGTACCTAGTGTGTGTACAATTGATGTTTGACTATAATGTATTTGTACCCTACTGTCATCTTTTACTCAAACTGTTAGTAATTTTTTCAGATTGTGATGGATGAACACCAGCGAACCGATGGCATTCCGGTTACACGGTTTACCCTCCAATCAATATATGCACAAAGTGATGATGAGAAACTCCAATTTGAGTATGAATCTGGGAATACAAACATTTTGGTATGATAATCGTTGAATGAATAACCTTGATTTAAAGAATATTGATGAAATTCTTAGCCTTAAATGGAGATATATTTGTGTAACCTTATTAAATAAGAGAAGTAGTATCTAGGGATTTATTTAGATTTATTGTACTTAGTATCTAAGGATTTATTTAGATTTATTGTACCTAGTATCTAGGGATTTAGTTAGCTTCTTGTATTATAAAAGGGGCATGTCCTCTTTGAAATTATTTGAAATTATAATGAAGTGTAGAAAGATAATTTAGACTTGCAACATAGTATAGAGCTTTTTCTATTCTGAAAGTCCGATTAAAACCAAACCCTAACCCAAACGGTGAAGCCTTTATAACTATCAATCATCCATTGTGATCAAGTTTCATTTGGAGCGTCTATAGTTGTCATCACCCTAACCAAGTTTCACCCAGTCTACTTATTTGGAGTTCCACATAGCAAGAAGTAAAAGTATAAAATATATAAATAAATAAGAAGAAGAAGATGAAGGAAGTTTGCCACTGCCGCTCAAATCAAAAGAAGAATCCAGTAAGCCCACAATTCCTCTATTGCATCCTTATCGCAAATCAGAAGCCACCTCCCAGCAAATTTTCAAATCCTTGATACCAGTAGTCAACTAGTAGTCAAGTAGTCAATGTCACATCTAGGAAATCTTATATTTGATCCGAGACCAATACCAGTAGTCAAGGATACCACAACCCTACAACTAGGAAATCTTATACTTCAATTGATGTGACATTCACCGAGCCTAAACCATTATTCTCCAAAACCTCTCTTTAGGGGGAGAACAATATAAATTGAAGAGAGTCCTTGGAAAACTATTCATCCCTTAAACACACTAAATAACCAACACACAGAACCAGCTATACCTGCTAACGATTTTAATTATGAGCCCACTCATACTACCATATACCAACTAAACCATATGTACCACCTCCACTATTAGATCTGTTGTTCTCTCAAGTATATGCTAGAAGAAAAGTCAGTTCACAATCATACAAGTCCAAATATATGACTCCACTGCAAATGAAAATGCAACACAGGTACTAATAGATGATAGACCCATAACTTTTTGAAAACCCACTAAAACGACCCTTAATACTCCATATCAAACTATATCTCTCTTGCAAGACTATCCCCTTCACACAAAAGTTTTATTGTGAGTCTAAATTTAATTGTTATACCTAACGCAGGTTTTGAAGTTTTATCCAAAAAAGAATGGCAGGATGCTATAAGAGAAGAAATGCATGCTCTAGAAAAGAGTTTTTGAAGGATACAAAAACAAAAGCAGTTACAATGTTCACTTTATTTTTTTAGTCTCTGTTTGTGCAGGAATAAATTTTATTTAATTAATAATTACTTAATTAATTTTAACTGAACAAATATATATTACATATATATATATATATATATATATATATATTTCTTATTTTAAGTAAAGTTTTCACTCAAGATTATAGTTTAAGAAAATATTTCTAAAGACGTCTAAGCATTTATTCTTATTCTTGTAACAGGCAAATAATTATACCTCTCAACCTGAGTTATCTCGTCAGGTATGCAAATTAGTTTTACCTTGTTTACTTTCTTTTCTTATGCCTGACACTGGCAGGGGCCATGTAGAATTTGTTTTCTGAATCAAACGGTTGGTTCATGAATTGCATTAATTAATCCCTGCCTCACATGATTGAAGGTTCTATTATCATCTATTGATTTGAGAGGCAATGGGAAACACGATTAGCTGACTCTGAATTAGTATAGAGCACTACTCAAATTAAGATTAGAAGGGTAAAATATACTTTTGGTCCTTGGAATTTAGACTTAGTTTCCTATTTCGTCCTTAGGTTTTCAAAACTAACACTTTTGGTACGTGAAGTAATCCCAAAAAAGAAGAGCAAGCTTGGATTAGACCAGGCTCCATTGAAGCTAGAGAAGTGAACGGATAGATTACTATTTGAGGAGGACTATGTAGTCTGGAGGAAAATTGTTGTTATGAGGGTGACCAAAGTCCAACATTTGGCTAAGAAAGAGGAAGATGATGGGTATGTAATTGAGAACAACCATCTCCATTGGCATGTGCCTTTTTGGGTGATTCTAAAAATAAAGTCATCAAGACTTATTGCCCAAGGTGGACAATATCATGGAGACATAGGTAGTAAGTAAACAAAGACAGACTGCACCTTAACAAATCTTTCACCCTCTCCTCTCTTATTCTATTAGCTGCTGACTGTAAGTAGGTCAAGTCAAGCTATTTGAAGAAGAACTAACCTTTCTTTCTTTACAGTAGAGGAAAGATTAAATCAAGATTCATACATAATATAGTTTACAGTCTTTGTTCTATAGAATGAAGGAGTTATCCGCTTTAGCTTTGAAAGAGTAAGGCGAGAGAGATTGGGCCGGAACAGCAGTAAAGAAAGAAGAAGAATCAGATATTCGCTGTTGAGTAAATCAAAGACTGAACCTCAGAGAAAGTAGTTCTATGTTCGAACTCCTAGAATGTTATTGCCTCCCAATTAATGTTGATTTCCACTTGTTGGGTCTTCTTCAATTTTTCAAACCCCTAAGTGGAGGGAAGTGTTGAAGTATTGATATAATTGAATTTATCATAATCCATCCACTTAAGTTTTTTAGTTAATTGGTGATTTAGCATGTAGTAGTTTGGACACTGGCTATCGGGATTGATATGATTATCCAAAAATTGGTTTATTTTCTGACATTTTTGCTTAACAAGTCAAGAATAACTATGTTGGTTACTAACCTGAAAATTGAGGGCAGGCTGAACTAGTGAGCAAAGAAACTGTCAAATGGTATACCCAGATGGGCAAATGCAACCGAAGTTACAAGCAGTGAATAGATGTAAAACCAGCACCCAAAAAAAAGTGGTTACGTTTCTTGTGTGTTCGAGTGATCCAGTGGCAAACCAAGGCTGTGAACTTTGGTGTTGGGAAAACCGAATAGCGACATGTATTGAATAGTTAAAGGAAGGTCGCAACCAGAGTCACAAGTAGCAGAGACCAGTCGCAATCAAACAGCAGGCGACTAGGTTTAGGGTTTATTTTGAAATACCGTCTAAAATATCAAGATAAATATAACTTCTGTCTTATTCATAAGAGAAAAAAAGGTTTCTTCAGTAGAAAAAACACCTATTGCAGTTGAGGAAATACTCTTACAAGTAATCACAAATTACTACTAATATGATACAGTTAATACAATGAACTTCCTATTTAATTAAAAAAGGAAATAAAATAACTGACACAATGTAATCCAAGATAGCCAAAACCGCTTACTTTTTGGATTTTCTTCGAAATGTTTCATTTGCATCTCGTTTCATGTTAAGATGGACAGGCTCCGCTAACTCTCATGTTATAAAGTATCCATTTGATCTTGGTATTTATTTCTGGTGTAATTGCTTTTCCTGAAGATTTGTATTTACAGATAATACAAGAAGTGACTTAGATAGTTAACTTTTGCAGGTTGAGATATTCATCCGGAAGATGAATTCAATACCAGCTTTTACTGCAAACTTAACTGTGGAGTCCTTCAACAGGCGAACGCTTTCATAATGAAATATTCCACATTTTCAGATAGCTAATAACCATTTTGTGAATCCTTGTGTTCTACGCATGTTACTCATGGGTCAGTTTAGATGTGAATGATTTTGTCTCTCTAGATCTGTTCTTGAGTAGACGCTTTCATGTCTCAAAAACTCGTATGTTCCTCCCAGTGGTAAAAGAAGGTTCAGCCATTTTCTGATAAAATTTGCAGATTCATTTAGCTGAGAAGTGTTGCAAGTGAATGTTTGTTGTGCTGTCTGACTATTTCTTCTTCATCCTATTGAAAACAGGGAATATGTTGTTGATTTTACATGAGCACTATCAATTTCTATGAACTAAGCATGCTAGAGAGGAGGGGTAGCGGACTTGGGATTTTGTATTGAAAAGAAGCCATTGTTAGGAATTTATCACGTTAGTCAATAGTGTCTTGCGTTGAGATGGGTGCCTTTTGCCTGATGGATGACATCCTTCGCAGTAGCTCTTCTAAGTTGCGTTACATTGCCATGACCTCTTTCATCAAGGTTTGATGTCTAACTTCTACGCAAGACTTAAAACCTCGAGCATTTCTTAGTAGTTTGTTCAACTTCTTCCCATAAACATTAGGCTTGGATGGATTTGTTCTATGGAATTTCAGTTAAAATTTGCACTTTATTGTTGTGAAGTAGAACTAAATAGATTTCAAATGTGCATGTAGTTATGAGATGATTAAAAGTTGAACTCATTCGATTTGGGTATGGGTTGAAATTGATTTTGGGTAAGAAATGTAAGGGAGCTTGAGGTAGAAGTGAATCTTCATTTATTTAGAAATTTATAAAATTTATGAGTATGTATTGGATACACCCAACTGGAGTTATCTCATCAATGCTAGTTTCAAGATTAAGTTGGATGCCATATGTCAAGGCAGAGGAATAAGCTTTTGAGTCACTATTTCAATCTTTTTAGATTGTGAATGCCACAACTTTACACAGGGAAGCCAAGAAATCCAAGCCATAATCTTAAGATATCTTGTTCTACAGTTAGTACTTGGATGATTTGGACTAAGATACAAGCCTACTACAACAAACATGGTGCGCCAAAGTGTCATAATCGTGTTTTTTGGGATGTTTGTAAGTGACTCTGCGGCACTCACTCTCACCACTGAGTAAGTTAGCCAACTCAAATTTGTCTCTCTTTTGGAAGCAATGTTATAAGCTAGCAAGAAAGAAAGACAACACAACGGCTTAGATAGCATATAACTCTGGGTAGGAAGAATTTTCGACTGACCGCATGCTCTTATAGTACACATTATGAGTCATTTCAAGTCTACCAAGTTTAGACATAATTTTGTTGAAATGTCATACTCCTACAAAATATAATAAAAAACTATACATTGTGAAAGCAATAAGTAGTACTACATTTTGGACAAGTGTAATGGTGAGCAGACATGATCACTCTTCAAAAGTGCTAGCATAATTCACCTGAGAGACAATATAATTGTAGTCGTAATGAAGGAGAGTTATCCATTTTTTTGGTTTCTATTCAATCCAATTGGCTTGATTTCCATTCTCTTTGTTTTGTTGCAATTTCCCCATTAGTTAAAAGATTCTAGTGTCATTTATATCTAGCTTTATTTCAAGGCAAAATATTTACTTTCATTATTGAAAACTTTAATGGGAAGGAAAATATCTTTTAGAATTCTTGCAAAATTTTCATAAATAAAGCTAACTTAACGGAGGATTCCAACCAAGAGCTGGTGAGAAGGATTAATAGCTCTGAGATCTAACTTGAAATTTCTCACGTTCACCCTTAGATACCAAGATGACTCACCCAAGAATTAGTTTAATCTAAGACTAATCACTCTTAGATACCAAGATGACTCACCCAAGAATTAGTTTAATCAAGACTAATCCAATGAACCAGTTTAACATCAAACCTTAATTGGTTTCAAGAAAACAAAAGGTTTTTGTATTGAAGAAATGATTTTAAAACTTGAATATTGCAAGCAGATCAAAAGGAGAATCCAAATATACTGTAGTTCAACTACTAACTATTAATAAAAATTATTAAATGAAAGTTGAAGAAAATAAGATCCGACATAAATAGTCTTAAATGGTACTTCAACCACAGACAAAAAGTTTTTAAATCACTTTCAATGTAAATGGTATTTATTGTCGCTCCACTTTTTTCTTGATTTGATTGGAATTACCCGCACGAAAACTTTGTTAGCAATTATCCCCAATACTAATATTATAAAGATTTTTTTGGCTAAAAATCTTTGTTTCAACTTGTACAACCCTTCTTGTAATCGATCCTTCAGGTACATGCAAAGGATCAGTAGTTTGATTCAAATCATCCCCTTTCTTCAAAAGGATTTTTCCTCAAATCAAAGTCTTCATTCTCCTACTTCAAATGGAGTCAAATCGGCGACATTAAAAGTAGAACTTATATTATACTCACCTTTGAGATCTAGCTTGTATGCATTGTCATTGGTTGAAGTTTAGACTTTCGAAATCTTCGAAATCTTTCCTTTCGTAGATGAACCCAATCCAGTCACCTTATTTAAAAATCAATTTCTTTCTTCATTGGTTCTCGCGAGTGACTAGTTTTTTATTTTTGTTTTCTTCCTGATTTTTTATTTATTTATTCGGCTCTTGAAGAAGCTGCATCATTAGCAAACATATTAGGTGCCAAAAGTGATAAATCTAGAGGAGTTAAAAGGATTAAATCCATACACAACCTCAAAAAGTGAACAATGAGTGGTACTATGTATCGCTCTATTATATGCAAATTCCACATAAGGTAGAGTCTCTTCCCAAGACTTAAGATCTTTAGAAATTAGTGACCTAAGTAAGACTCCTAATGTTTTATTAACGACCTCACTTTGTCCATCCGTCTGGGGTGACAAGTTATAGAAAATAGACGCTTTCCCAATTTTCCCCACAAAACTATCCAAAATGGCTTAAAAATTCTACATCCCTATCACTATCAATGGTTTTGGGAATACCATGCAATCTAACCGCTTCCCTAAAGAATAGATTAGCTATGTTGGCAGCATCGTCTATTTTGTTACCCGGAATGAAATGTGTCATCTTACTAAACCTATTTACTCCAAACTTTCCAAAACGTATCAGGAACGATCTAGATGTTAAAGGAACTTAGGCTTTTCGATTAAGAAGTTATTATCAAAAAGTTGTAGTCATATTTACTCCAAATGTCGATTGTTCTTTCAATTTTTGGTATTAGAAAAATGTTCTTAATCATACTTCATAATTTAAAATTTTATTGGATGAAAATAGGATAAAAAATCGATAAAAAAACGCAAACCAGGAAAGGAATTAGCAAACTACTAAGAAAAACAAATTGAATTAGGTCGTATCTGAACCTAGTTCGATTCGGAAAATCCAACCCAAAATCGATCGACCCAATCCCTTTTCTACCGCGACCCAATGCACTCCATCAATCCAAGGTCTAAACACTCATGGCTCAATACTTATAACTAGCCTAAACCCATGCACGACCCATAACCCAAACCCAATACTGCTCGAACTGATTCCACAACTCGTACCAACTTCGCCAAATTAAAAAAAAAAAAAATCTAAAAACCTTCTTACCATTAATACCAAGTTTAAAAAATACTTATGAATTTTGAAAAATAACATGAAAAGGTTGGAAGATAATCCATGAAGGGTCTGTAAGCAGTTTTGGTCCGTATGTATTAAAAAAAAATTTGAACTTTTTTTTTTTAATCAAAGTAAAGGGACGTTAATGTTATGCATTTTTTAAATATAGTCCTAAGTATTTTAAAATATTTTTAAAAATTGAAAGTATTAATAAAATATTTTAAAGTTTGAAGTATTTTTGAAGCACTATTAAACGTTAAAGGATATATTTGAAATAAAATACTACCGGTTCCATCCAAAGCTAACAACAAATGTACTTTTTAGACCTTTTTAAGATATTATTGAAACTTCGGAAAGATCGAGAGTATTTTTGAAATAAAGTATACGAATATTTTTATTAATTTAGTCTAATTTTTATTAATACAAAAAAAAATATTTCTTTCACTTGAAAACAACTTAAAGTTTTGATTTCCATATTTTGAATTATTATTATTATTATTATTTTGTCGTAGAAAAATATTCATCAATATCCATATATTTATATATCTTAAGAATTGAAAGATATGTTAATCCTTATACATTATTATTATATATATTTTCCAAATAATTTAAAAAATATAATTATTAAAAAAGGGTGGCCGTCCCTACTTTGGGCCGACCCGGATTTGAAAGCCCGAACACTGAACCTTGAAAGGGCTTCTTCGTTCTAAATCGCGGCGGAGGCGGTGTTGTGTGTGCCTTATTCTTCGTCCAGATTTTCCCAATTTCACGCGCTTTTTCTTCCTTCTCCTCCTCTCTTCATCCCTGCAAGATATTCTCTCACACCATTCTCTAGTTTCAACTTCTCAATTCATCTTCTACCAAAATGCAAGGAGGAGAAGATGTAAGCATGGAAGAGTTGGCTACTAATCTCTCTACCTACAAAGACCAGCTTCAGCAGGTCACCCTCTTGCCCAATCCTTTCTGCCTATGAATTGCTTTTTTTTTTTTTTTTTTTTTTTTTTTTTCGTTAAATTTTCTTTGATTTTGTTTCACTAACTGGGGTTCTCTTTCTTTAAATTTATTCGAAGCAAATTTGGATATCTATGATCATTTAAACCTTTGCCGTCGTCATTCTTGAGTTCTTTCTAGTAGTTTGTATCTGAATTAGGGTTTTTCTCACCTCCTTGGAGTGTTGCGGTGCTAAGTTGCAGCGATTCCCGAGGAAATGAAACCTGTATTGGATAATTGCATTAAACCTAGGAAGTTAGAACTTAATTCAGATATAGTATCAACATTTCTTTTTACGACTTTTCAGTTTAATGTGGTATTATCTGTCCAGGTTCTTTGGATTTTATTATTATTACTACTTTAATTTTTTTTTTTTTTTTTTATGTATTCAGAATTCTGAATTTTTTTATCAGGGTTTAAGCAACTGAAGAATTTTACATTTGTATGATGAATCTTTAATTATCAATCAGTCACTTCCTTCCCATAACTAAATGAGTTCTTGGCTTCCTCACTTTGTTACATTTTTTGTGTACGGTTTTCTGTAAAATAACTTATTTCTATCCTGATCCAGGTCAGGGAGCTGTTAGATGATGATCCTGGCAACTCTGAGTACATAGATATGGAAAAGGAGCTTGAAGAGGTAGTTTATTTTTGTCCACCTAGTACGCCCATCCTTCCTTGTGAACTCGTCACATGTTTATGGTTTAGCACTCTTCATATTGCCATTGAATGTATTTTAGGGTCATCTTCTGCGGTAGCACTAAGTATCAGAGAACGCTCGGAACTATTTTTTTTATTATGTGGATTTCCAGTCAAGTTTGCTTTGTTTCTTTTGTCTGTCTTCTTTCTTCCTTTTAACGGAAACATGTTGTGGAAATACGAAAGAGTTATGGTCCCTGTGGAGATTGTCATTCTCGTATTTGGGAGGAAAAGGTGAGGGCCGTGTATCTTTCATTTATGTGCTCCAGAGCTCTAATCTCTGGTCATAAATGATGATTATTGGATATGTGTGAAAATTTTGAACTTCCTCAAGATGCACATCACTTCTACCTTGGTTCCCTTGCAGGTGTGCTAATATTCGTTGGCAAGTCTGCTCTTCCACTGACCTCCTTTCAGATGCTGATCCTGAGATTTAAGTTCTTGTGTTTTTTTCTTTTTCTTTTTCTTTCCCTTTTTGGGACAAATACCTGCTCTTTATGAAATTTAAGTTGAAGGGTATATTTTAACAGCAACATGGACTTGGGCTAAAGTTGCAGTAATGCAGGTTATCGCCTTGACGGAAGAGCTTCTTTCAACAGCAAAGCAAAATGAGATTTCTGGATCAAATGTAGAAACTGGTGATGACAGTGCATCAATTAGTTTCCAGCAGACTAAAGGAAATAAGATGGTAAGTTTACATTTGTTCTTATTTTGAGCATTACATCTCTGCTGAAAGCAACATTATATAATAAATGGTTATGGCTTTAGATTTAATGTGCACTGCTTGGATCTTTGTATTGTTTATTGTATATGTTGGTATTGTTTCTTTGCCTTATTTGGAAGCATCCCTCCTAAATGGTTACTGACATGTAGTTTTATTGTTATGTGCTTTAATGATTCATACTTTTGGCCTAGGATTCTCTGTGTGCTTCTGCTTGGAAGCGATTTATTTATGGTTTCAACCATTGTTAAAAATTAGAGGCTCTTTCGTATTTGAACTTGTTTGTGGGATTTATAAAGGAAACTTGTTTGTTACGCTTAATTTATAGGTTATGTGATTTTTGGAGAAATTAATTATTAGGTTTTAAATAACCCAAGGATAGACAAATATGATGCAATACAAATAGAAAGCATTGAAACTGATTAGGAAAGGAAAATATTAACTATTAATAATAATAAAAAAAAAAGACTAATATCTAATTTGAAAAATAGTAGCCTATATAAATGATACAAATCTATACTTCTCCTCAAGTTGGGTGGAATACTGAATACAAGCCAAGCCTGAAAATAAATTCATCAAAATAAGTAAACTTGTCCATGGTAATGATTTGGTTGCGGTGTCAACAATTTGATGGTAAGATGGAGCATATTTTAGTTTTGCTATACTATTATTTACCTTTTTAGACTTGAAGTAGTGATCTATCTATAGGTATTGACCTTCTAAGGGGTTCTCTTGTTCACACTTTCATTTGCTTTGTTTCCCTTCTATTCAGGGAGCCTCCGTCTTTTTCCTTTCTTTGGAAGATTAAAATTCCTGAGAAAGTGATTTTTTTGCTTGTAAAATCTAGCATGAGAGAGAGATAGACCATCCATGATTATACTCGACATTCCTCCTTTGTGTTTGCGGCCACAATAGTTTGTTATTTGCAAATGTCATATGGAGAATCTAGATCATTTCTTGTGGGGTTGTCATGATTTTGAAACCAAAAATTTACTAGAATTGAGGTAGGTGCTCACTCTCCTTGGATTTGATGCTATAGTTAGTTTGGGATTATTGCTCTTTGATTAGGAGATTCTAATGAACTCTCCCTTTCATGATTAGGGAAGAGTTTTATGGTGGACATGTTTCACAATTTTGTGGGAGATTGGCTTAGGAGGAGAAACAGCAGGATCTCTAGAAGGGTTGAGAGGTATCAAGGGGAGATGTGGGAGGTTGTGAGGTTTAATACCTCTTTATGGGCTTCCATGAATTTGTTATCTTTTTGTTATTATCAATTAGGTCTTACTCTTTCAGATTATAATCTGTTCTTGTAGGTTGTGGTGGATTCCTTTTGAGGCTTGGTATTTTTGTATGTCCTTGTACGTTCTTTCATTTTTCTCAATGAAAGCACGATCTCTTATTAAGGAGATCTCGTTGTCACTCAATATTTCGATTTCCTAACCCACCATTGGCAATAATTAGATATGTATGAGACTTGTGCATGAAAATGTGTTGAAATCTTATCTTTGTATCAGAAGATAATTGAACAAAAGAGACCTTGAAGTTTTTTCCTTGTCTTAACAAGGAGTCAAACGATGTTAGAGGAATAATAATGGGTGCAGAACCCCTTCATTCTATCCAGGAAATTGTTGCTGCCACGCAAAGCGAAGAGTGCAGAAAATGACTGATTTCTGGCAAGCAACAGTTTTGTTGCTGCCATACATTTAATTCGCACTTTACAATCCCCAAATGCATATGTCAAATATTACTAATAATTTTTTTCTACTTCCTTTTCTTCTAGCAAGCAACTTCATCTATTGATCTCCCTTTTCTCTACCCCCTCCCTCATCATCATCTTCTTCTCTTTTCTTCCCAAGAGAGAGTAGGAATCTCTTCTTCTTGGCCACCATTTTTTTTCCCTCCAAAAACACCATCTTCATCTTTTTCTTATCTTCCTCCTTGTCATGTTACATGAAGAAAACACCTCATTTGGTTCCACCATTTTTCACTTTTGGCTTTCACCATTTTCACTCCACCATACTCACCTTCAAATAGCCTCCACTTGACAATCTCTTTCCTTCAAGCAGCAACCAAAATTAAGTTGTTCTATTCTTCTCGGTTTGCCACACATAAGCTATGGAAGGAAGTCAACACTCTTATTTTTAAGACATACTGCAAAAAACAATTTGAATGGTTTGATATGGAAGCAGTACCACTCAAGAGACGTCATAAATTGCTTGGCAGTTGAATCAACCTTCCGTTGAATTGTATTTCAATATTGTATTCCATCCATGTACATAATATTTCATGGAAGTATGCGTTGAGATGTTTGGTGTTCTAATATTCTATGTTTTTCGTATGCAGGAAGCTGAAAGCATGTCTGACTATCACGAAAAATTTCCTATTGGAACAAAAGTTCAAGCTGTTTGGAGCGAGGATGGGGAGTGGTGAGTAAAAAAAAGAAAAAAAGAGAAAAAGAGAAAATTTACGAACTTAAACAAATTCTGTTTCTCTAGGTAGTACACTGTGTCATTGAATTCCAAAACAGAAGAAAGTTTATTTGCCAACTTATTCCCTTTTGAGTTGGAAAAGAGACATTGTTGAAGAAAAGGGATATGTGCTTGAAAGGTTACAAATTACTTGAACACGTACTAGTGAATATTGAAAGTACTCTTTATTCACTGTTTCAAATTGACTGCCCCAGGAAATGTCAAAATAGTAAGGGTCGGTCTTCATTTGTGGGCATGGAGGATAATTTTTTCTTGAAGATTTAGACTCTATCCAATTTAATGAACTTCTACATTTCCATTTTTTTTTTACAAAATGGTTGTTAATGAAAACCAGGCTCTTGTGCTATTTTTCATCATGTCGTTCAGTGAAGAGGGTTGGTCCCTAGTCAGGTTTAAAGCTTCTCTTTGGGCTTCAATTGCTAAAGAGTTTCATAATCCTTCACTAGGTCATATTTTTTATTTAAGAGCCATTTTCTGTATAGCTTGTTGTTGAGGCTCCCATTTTCAGGCTATCATTTTGTCCGCCCGTTTTCTTTCATGTTTCTCAGTGTAGGTATTTTTTCTTGTTAAAAGAAATTCTGTTCAGCTATTTTGATTTGAGCCTTCGAAGTAACATTTCACTTGGTCTCTGGTCAAAAGGAGTGATAAGTCTATGAGAATAATTAGTCCGTTGAAGCTGATTTTACTTTCTAGATCTCTAGGCATATTCTAATTTTGTTGCTGGACGCATCTACACTTCTCACAACCTCATTGTTCTTTGCCTCCTTTTCCGTTGACTGTTGTTTTTAATAGAAACAAAAAAATTTCCCTTGACTGTGTTCAATTGTATAAATATTCAGGTACGATGCTACAATTGAAGCCCATACTGTAAATGGTTTCTATGTTAGTTATGATGGTTGGGGAAACAAAGAAGAGGTAAGGTTTCTACTGCTGCAGTTTGCATGACTTTGATTATTTCTAAAGAGTATTATAGTACTTCTTCAGAAAGATCTGGGTCTGATTTTCTCTAAATTAACTAGAACTGTGAAGAATTGGATCATGGTGAGTAAATACGGGAAATTTCCCTTTGGGTGGGTCTAATTTGTGGGACTAAAAACATTTGTAAGAATTCTTGGAAGGCCATCTTCGTTTTAGTTCCTTTGTTTGTTGGATTAGTTGGTATAAATGCCAAGGTTTCCTCTTTGTAAGACTTGATTGGACATATAAAATTCTAGCATTTTGGATTACACCAGGCTGTCCAGAAAACTGGAAGGTATCTTGAACTCATTCTCTCTAAGCCCATTTGTTATGTATATATTGGCTTTGATTACCACCAAGCCCCTAAAGAATTGTTTCCTTTTAAATGTAAAAATGCACGTTATTGAGAGATAATGGGAAGAGACTACTGCTAGTACAAGGAGAGTAAGCATGAGGGAGAACTCAATGAAGTTTAGGAGTTCGAATCATAGAACCTGTTAAATGGAATTGTTCACCTTTTACCTAAGTAGACAGTAAAAACATCTGCACCCATTGTCAACACTTACGATATCTACTAATTGTAGGTGGACCCTGCTAATGTAAGAACAATCCAACTGGAAGTTAATGCTTTGCTTGAAGCAGAAAGAATGGCTGAAGCTACAAAACAGGCTATCAAGCGCAAGATTGCTCAAGCTGCTTCTGTTGACTTCCAATCACGAAATTTACCATCAAGGCTTCGAATTGAACCTGATGATCCTGAGGATGTAGTAAGTGGTTGATAATCTTAATATTTCATGACAACTAATTTACTAAGCTAGTAATTAAGACAAATTTAGTAGTGCATTTGTTTGTACCTGTGGTGCTTGAAGTTCATTTTTATTTTTATTATCAGAGTACAACCCCCCGCCCAAAACTTGCTCTGATGTAGTAATTTTTCTTGTATAGAAAGCCACCAAACGCAAGAAAATACATGCTTTCAAGTCAAAGATGCGCATAGAACAGCTTGAAGTTACCCAGAATAAACGGCAGAATGCTTGGCAGCAGTTTCAGTCAGCAAAAGGCAAGTCGAAGAAGGTAAGTTTTGTGAATTTTAGAATTTTGTGGAACATTCATGCGTTTTAGACCGAGACCCAACAGGTATGAGGTAAAACCCCAAGGCCAAAGGAATAAGTATTTCAATTAGCATTAATCAAAACAGAATCATAATTGTAAGAAGGTTTCAAGAGGGGATGCCAGGTTGTATTTGTATCTGAGTATCTTCCCAACCCTTAAAATAACTTCCCTTGTTATCACATTTTCCCCTTTTAGCACCTTTGTGGCTGTCCAATGATAATTTATACATGCACATTCTCAGATTGGCTTCTTCTCTGGGCGCAAGAAGGAGAGCATTTTCAAGTCTCCTGATGATCCAAATGGCAAGGTTGGTGTGACTGGAAGTGGCAAGGGTTTGACTGAGTTTCAAAAGAGGGAAAAGCACTTGCATCTCAAGGGTGCATCGGTGGAGATGGATGATTAAGGGCAGGTCAGATTTTGTAGGTTGCTGCTTTCTTTGTATGTATCTTCATTTAGTATCCATTTGGGGCCATCTGTCTGGTTAGATTCATATAAATGGTTATACCTGTACTAAAAGAGCTTAGGTTGGGGGATGATTCCCTCTGGGTAACATAGTTTTCTTATAAGAATGGTTACGAAGCCTAGCCATGACAGGATCTCTTTTCTTCGACGTTTTATTTTACGTTCTGTTTCCTTATTATGTGAAAAACCCAGCAATTGTGTTCAAATTTCCTCTCCCGCTAATCACCCCTTCATTAGCAATGAAGAGTGAGTTCTATCCTAAGATGTTTAAGGGAGCTTAATTTATAACATACCATTTGCTTATGTGGAGGGAAGAATTTCAATATTCAATAATTTTAGTTCCATCCATTTGAAATGCATTTGCTAAGCTTATATTTATTATAGGTTATTATAATTTCATTTTTACTTTTACTTTTACTATTAATATTGCTATATAATTGGTAGTGTAACGGAGGATGTGCTAATACAAAAAATTCAGCTTTAGTTTGAGTGGAGCTGTAGCTCCATTGTTCTTCTAGTTTTACACTTGGATTTACATTTGTAATGTATGAGAGATATTTGTATAATGATATTGATAACTAAATGTAAATGTGAATGTAAATTCTATTACAATTTTATATTGCTTTTACAGTCCTAATCTACAAATTCTCTCCCAGCCGCAATTGTTTTGGTCTCAAAACATCTACTTGCTTCATAGTCGTAATCAAATTTGAGACCCACGGTTTGTGTCCTATACCATCTTCTTCTAAGTTGTCTTCTCTTTAGCTTTTCCTCGGCCTTCAGAGTTAGAGTTCCAGTCCGGGTTCTTAGATGCCGCCCGAGTCGAAGACTACTTTGATGCCACACCCTCGTCCTGCGATAAACCCTCGTGGATAATAACCATAACTGTATGATATCCAAAATTTGGAAGATGATTAGTTTAGAGGTAGGCAAATAGTTGATTGGGAGGGAGATGGGTGGAGTACGGAATCCCATTCATTCAATTTATTTATAAAATAAAATCATAAAACAAAAACATTTTCTTTAAATTAAGCAAAACAAAGTGTATAATGTAGTTACATTCAAGAAACACAAAATTAGAGAAGACATACAAAATTCAGACTCGAGAAGCTTTCAATTTGGTTGTTCCACTAGTATAATCCTTTCTTCCATAAAAGGTATTCAAGCTATTTCAAGCTTAGACTCCTCTTTATGTAAATTTTTGCTTGACTAAATACGACTCGTTGCGGCCTATAACGTCACATAATCTGATGGTTAGGAACTATAATTGTCCCTAACATAGCGCACAACGCATCGGGCAATAATTCTTTGGGAATTATAGATTAAAAATACTCATGCATAGTCCATGTCATAATTAACTCAAGCATAATCTAGAGTCATGACATTTCCATTTTACATCTATAGATGTAAGCATGCATGTATGTGTGTGTATATATATATAATCAATTAATCACATCATAAACGCATATATTGAATATATTAAACCCCTTGTTCCATAATCAACATGTTCACGTATATAAAATAAGTTGGGAATTTGTTTAAGAGTCTCGATATGCTACTTACTTGATTACGAACCTCTTTCCTCTTGTAATGTACTCTTTATAGGACTAACGATATCTTCTAATTGAATCAATATTTCAATTTTGGCCAATTTTAATAGAACAGGTCAAAAGGAGTCGAATGGAACGAATTGGAAGGAAATTGGCGCCTTTGCGTGCCCTAAGAGTAACTCCCACGCGCTAGAAGCTTTAGCCAGTTGCGTTTTCACTTGCAGCCCATGTGTGCATGCGTCTTGTCATGGTCATGCTTGTCCAAAGTGTGTTGCCTATGGCCGCATGTCGGATGTCCTGGTCATGCTTGTCTTAAACGTGTTGTCCATGGTCGCAAGCCCGTTCCAAACTCCTTTTACATGCTTTTATCTTGGATAGGTCTTTACTATTTCATGTTGTGTCAATAGGAGGGATATGGCCGGTCACCAAATCTTGTCTACACCTGCCCAACTAAAATGTCCCAAAATGTACTATAGGGGATGAAACTAGTCGTCAGTTCTTCCCTACCCTAAGTTTTATGCTATTTAAGCCCTGATGTTTCTTTCTTTGCTTATAGCCATGTAATATTGTTTTCTTCAATTTTTTCAAATTGTTTTCAAATGTACTTCCTCGCTCACGATTTCTAAACACATTTCTTGCAAACGTGACTCAAGGCTCGAGCATATGCCGACATTGTCCACGAACTCAATTTCTCACGGCTGACTTGTTTGTTGGTTAGAACAAGTGCCGCACAATCGTTGTCTCGCTGCTGCAAGAGTGCAATTGTGACAAGTGGTATCAGAGCTGAGTCAGCTCATTGAAAATTAGTACACAATCATGTCCGCGGTAAAACAACTCAGCAAGTCCCATGCTGACCGATTAACTAAAATCGAAGAATAATTAAGGCATGAGTGAAGTTCCTGATGAAATGTGGCTTTTAGAATCTTGCATGAATGAGATTGCCGCTAAAGCCGACAAGATTGATGAGATGGCAAGCTGTCTAGAGGCAATGCCTGTCTGCAAATTAATGAATATGGTCGAGGTCCTAGAAGACAAGGCCACAACTGTTGGTGGCTTCGAGAGTAGGGATTGCTCGACGAGCTCTATTGTCCGAATGGAAGAACACGTTGAGGGCTTAGACAATGTCCAACAAGCGATCTTTTAGATGGTCTCAAAATTTGTCTAAAGATTTTAGAGCGATCCTTGGAATGGTTCAAGGCTAAAGTGGTCGATCTAAAGGCCAGATTAAACCTCACTATGAGAGCGGTGGGAAGCCAAACCCCAACTAGGGGTGTAGTACAATTTAACAAGGTAAATGTCTCGGAGCCCAAGCCCTTCTATGGGGTTCGAGATGCCAAGGCTCTAGAGAACTTTATTTTCGACCTCAAACAGTACTTTTGAGCCACAAACGCCGTGGCAGAAGAAGTGAAGTAAAGGTCACGTTGGCAACAATGCATCTAGCCAGCGATGCAAAGTTATGGTGGAGGTCCAAGTACATGGACATTCAAGATGGTCAATGTATTGTGGACACTTGGGATAGCTTGAAACAAGAACTCTGTTCTTAGTTTTTCCTAGAGAATGTCAAGATAATTGCAAGAAGGAAGTTAAGAGAGTTGAGGCATACTGGCAGTATTCGAGACTACGTTAAGCAGTTTCTGAGCTTATGCTAGATATTCTCGATTTGTCTCAGATAGACAAGGTCTTCAATTTTGTTGAGGGGTTGAAGTCGTGGGCCAAAATCAAGCTCTACGAACAAAGAGTTCAAGACCTTTCCATGGCCTATGCTACTGCCAAACGACTGTTTTATTTAAATATCGATCAACCCCAAGAGATAGAGCAGAACCAGAAGCTCGCAAGTGATGAAAATATGAATTATCGACCAAACTCTCTCAAAGGTGGGGGAAGTGACAGACTTGAAGACAGAGAAGAGGAATGCGAGTCCTCCCAACAGAACGGTAGGACTCCATGAAGAAATCTCACAGCCAGATCAATCATATTATAAATCGAGGCACCTCGTTTTACTTCATATGCAAAGGGGTCCATCAAACATCTAAATGCGCAAGAAGGCGACATTATACGCCTTCCAAGAAAAACTCGAAGTGAATTCAGAAGTCGAGTATGAGACGGTAGAAATAGAAATACCGTCAGCTGAATATGTTGAACACCCCACGTGGGGGTACTAAAGTACTTGTCTGCTCTTTAAAAGAGAGTGGAAGAGATAAAAGAGAGTGGAACGCAATTTTATGTATGTCGAGACCTCGATTAATCACAAAGCAACCAGAAACACTATTATCGACTGTAGAGCCACCCACAACTTCATGGCGGAGATCGAAGAAAAACGCCTGAATATCCTTTGGCATCGATTGCTTGTGGATGTTGAAATAAAATTCTCTTTGATACCAATTTTTTGAAAATAGCAATCCACTCTGATACCAATTTATAGAAATAAACGCTCGTTCTGAAACTAACTTGTTAAAATAACAGTCATGAGGCTGTGAAGGAGATGTCGAGAGGGGAGAGACAAGGAGACAAAAGAAATTTTGAAGAGCCCTTCTCTATTACAGTCTACTCAACTTTTAAGTTTGCTCTTAGCTTTTTAGAATAGAAAACTAATTAATTTATAGGTTTTCTAAAATCTAAAATTAGCTCTCCCATAACCCATTCTCTCCTAAAATTATTATTGGGGCTTTCATTTTTTCGGTGTCCTTTTCCTTCCGACTCAATTTCAACAAACCTTACTAAAATTAACAAAATTAAAAATATATATATATATTTTTCATTTAAGTTTGTTCCCAACAAAACTCTGCATAAGCTTAAATGCTCTATTCAATGATTCCACCTGTGCCACTTTCGTTTTCTCGAGCTCAGTCGTGGTTTCTTCAATTTCCTCTCCTTGTCCTCGAGTGGCAAACTGAGCTTGTCCTTTTCTGATGAGACTTCATTTAAAGCTTCTCGAAAACAACCCATTTGAGATACCAACTCCTCATTTCTCCCGTTCTCAGCCACGCTCGATTCAAACGTCATAGCTCCGTTCAGTTTACTCAATTTCCTTCGCAAGTCCACAACGACATTTTCAACTTCCATTTTTGCTTCCTCCATTTCGGTTTTATCAGGAGTGAATGTCTCAATCGTGTGTCGTAAATTCACTGCCTCCTGTTGGACTTGATTCAGGTTCATGTCGAGTGAGTCTCTCTGTTGAGTCAGTATCTCTATATCTTTCTCCTCCCCACTTGTTCGTCCATTAGAGCATCAATCTCCATTAGCAGGTCATTCTCTTTCTTCACAACTTCTTCAACTTTCTTCACAAGTTTAGAGTTTACCTGCCTATTCTCTTTCTTCTCCTGTTTCTTCTCCTGTTTGAGATAGGAGGAACTCTCACTCAGCTCAACAATTTCCTTCTCTAACCTTTCAACCTTTATTTCTAACTCTTTCTTTTCTTCTCTCATTTTCTTCCTCTTTCTTCTTTCTTCCTCAAATTGCCTTTCCGGCCATTGGAGCTCTCTCTCTTCGAGCTCGGACTCTTTGTTATTTTGTTGTTCATCTTTCTTCGATTTTTTTGTCTCCATTCTAGCGACGGGAGCAAACACTTCATCATAGTCAATTCCTGCCTTTTGCTTGTATCCCTTCGCAACAAGTCACACCTTGTACCACTCAATCTCACCTTGAGCATTCATCTTTTTCTTGAAAACCTACTTCACACCTATGGGTTGAGTTCCTTCCGGTAATTCTGTCATTTCCCATGTGTTGTTGCGATGAATCGCTTTAATCTCCTCATCCATGCTAGTTTGCCACTTTGTGTCTCGCACCGCCTCTTCAAAGCTGATATTTTTAGCATCTGCTTGAAGACATACAAGGTGTACCTCATCTATTGAGTCATACAAATCTCACAAACTCCGCATTTTGGGTTGTCGTGGTTCATCTTCATCATCGGAAATTTCTGAGTCTATTGGTGCACTTGTTGGTGCAGCAACTGATGATTCTCCTACTTCGATATTGACTTCCGTCAAATTGTTTCAGTCCCATTCGCTTGCTTCATTTACTCGCACATCCCGACTCACTATCAGCATCTTACTAATCAGGTCAAGTAGTTTGTATCCTTTTGTCTTCTCATCATATCCAATAAAGATATACCTTTTGCTTTTGTCTTCGAGCTTCGTTCTTCGTTAGTCTAGTACGTGAGCATAAGCCAGACTATCGAACACTTTGAGATGAGAGATTGTATACTTTTGTCCGTTCCAAGCCTCTTGTGGTGTTTGATTATCTAACTTCGCATGTGGACATCGATTCTGTACGTAGATGGCACATTGCACGGCTTCTGCCCAAAATTCCTTCGGCATCCTTTTGCTCTTGAGCATTGTGCGAACCATATCGAGAATGGTCCGGTTCTTTCTCTCGGCCACACCATTTTGTTGAGGGGTGTACGGTGTGGTTAGAAATCACCTTATGCCTTGCTCCTCACAGTACTCCATGAAAGTCATCGAAGTATACTCACCACCTCTATCAGATCGTACAGCTTTGATGTGTCTACCAGTTTCCTTCTCCACCATTACTTTGAACTTTTTGAACACCTCGAATGCCTTGGATTTTTCTTTCAAAAAGTAAGCCCAAGTTTTCCATGAGTAATCATCGATAAAAGAAATGAAATACCTCTTTCCGCTGAAGGACTCGGGGTTAATTGGTCCACATATATCTATATGGATCAACTCGAGAGGTTGTTTAGTCCAAAATTTAGCCTTCTTTTGAATTGAGGTTCTCGCACGCTTGCTGAGCCCGCATTTTTCACAAAATTTTCCTTCAAAGTCCATGTTTGGTAGCCCATGTACCATATTCTTCCTCGCTAACTACTTTAGGCCGCCATGATGTAGGTGACCAAAGCGGAGATGGCATAGTGATGTGTTGTCTTCTACGTCGACTCGCAAACACTTTTCTCGTATGCTTCTTAAGTTCAATTTGTACATCCGATTTCTTCCAATCTCGACTCGAGCAACCAAACGCCCTTTCTTATCCTTCAGGTATAGCAGGCGGTCCTTTAGGAATATCGAGTAACCTTTCTCTGTGGGTTGCCCCATACTCAATATGTTGGTCTTGAGGTCTGGTACGTAATAAAAATCCTGGATTGACCCCATTACACCTTCCTTTTGCAAGAAATGTATCGTACCTCAGCCTTTGACCTCCACCTTTGACGCAACTCCATATGACACATGACCATCTTCAATCTTTTGCATTTCTTTGAATAGGTGCTCGTGACTGCACATATGATTACTTGCCCCTAAGTCGAAGTACCACAGAGTGTCGTTGTTGATGTTCTCTTCATCTTGAGCCATCAAGAGAAGACCTTCATATGTTACGTCTTCCACGGCTAGGTTGGTTGTTCCTTCCACCCTTTTTCCGACTTGACAAGCTTTTGCAACGTGCCCCATTCTGCCACAATTGTAACATTTTTCAGACTTACAATCATTTGCATAATGACCATATTTTTTACATTTATAGCACTGAATGTTTGATCGGCCGCCTCTTTCTCGACTGCATCCTCTTCCACGCCAATTTGCTTGGCTCGATAGTCTCTTCTCCTTATAATTTTCTTCATACCGTTGGCTTGACTACCTCGACCATTCCTGCGACTTCCTCGACCTCTACCTTAAGTATTTTGAGAGTAGAGTACCTTTTCATCCTTTATTGATGCCTTAGTCTGAAGCGCTTGATCGAGTGTCTCCTCCTTCTTATTCTTACGTTGCTCGTGTGCCTCGAGAGAATCGGCGAGCTCATCGACCGTGAATGTCGCTAGGTCCTTCGACTCTTCTATGGCACAATACAACATTCTCAAAGTTGTTTGTTAATGACCTCAAGATCTTCTCCACAACCTGCATCTCAGGTAGCATTTCTCCATTTCGATTTAGTTGATTTGCCACGGTCTGTACGCGCGTAATGTAGTCAGATACATTTTTTTGACTCCTTCATCTTCTTGCTCTCCAACTCGCCACACAGAGTTTGGAGACGCACCTGCTTGACTCAGTCGGTTCCTTTGAACACTTTTTCTAAAGTGTCCCACGCTTCTTTTAAAGTAGTTGTCCTTGCAATCTTCTCAAAGCCCGACTCGTCAACAGCCCGGAACAACATGTATAATGCTGCCTTATCCTTTGATCGTAATTCTTTTAGCGCCTTGTTTTGCGCCGCCATATAACCCGTGGTATCCTTTGGTTCTTTGAAACCTTCTTCGACCACCTCCCATGCGTCTTGAGAACCAAAAAGAACTTTCATTTGAATACTTAAATTCTTGTAGTTCGTCTTCGTCAATCGTGGTAGCAACATTTGTCCCATCATGTTCGCCATCGGCTCTAATACCAATTTGTTGAAATAAAATTCTCTCTGATACCAATTTGTTGAAAATAGCAATCCGCTCTAATACTAATTTGTAGAAATAAACGCTCGCTCTGAAACTAACTTGTTAAAATAACACTCACGAGGCTGTGAAGAAGATGTCGAGAGGGGAGAGACAAGGAGACAAAAGAAATTCTTTTAACTCTTGCTATGCTTTTTATAATGGAAACGAATTAATTTATAGTCTAAAATCTAAAATTGGCTATCCATAACCCTGTCTCTCCTCAAACAATTATTGACCCTTCATTTTTTTTCTTTGGCCCTTTCCTTCTCATACTCAATTTCAACCAATCTTACTAAAATTAACAAAATTAAGAACTACCTTTCTTTTCAACAGCGGAGGTATATAATAAAATGATGTAAATTCACAAGAATAAGTGCAAATATACACTATCACAAAAGCAAGTAATAAGTAAATTATCAATTCCACATAAAACCTATCTTTTTGGTTAATTTTATCGCTGGAGATTGAGTGAGTTTTTGGGTAACATTCAAATGGGTTTCGGTGATTTTAACTAATTAAGCAAAACTAATGCAGAGGGTCACTACTGTCGAAAAACAGAAAATGATGAGAAAATCCACTATAATGAGGAAGATTCGACTAAGAGAGATTAAATAGATACGTTGTTGAGTTTTGTGGTAGATTTTTGTTCCTTTAATAGATTCTCAAGCTCACTCCCGAGGGTCATGCATAGTGATTACTTCCATAATCATTTGTAATTTCTATTAACAAGACTCTAGGAGAAGAATTATTTCTAACCCTTCTATTACCCTTCAAGTCTCCTTGCAATAGAACTAGAGTATTAAAGAGGATTTCATTGCTCCCTCTCTTCTCTCGAATAAGAGAACAACTATGTATGTAAAGTAGCTAATTAAATACACATGTAAATCATTAACAACAACTCTTTAATAAACTAAAATCATACCATCAACATACTTAAACTATATAAAATTTTCTCACCTCCCCTATAAAGTTTAGCTCTCCATACAAACTGAATTAAACAGAGGAACCCACGTCACAATCATATAAAATTGATTGAATAAGAAAAGAAAGTAAGGAAATAGAGAGTTATCCAAGTTTGTTGTTGTTTTTCAATGGAAGTTCCCTCCTCTTGAGCTCACACGTCCACCTCTTTGCCGTAATCTATCCTTCTTGGTCTTCTTTTCCTTCTGTCATCAACAACTACTGGATTAGGGTTTTTCTTCTTCTTTGGTTTCACAGTAGTTCACAGCAGTAGAGACTGTGACGCCCCTAATTTTTTTTTAACCTAATTAGTGACGTCATCCATGCATACATAACTCATTAAGCGGAAGCTCATCATAAATAACCTTGGAAGAGTCTTTCACAAAGATCCATAAATCCAAAACAAAACCTAAACTCCGAAAATAAACCTTCAATAACTGAATTCAAAATAAATCCAAATAAAACAATACTCAATGCTATAACTTAAAAGAGTCTAAACTCCTAAAAATATCTCATTTCCAACTTCCATGGTGTCCTCAGCTCCGCCGTCAACCGTACATTGGTGCCTTGCCTTTACCTGAAAAATGTAGGTAGCACGTGGCTTGAGTATTTTATGAAATACTCAGTAAGTCACTCCACTATTGGGGTTAGGAATGCAAAAACATGCAACATATGAGCGGGACCTAACTTTTCATAAGCTTTTCATAGCCTTGGGCGCTTTTTTATTCCGGGTAGGGTTGGATGTGTGGTACTCCTTCACACATGGCCCATGTACGCGTACATGAACGCACCAGGCGGGCTCGTATACATACCCCCTTGGGCCTGACTTGGTCGGGCACAACGTATTACACGTCGCTAGACACCACAGAACAAAAAAGGGCCCGCATGATATCATGACGAACATAAATATCGTAATTCATCGTTTCGTATCATAAAGGGGAAGAATCCCGATGCACATGACATACATATATGCATGAGGTCCCTTAACATATCTAACATGGCATTACATAAGCAGTACTAACATCGCATATACGTTTTTTACATTACATGGCATCTCATATGACTTGCATTACATGGCATCTCATATGACTTGCGTTACATGGCATATTACATAGCATGAAGGTACAGTCCAGTTGCATAAACATCTCATGACACGACTCAATAATTCTACGTGTATCCATGGCATCGATCAACATATTCATGGCATATATTACTAACATCTCATTCATAACTTCACATAACATAAACAGTCAACAGTCAACATAATTCATACATCACATAACATACACAATCGACAGTCAACACAATCTATACATCACATAATCATATCACATAAATATGGTGCATGCAGGAGCCACAGGGCACGCACCATCATACAATATGTAGTAAGCTAACTCCAACAGTAAGGTCACTTACCTCGATGGTCTTGGTTGAAGTCTCTCACAACGAGCTAATCCCAGCGGTTAAATACGTCCTATGATAACCACATAAAAACTTAGGAACCTTTCATAACATACCTTAGTTAAACCTCATGCTATTTATCAAAATAAACCCCCGGCCTAATCTGTCTTTAACGTTTAGGAACCATATGGTAAATCTAAGGGCAGAAACAGCTTCGGAAGGGCCAAAAACCTTGGAATCGATATATTATAGTGATACCTTGCCGCTAAGACTAGTTGTCGAGCCAGCCATCTAAGCCGCCAAGTCAAGCTGCGGGAATTGACGGATCTAAGCCGATTTCGTACACGTGCGAGCCAACCCGCACTGTGTACGCGTGCGAAGCTGCCGGAGCTGCTGGGTGTGCGTCTACGGCTCGACCCTATTCCAAAAACCTTGCCTTCCTTACCCGATTCTTCCTCCGAAGAGCAACCCCAAGGTTCTGAAGGAAAGTTTGGAGAGAAAATCGTTTTCAAGGGAGGTAAAAGGTTGGACATAGAAATATAAAAATAATATGAAGACAATTGCATTCTAGGGTTTTAGGATAAGGAAACTCAGAGAAATAGGAATGTTTCTATTAGGTAATAAAAGTCCAGCACGAATCCTTCTGGTAGATTACATTTAATTATTTATTTTATTTTTAGGTAATAACTTCCTGGTTGAAAATTGCACCTTTTCTAGTAATAAATGCATAACATAATATCTTGTCATATATAGAAATAAAAATAACAATCAACCAAATAACGCAAAAATGGAAAATCTGAAACGTCATAGAGACTTTGTTGTCTAATCCGATTTTTTTTCCCAAAATGTGGTTCTCCTCCTTTTTTAGATATCATTTTCCTTTTATAATGGTTGTTTCTTCTCATTTAGAGTTGAGAAAGGATAAAATCGTCCACCTAGGATGTTTCTAATTTAGTAGTCAATGACCCACGTGGACTGCTGATGTGGATTAAAATTTCCATGTCATCCCTGAAAAGTTTGCGTTTCGAATTGCTTCAGCATCAGAGTCAACAATTTAATTCCAAATGCAAGCAATGTTGTTTCCAGATTCAATACAGCATCATGGTTCAGCATGAATGTTCTAGAATTTTGCCAAATAACTCGATTAAGTATACAATTAAGCTCGATTTATGCAAATTGAACTCCTTTTCATATTAAACCACAATTAACTATTTCATGTATACTCATTAGAATAGATGGAGCAATTAGTGAAAAAATGGTGAGTATAAGTGCAAAATTAACTATAAAAAGACTTGATATATAACCCTACTTTTGGAGAGTTATTAGGTATCGAGACGCAGGAAAGATGAAGGTCGTTAATTCGACAGCTTTACCTATCTTAGGAGTTGCAAGGAGAACTCCGATCAATCTAAGGACTTGGTTTGGATGAATTGACTTTGTGATAGTCAAGATTGACTACTTCGACATCGTATTAGAGATGGACTTCCTACTAGAACACAAAGTCATTTCGATGCCCTAGCAAATTGCTTAGTAGTAACAGGGTCCAACCTAACGATCATCCAAAAAAAATACCCATCAACTAGGAGGGGTGGAAATGATATCGGCACTACAACACACTGAATGAATAAGGGACTAAGTTAAATAGCTATTAGCTTTAATGCTAGACATTAGGGATATGTCTGAGAAGGACGAAGTATTATGGTTTGTCGAAGGATTGCAACCTTAGGCAAGAGCAAAGTTATACAAGCAAAGGGTTCAAGATCTTGCCGCCCCACTCGCTGCCGCAGAGAGAATCCTAAACTTTGGGGCAAAGCTGGATTTCAAAGAAAGAATACATCACCCTTAAACTCTTTGAGTTAAACCATATAAGCCAACCGAGTCAGCAGAATGAAGGCCCCAATAGGCCAAAGCGAGGGAACGATAGACCAAATGGGGAATAAATAGATATCCTTAGAATACAAACGTCAGGTTTTCTTGATAGGCCAAAAAAAAAACTATCAAACGATGCCTTTACAATACCTATTATGCAAAGGCTTCCATAAGATGTCCTATTATCCTCACCAAGTGTCCCTCGGTGCACTTCAAGTCTCCATGCATGAGAGCGATCACCTAGGAGCCGTACAACCAGCAAAAAAAGAAGAAGATCAAGATACCCCTAGAATGGGTGCATTGAAATTTTTGTCGGCCATCCAAAAGAAGGTCGATCTAAAGGAAGTGATCGAGAATGGACTAATGTTCGTGGATGCGGCGATAAACTTGCAACCCAGCAAAAATACCCTAGTAGACTTAGCCACAACCCATAATTTCATCTTTGACCAAAAAGTCCGCAAATTGAGACTCAAGATAGAGGACACTGAGAAAATGAAAGCTGTCAATTTAGAGGCCCTACCTATCATTGAAATCTCTTAAAGAGTCTCCTTAAAAATAGGGGCTTGGTCAAGAGAAATGGACCTAGTTGTGGTTTACATGGATGACTTCAACGTGGTACTTGGGATGGACTTCCTCCTTGAGTACAAAGTCATCCCAATGCCATTGGCAAAGTGCATATTGATTATCGATTGCAATCCTATTGTAATCCTGCAAGCATCAACCAACCAAGCAACTTAAGAATGATTTCTATCCGGCAACTGAAAAGAGGTCTTGCTCGAGAGGAGCCTACATTCATGGTCATACCTTTGGTGGAGGATGTAACCACCACCGAATTCATCCCGAATGAAGCTAGAGATGTCCTGAACAATTATGTTGACATAATGTCATATAACTTGCCAAAAATGTTACCTTGTTGGGGTATTGATCACGAATTCGAGCTTCTCTCTAAGGTCAAACCTCCAGCGAAAAATGCATATCGAATAGCTCCACCAAAGCTAGCTGAACTAAGAAGGCAATTAGATGAGTTGTTAGCTGCAAGGTTCATTCGTCCCGTAAAGGAGCTCTATGGGACCCCATGCTATTTCAGAAGAAGAAAGATTGAATGTTATATCTGTGCATTGACTGTAAAGCTTTGAATAAGGTGACAATGCATAAAAAATATCCCCTACCAATAATATTCGACCCGACAAGCTTCACAGGGCTAAATACTTCACAAAATTGGACTTACAATTAGGATACTACCAAATACGCATTGCTGAGGGAGATGAACCCAAGATAATGTGCGTAATTTGATATGGGGCTTTGAAGTTTCTGGTAATGCCTTTCAAACTGATGAATGCCCCCGTTACATTATGTACCTTGATGAACCATGTTTTTCATGAATACTTGGATCAACTCGTCGTTGTATATCTTGATAAGATAGTTGTATACAATACCACATAAGAAGAGCACAAGATACTTATGAAGTTAGTATTCGACAAGCTAAGGAAAAACCAGCTATATGTTAAGAAGGAGAAATTTTCCTTCGCACAAAAATGCATCACCTACCTCAGACACGTCATAAGGTGTGAGCAAATTAGCATAGATAGCAACAAGATAAAAGTTATATAGAACTGGAAAGTTTCCACTTCGGTGACTGATGTACGATCCTTCTTAGGATTGGCAACTATTACAATCGGTTTGTCAAAGGACTTTCAAGGTGAGCCGCCCCATTTATAGAACTACTGAAGAAAGACCACCCCTGGTCATGGTCAAAAGAATGTCAAAAGGCCTTCGAAGATATGAAGGCAACCATAACGAGGGCCCCTGTCCTCGACTTGGTAGACATCTCTAAGCCTTTCAAAATAGAGACGGATGTATCTGACTTTGTCCTTGGGGTGTTCTTATCCAGGAAGGTCGTCACATTGCCTATGAAAATCAAAGCTCAACAATGCAGAAAGGAGATACACGGTCTCCAAAAAAGAAATGCTCGTTGTCATCCATTGTCTCATAGTCTAGAGGCAATATCTGTTGGGATCCCACTCCGTGGTGAGGATGGACAACAGTGTCATTTACCACTTTTTTAACCAACTGAAGTTAACGTCAAAGTAAGCCTGATGGTAAGAATCAGTAGCTGAGCTCAACATTAAGTTCGAACATAAAGTAGGAAAGAGTAACCAAGCTGCTAATGCACTATGTCGGAAGGGCGAACATGCAGCCCTGTGCATGCTAGCCACGTTCATTCTAGTAAAATCGATGGGTCGATGCGCGACATCATAAGAGAACTTGCATAAAGACCCTTAGACCAAAGTTGTTGTTGATCTAGCCAAAGTCAGGAAGATTAGATAGTTTTGGGGCGAAAGAGACCTTCTACTAACAAAAGTAAACAAATTGTATGTCTCAAGAGCGGGATTACTAAGGAAGAAGCTCATCTAGGAATGTCATGATACTTTATGAGTTGGACACCCTGGATGGCATCGAACTTACGTCTTGGTCAAGAAAGGGTACTTTTGGCCAAACATGTGAAACGTCATAATGTAGTATACAAGACGTGCCTGTTAAAATATCATCATTAGCCCAATAGAGTCAAGCCCAATAATTGTACGAGCCCATTGTATATTTATTTTAGTAGATATTTTAGGAAAGAGATTTAGATATTTTAGGAAAAAGATTTAGATTTGTTAGGTCTAGATTGCGTAGGCTATAGTATAAATACCCCTCCACCCTACCTAGGTTATCATCCCAAGCAATACAAAGAGTAGTATTCTACAAAGTGTCTTGTATTCTCTTATCGATTAATCTTAATAAAGAGTGCAGTGTTTCCCACAGAGAGTTGTGTTCAACAATTTGGTATCGAGGCAAGGTTAGTGTAGGTTGTCAGATTTCTTGGAATTTCTAGTATGCTCTATGGTTGTAGTGTTGTCTGATCTTCCACATCAGAAACGATTTCTTGAGATTATTAGTGTGTGAGTTTCTTTTGTGTCGTGAGTAGTCTGTGACTCTACAAGTCTTGTGTCAAAAGAGCTTGTTTGGTATTATTGAGATATTAACAATACAATGGGTGACTTTCAAATCGTAGGAGGAATCAAGAAACTCAACAACAACTACAACACGTGGGCAACATGCATAATCTCCTATTTATAAGGACAGGATCTTTGGAAGATCGTTAGCAGGAGTGAAACTACGCCGCCAGAGGAGGATTCTAACGGTGCCTTGCGCAAATGGAGAATCAAAACAGGCAAAGCAATGTTTGCCTTGAAGACCACAATCGAAGAAGAGATGTTAGAGCATATTTGGGATGAAAAGACAGCGAAAGAAGAATGGGATACGTTCGTGATGTTGTTCTCAAAGAAGAACGATACGAGGCTACAACTTCTGGAGAACGAGTTGTTGTCAATTTCACAATGTGACAAAATGATTGCTCAGTACTTCCACAACGTCAAGTCGATCTATCGGGAGATCACTAAACTAGACCCGAAGTCCGTCATTGGAGAATCTCGAATGAAGAGAATCATTATCCACAAATTGCGACTAGAATATAGAAGGTTCGTTATTACTGTACAAGGATGACCAGCTCAACCATCACTTGTAATGTTTGAAAATTTGTTAGCCAGTCAAGAAGCCATGGCTAAACAAATGAGAGGAATCACATTAAAGGGTGAAGAAGAAGCACTTTACATAAATGAAAGTCGGAGCAACAATAAGTCGTCTACCAAACGTGGATACAAAAATGGTGACGAAGGAAGAAACAACCAAGGAACTGCACAACCAGGGAAAGCCCGGAAGAACGACAATAATAACTCTCAAGAGAAGAGATTTGGAGGTGTTTGCTACAATTGCGGGAAAAATGGTCACATGTCTAGGATTGTTGGTCCAAGAAAAAATATGTTGAAAGCAATGTGGCAACATCCAAAAAGGAGATGAAGAGGAATGGGATGCAGAAGCAATATGTGTCATTGAAGAAGACGAGCTAGCGCTCATGGCAATGATGAGAGAACATATTGATTACGAGGACGATTGGATCATTGATTCGGGATTCTCAAACCACATGATTGACGATCAATGGTGCAATGGAAGAGGGGTGGCCCTCAGAGAATGAAGTATTACCATGCTTGAACAACACTGAAGAAATTCTTCCACAGAAGATGGGGAACAAATTGTACACATTTGCTTAAGTGCTGATATGCCTGGAGATCTACGTGACACTAATGTTATTGAACAAGAAGTGACTCAATCATGTGAACACGGTGAAAAGGAAATGGAACCTCAATAACTTAGACAGTTAGAAATTATTCAAAAGTCAAATCCAGAGTATGCTAATGTAGCTATTATAGAAGACAGAGTTAATGAGCTAGAAACATAGGAAGAAGTAGGGGTGTACACCCAACCCAGAAACCCAGAAACCCAGTAACCCAACCCGACCCAACCCGAAATATAAGGGTTGGGTTGGGTTGTGTTGGATTTCGGGTTTGGGTTGGGTCCATTTTTTTTAACCCGATCTGATTTGGGTTGGGTTCGGGTACCAAAAGAAAATAATTGGGTCAACTCGGCCCAACCCGAAAATTAAAAAAAAAATGAAATTAAAGTCCAAAGGCCCAAAGTCAAAGCCCAATATACACAGACTTTTGTCTACTTTCTTGCCCAAGCTCAAGCAACATTTCCCACCCTCAATAATTACCTCAGTGGTGAAAGAATTCTTTCTTTCCCTCTTATTGCTGAGTTGTTGGCAGCAATTTCCATCGTCAATTTTTAAACAAATTTCATTAACTTTTACACAAATTAATGAAATTTTTACCGAACTCTCTTCTGTTATTTGCTAGCAGAGTTCAAATTAATGAAATTTTTACAGAACTCTCCTTCTGCTATTTGCTAGCAGAGTTCAAATTAATGAAATTTTTACAGAACTCTCCTTCTGTTATTTGCTAGCAGAGTTCTTGGCAGCACTCTCGTTCCTCTCTGTCATTAATTTTTACACCAATTTCATTCCTTCCTCTCTATCATTTTACTCTGCAATCCTTCTTTTGTCATTCATTTTATTTTGCTATCCCTTCCTTGACATCATCTCCTCTCCTCTAGAATTCAGTTCAACTCCTCTCCTCTGCAATTCATTTCAACTCCTCTCTCTGCACTTCATTTCTCCTCTCCAATTCATTTCTAACTCCTCTACTCTGCAATTCATTTCTCCTCTCCAGTTCAATAGCATTCTCTAGCGTTCTTTGTCTTGTTTCTTTCGCGCGCGTCGTCTTTCTCTCTTTAGTCTCCTGGAACACTATAACCGATAAGTTTTTTTCATTTTTTCTCCTTTTGTTATATCCCATTGTATATTTTAACCTTGATGCATTCTATGATAATTGTTCATATTGAGTTAAATGTTTGAATCATAATAGTTCTATTTTACTTTTTATAAATGGAAAACAATAGTGCAACAATATGTGCAAGTAGCTCTAGCAATTATAATGCATCGAAACCACCATTGGCAACCCAATCTGAATTTAAGAAGAAGAAACCCAGTAAATCAACCGTGTGGGATCACTTTACAAGATTAGAGAACAATAATAAGAGGTGCAAGTGCAACTATTGTTCTAAGGAGTATGCTTGTGATACTAATTCTTGTGGAACTAGCACGTTATGGAAGCACTTAAAAAATCAGTGTAGGAAGTACACATATAAGGTGGAGGACAAAGGACAAACCACTTTAAGTTTTCAACGTTCAATGGATGGAAAGGGTGGTAGTAATATTGTTACTTCATTATTTAGTCAAACAAGATGTAGAGAAGCATGTGTCAAGATGATAATTATGGATGAATTATCATTTAAATTTGTAGAGAATGGGGGGTTCAAATTGTTTTGTAGTATTGCATGTCCTAAGTTTGACCCTCCGTCAAGAGTAACCATTGCTAGAGATATATTTCAGCTCTATCTAGAAGAAAAAAAGAAGTTGAAAGATTTTTTTAGTTAGTCATTCCAAGAGGGTTTGTCTTACCACTGACACATGGATTTCGTTGCAAAATATTAATTACATGATAATCACGGCTCATTTTATTGATTCAGAATGGAATTTGCATAAAAGATTCTCAACTTTTATCAAGTTGCTAACCACAAGGGAGAGACTATTGGCAAGATTATTGAGAGTTGTTTATTGGAATGGAAAATCGATAAGGTTTTCTCTATCACAGTTGATAATGCAAGTTCCAATGATATAGCTATTTCATATATGGAGAAAGGCGTAGAAGTTGGAATTCACTTGTCTTAGATGGAGAAATATTACACATGAGGTGTTGTGCTCACATAATTAATTTGATTGTGAATGAAGGGCTTAGAGAAATGCATGACTCCATTTCTAGTGTTCGCAATGCCGTGAGGTATGTTAGATCCTCCCCCAAGAGATTGACAAAATTTAAAGATCGTGTTGAACAAGAAAAAATTAAATGTAAAGCCCTTGTTTGTTTGGATGTGGCGACTCGATGGAATTCCACTTATTTGATGCTTGATCATGCCTTGAAATTTGAAAAAGCTTTCAAAGTATTAGAGGAGGAAGAATTAGATTATGTTGATTATTTCAAAGAGGGGGATCATGGAAACAAAAAAATAGGGCCACCAACCATTGATGATTGGAAAAATGTTGCAGTGTTTGTAAAGTTTTTGAAGGTTTTCTATGATGTCACTGCGAAGATAAGTGGTTTTTTATAATGTGACTTCTAATTCTTATTTTCATAAACTTTGGGGTATTCGAGAACTTTTAATTCAGTGGAGTACAAATGTGAACTCTGTTTTAAGTAACATGAGTTCAAATATGAAAGTTAAGTATGACAAATATTGGGGTTCAGTGGAAAGAATTAATAAGCTGATATTCATAGCAGTGGTACTCGATCCTTGTTACAAATTGGATTACATATCATTTTGCTTTTCGAATATTTACGAAGATGCTATGGCTAAAGTGATGGTGGATGACATAAAGAATTATTTAATTCGTTTGTATGATTACTACAAGTTTTATGATAATGCTCAAGATCATCATCAATCTGAATCAAGACTTACTTCTAAGTCCATGAGTATGGAGATGGACACAATTGATGAAGAGAATTTGAGTAGTTCAATATTAATATTATCAAGATACAAACGAAGAAGAGAAGAGCAACATTCACTCGAGTTAAAGAATGATGTGGATCGATATTTATCTGACCCTAGTGAAGAACTTGATGATAATTTTGATGTTTTGGCAGGGTGGAAAACAAATGAGTTTAAGTATACAGTTTTATTGAAAATTGCCAAAGATGTTTTGGCCGTTGCAGTGTCGATGGTATATTCTGAATCAGCATTTAGTACGGGTGGGAGGATTCTTGATTCTTTTAGGAGCTCTTTGACACCTAAAATAGTGGAAGCTCTTATATGTACACAAAATTGGATCGGTAGAAAATCAGTATCGTTAAATATTCCTCAACAACTTGAAGATTTGGAGATTTGTTCTAAGATTGAAACAGGTAACTCCAAATCTATTTATTGTCTATTTGTTAAGATGTATTATGTATTGTTATGTGACAGTTTATATGTTATTTTTCAGATGATTTAAGACCTTCAAGTTCCACCAACGTCATGCAATAATTATTTTTCAATGTAAGTAAAATATTTGAAGTTACACTATGCTTTATCCAAACAATCTTAAAACGGTTGCTATTTTTTTCTTTTGTAGGAATTAAAAATGCAAGAGAGGGTTGGATGAATGTTGTAACTTTTGAATTACTTCATTGAATATTTTTCACATATTTATAGGTGAATTTTGAGGGTTGAATGATTATATATTGGGAATGTAATAATTTAATTAGATGTGCTAACTTTAGAATTGATTCATTGCATATTCTTTATATATTTATAGGCGATAATATGGATGCAATAGAGAGTTTGATATTTTTGATCTACAACTTAGCGGTAGTAATTGTTTTATCATTTTAGGTCATACAAATTAAATTTTTAAAAAAATTTTTGAACCAACCCGAAAATAGAGGGTTGGGTTGGGTTGGAAAATTTTTTGGGTTGGGTTACTAATCCAACCAACCCGAACTTTTGGGTTGGGTCAAAAAAATCCTCCAACCCAACCCAACCCGGACCATAGTATCACAAAACTTGGTTTGGCAGAAAGCGATGGAGGAAGAAATTATCATCTTGGAGCAAAATCAAACTTGGGAACTAGTGTCAAGATCAAAAGATGTTAAATCTATCTTTTGCAAGTGGATCTACAAAATGAAGTGTACCCCCAATGGATCAATCGTGAGATACAAAGATCGGACTATAGATCCAAGGTTCTCTCAACAATATGGCTAAGCGATGATGAAGCATTTAGTCCAGTGGCAAAAATCACTTTTGTATAAGTTCCTCTAGTACTTGTGACAAATAAAGATTAGGAATTATGATAGATGATATGAAGAATGTTTTCTTACATGGAGAGTTGGACTATCTACATGAACCAACCAAATGAATTTAAAAATGGAGTTGGAGTCATTAGTCAATACATGTAAAGTGCAAAGAAGCCTCATTTGGATGCGGCTCGATAGACCTTGAGATATGTCAAAGATACCACGATACCCGAAGATGAAGCACTAGGTATGTGTTAAAGCTCAGTTCGAGAATAATTTTTTGCTGTAGCAAAATACAACCAACAATATTATTGTCAACTAGAGGAACAAAGTACAAAGCAGTAGCTAGAGGGAAACTACATGGCTGAAACTCTTGATGGAAGATTGGCACAATAAAATTGACTATCCAATATCACTTCATTGCGACAACCAATTTGCGATTTGCTTAGCACAAAATCTAGTGTTTCATGCTAGAACCAAGCATATGGAGCTGCACTACCATTCCTTTAGAGAGAAAGTCTTGAATGAAGAAATCGAGATGCAGTAGATCAAGATAGAAGACTGTTAGGATCGACATCAGTCGTTAGCTCTGATACCAGTTGTTAGGATCGCACAACAACGCACACACTCGATCTAGATGAACACAAAGAAAAGGATAGAGAAAATTGCAAGGAGAACTCTGGCTAAAAGGATTTCTTTGTATTGATGACTTCACGTATGTACAGAGAGAATTACAGAGAAAAGTACATTTTCAAAGCTCTACCGGACCAGATATATATATGGTATAGTTTACTATATATAGCTTTACCAGATTTAGTCATCTACTATATATAACTATTTACCATATATAGCTTTACCGGATATAGCTTTACCATATATAGCTTTACTATATATAGCTTACCAAATATAGCTTTACCGGATATAACCGTTGACCAAGCTATAAATAAGTATCAGGCTCCACAGCCTAACAATTCTCTCACTTGGAGACTGATCTAGTCAACCAAGAATTTCACTCTCAGACGACCATGAGCATCTTCACTGCACCATACCAATTGAGGTTTCGCACAACCTCAATATTCCAACATCAACACATTTTGTCAACATGTTTGCTGGATTCTTTGCACCCTCTATCTTCTCAAAACACATCACCATCTTCAACCAACCTCTGAGTGAAATGGTATCGCCTTCTGTATTTTGAATGATAGACTGGGTTCCTCGCCAACAGCATGAGTCTCAAGAGTTTCTTGAGTATCTGCTACATCACTATGTGAATCTTTTAGCAACTCAACCTCAACTCCCACTTGCTTCACCTCTGATTTCTCAGCAAGAGTCTCAGGAGTTTCTTGAGTATCCGCTACAACATCACTCTGTGAATCTTTGAGCAACTCAATATCAACTCCCACTTGCTTCACCTCTGGTGCTTCAGCAAGGGTCTCAGGAGCTTTTTGAGTATCCGCTACAACATCACTCTGTGAATCTTTGAGCAACTCAACATCAACTCCCACTTGCTTCACCTCTGATTTTTCAACAAGGGTCTCAGGAGCTTCTTGAGTATCCGCTACAACATCACTCTGTGAATCTTTGAGCAACTCAACATCAACTCCCACTTGCTTCACCTCTGGTTTTTCAGCAAGGGTCTTCCGGCCCATGCAACCTCCTCTGGAGTTTCAGCGACGCTTTCGGCCGACGCAACCCCCTCTGGAGCTTCAGCGACGCTTCTGGCCGACGCAACCCCTCTGGAGCTTCAGCGACGCTTCCGGCCGACGCAACTCCCTCTGGAGCTTCAGCGACACAACCCCCTCTGGAGTTTCAGTGACGCTCCCAGACGACGCAACCCCCTCTGGAGCTTCAGCGACGCTTCCGGCCGACGCAACCCCCTCTGGAGCTTCAGCGACGCAACCCCCTCTGGAGTTTCAGCGACGCTTCCGGACGACGCAACCCCCTCTAGAGCTTCAGTGACGCAACCCCCTCTGGAGTTTCAGAGACGCTTCCGGCCGACGCAACCCCCTTTGGAGCTTCAGCGATGCTTCCGAACGACGCAACCCCCTCTGGAGCTGCAGCGACGCTTCCGGACGACGCAACCCCCTCTGGAGCTTCAACGACACTTCCGATCGACGCAACCCCCTCTGGAGCTTCAGCGACGCTTACGGACGACGCAACCCCCTCTGGAGCTTCAGCGACGCTTACGGACGACGCAACCCCCTCTAGAGCTTCAACGACGCTTCCAGACGACGCAACTCCCTCTGGAGCTTCAGCGACGCTTCTGGCAGATGCAACCTCCTCTGGAGTTTCAGCGACGCTTTCGTTCGATACAACCCCCTCTGGAGCTTTAGCGATGCTTCCGGACGACGCAACCCCCTCTAGAGCTTCAGCGACGCTTCCAGACGACGCAACCCCCTCTAGAGCTTCAGCGACGCTTCCGGACGACGCAACCCCCTCTCGAGCTTCAGCGACGCTTCTGGACGACGCAACTCCCTCTAGAGCTTCAGCGACGCTTCCAGACGACGTAACCCCCTCTGGAGCTTCAGCGGCTTCTGGATGACGCAACCCCCTCTGGAGCTTCAGCGACGCTTCCGGACGACACAACCCGCTCTGGAGTTTCAGCGACACTTCCGACCGACGCAACCTCCTCTGAAGTTTCAGCGACGCTTCCGGACGACGCAACCCCCTCTGGAGCTTCAGCGACTCTTCCGGACGACGCAACCCGCTCTAGAGTTTCAGCGACGCTTCCGACCGACGCAACCCGCTCTAGAGTTTCAGCGACGCTTCCGACCGACGCAACCCGCTCTAGAGTTTCAGCGACGCTTCCGACCGACGCAACCCCCTCTGGAGTTTCAGCGACGCTTCCGGCCGAGGTATCCCCCTCCGGGGCTTCAGCAACACTTCCGGCCGAGGTATCCCCCTCCTCTGGGGTTTCAGCAATGCTTCCGGCCGACGGAGTCCCCTTCAGGGTTTCCGCAATGCTAACGATCGAGGGAGCTCCCTCCGGTACTTTTCTTCAATTCTCTAACAGTCTTTGTGAAGCTAACTCGTTTCTGTTTGCTTGTAACGCAGTTCTCACAAGGACTCGTAACAATCTCTGCATCAAATACACCTTGTTCATAGCCAATGGTTTTTCGTACATATTCGACAGCGTCTTCAACAGACCTGACGTTGTCTTCTCCTTGATAATGTTGAACGCCACGTTCCTGGATAGCGTCAACCGGATCAGCCCCAAGGCTTGTCGATCCTTGAGCTTCCACTGTTCCGTGGTTATGGTATCCGGCTTCACCCCCAACAGAGGTTCGTGAAGATCTTTCTGGTACAGATAATCTTCAATCTGCATTTTCCAGAAACCAAAATCGGATCCATCAAACTTCTCAATTCCAATCTTTGAACTTTCCATCTTCACAGATCGTGGTGAATTTCGCCTAGCTCTGACTTCCGCTTGGCTCCTGGCTCTGACTTCTGCCTGGCTCTGACTTCCGCCTGGCTCCGACTTCCGCCTGACTTTGTCTTCCGTCTGGCTCTGACTTCTGCCTGGCTCTGATACCAGTTGTTAGGATCGATATCAGTCGTTAGCTCTGATACCAGTTGTTAGGATCGCACAACAACGCACACACTCGATCTAGATGAACACAAAGAAAAGGATAGAGAAAATTGCAAGGAGAACTCTGGCTAAAAGGATTTCTTTGTATTGATGACTTCACGTATGTACAGAGAGAATTACAGAGAAAAGTACATTTTCAAAGCTCTACCGGACCAGATATATATATATGGTATAGTTTACTATATATAGCTTTACCAAATTTAGCCATCTACTATACATAACTATTTACCATATATAGCTTTACCGGATATAGCTTTACCATATATAGCTTTACTATATATAGCTTACCAAATATAGCTTTACCGGATATAACCATTGACCAAGCTATAAATAAGTATCAGGCTCCATAGCCTAACAAAGACCTAGTGACATACTTGTTTACAAAAGGGCTAATATGAGAGCTTTCGTTGTCAGCTCCACATGGTGCAGCGATTGAGAGCTAATGCGAGGGGGAGTGTTAAAATATCATCACTAGCCCAATAATTGTATGAAACAATTGTATATTTATTTTAGTAGAGATTTTAGGAAAGATAGATATTTCAGGAAAGAATCTAGATATTTTAGGAAAAAGATTTAGATTTCTTAGATTTAGATTGCGTAGGCTATAATACAAATACCCCCACCCTACCTAGGTTTTCATCCCAAGCAATACAAAGAGTAGTATTGTACAAAATGTCTTGTATTCTCTTCTCGATTGGTCTTAATAAAGAGTGCGGGTGTTTCGCACAGAGAGTTGTGTTCAACTGTGCCTCATTTGCCAATAGGATAAAGTCGAGAAGGCCAAGGTCTTAGAACTCCATGAACTTCTGCCAGTGTCGACAAGACCCTAGGAAAGTGTGTCATTGGACTTCATAACACATCTCTCGAAAGTAGGCGAACATGAAGCCATCTTGGTTATCATAGACCGATTCTAAAAAATATGCCACGTTCTTTCCCACACCCAAAATATGTTCGACCGAGTTACAGCCAACTATACTTTAAACATATTGTGAATTTATGGAGCATTCTGTCGAGCATCGTTAGTAATAAAGACGATAGATTCATTGGAATATTTTGGACGTAGTTATTCACGTTCGTGGGGACGACCTTAAGTATCTCCTTGAGTTATCAACTTCAGACTGAAAAACAAACAGAACGATTCAACTGCTTGCTCGAAGAGTACTTATGTCACTTTGTTGACGCTCGTTAAAAGAATTGGGTACAACTATTAGATGTGACTCAATTATGTTTTAACTGCTAAACTATTTTGTCTATTGGGAATGTAAGAGCCGTACATTGGCAATAAGTGAGGAGAGAGAAATGCCAGTTGTACTACTCTTTTAGGGTGTAAAAAAAAAGGAAAAGAAAAAAAAGATAAGAGAGGCCGCCGGGAGCGAAGAGAAAAGAGAAAAGAAGAAAGAAGAAAGAAAAGACGATAGAAGATAGAAGAAAGAAAAGAAAAAAAAAAGAAGAAGAAGAAGAAGACAGAGGAGAGGGTGGAGTGGTGGAGACGAATGACGGAGCTTGAAGCGCTCGTTAGCAACGGTGGGCCGAACGGTTGAGGAAGGGAGCACACTGGCGGTAAGTCCTAGTGGTGTGATTTTCATTGTTGTTTTCCAAAACCCTAATACACTTCACGGGATCGGTGTACCTAGGTTATTGTCGAGGAAAGTTGGTGAGTCTTTGTGAAGAAGAAGACATGGGGTATTGATAGGAAAGAAAGATCAAGAAGAAGGTGGGAAGAAGAGGCCGAAAACTGAGGGGGCATGACCTGACCCGACCCGACCCACCTGTACAAAATCGAAACCCGATTTGTTTTTCCATTTCACACCATCTGATTCGTCTTTATTCAAATTTAGGTACTTGACTCACACATTTCATAAATGCCTTATTATAGGAAAATTCCAAGTTTAGTCAAGGGGACACTTGAAGACTCGATAAAGTTATGGGAAGTCTGCGATCAGGTAAGTAACCATCTAGAGCAAGTTTTTTTAGTAATTGCTTGTAGGAGTCAGTTTGGATTTGTGGCCAAACAATTTAGTAACGTATTTAGGAATGGATAAAGTTAGTTCATGGAGGTGGTACTTCGATAATGTGTGTGGTTGTACTTTGGTTGTCGTTATGGTTATATAGTTTCGTATGCATGAATGTGAAATTTCGTATAGGCATATGAAATGGTATGTTTTTATGTTGAGCTCGATGGTTATTATGGTTATTATGTGACTTAGCATGACGACGTGTTGTTGCCATGGTTCGTTGTTAGGCATTGGGTGTGGGGCTTGGGTAGCCCATTGTTACCCTTTGGGAGTTGGATCATTTATTAGGTGCTAGTTATTATAAGTTATAAAGCACATAATGAAACTGTATCGTTTTCGTAGTCACCCACAAAGGGGTTGAGGGTAATCATAGTATATTATTGTGATAACACGTCAAAGATGCTTAGTGGGACGAGCCATGACCTTTTACTGATCCAGCCGAGCGGCATAGTGACAGGTAGTTACTGTTCCTAAGACAGGTAGTTTTACTGATTTGAGCTGACAAGGGCGTAAGACAGGTAGTGACTGACCCGGCCTAGCGAGACACAGTGGCAGGTAGTTATTAATCTTAGGAACAGTTAGATGTTGCCAGGCACCACTAGGTCTCTGACTAGTGACTATTCGAGCTCAAAACTTAGGATCCCGTGAATAGGGCTAAGTTCGACAAGAGCTTACGAGCAAGTTGCTTACTGGGTATTGTTTATATACTCATTCTGTGTTGTTTGTGATTTTTTTCAGGAGAAAAGTAGATTTGGGTTGGTGGCGGGGACGTGTGGAGTCGTGCAGCTGCAGAAGGGGGCCCTTAGATTGAGTCATCTTCTCCCATGTTGTTTTGGTTATGATTTTGACGTTTTTGGAAAAACTTGCGATATTTTGTAACCGTTTCTTTTTATGTGACCCCGCGGATTTTTTTTTTTCGTTATGTGTTTTGTAGTATTTTTTTTAAATGTATATCAAGCAACTTTTAACTTTTAGTCCCCTGTTCAAATTATAAGAAGTATTGAAAAGTTTTTACTCTTGAGTCCATGTGGCGACTCGTGATTCGGTATTTTCGAAGATCAGTTGTTACAGGGAAGAGCCTCTTTGAAATTGTAAGTGGACGACAACAATCCCTGCCCCATATTATTGTCCATCCATATGTAGGGAAGAAACCACAAGCTGAAAATTCACAACGGAATGGAAGTAGACAACAGATATAGCCCGAGCATACTTGGAGAAAGCTTCCAAACACATGAAGTGGGCAGACAGGAAGCATCGTCCCCCCCCCCCCCCCCCCCCAATTTCGAATAGGAGATCAAGTCTTAAAAATTGAGGTGAGAACAAATTAGATTCCGCAATCGAAAGGACCAAAGACTTGTCAGAAAGTACAAAAAATCGATCGAAGTTCTCAAGAAGATCTGGTCTATATCTTACAGGGTGACATTGCCCACATGCATGAAAATCGACCCAGTAATTCATGTGAGCAACCTAAAACTTTACCATCCCAATCCAGATGACGACAATCGAAACTTCATCACCAGATCTAGAATTGACCCAAAGCAGAAGGACACCAAGGAGGTTGAGCAATCCTAGCGGACAGAGTTAAGAAAGTTATAAAACCTATACGGAGGATTCGAGAATTCCTCGTCAAATGGAAGAACCTCCCTATAGAGGAAATGAGTTGGGAACGCTCCGAAGATCTAGACTCTGTTGCTATCCACATTGTTGAGTTTGAATATTGCCGATTGGTAGGACGCCAACCAATTAGGTGTGGGAGGATGTCACGATCATGCTTGTCCAGGGCGTGGTGCCCATGGTCATACGTCCATGCCATGCTAAACCCTTTGCTTTCATGTTGTATTACTTTAATATTGTATTTTCTATCTCTCATACATAGATTGTCTCACAATGTACTATAGGGGGACCAAGTAGTCATAAAACTTCCCCCGACCAAGTATTGTAATCTCTCTTACCCACGTGTTTTCAATGCAATTGACTTTCACAATGCTTAATTTCAACTTGTTTCCAACGATTTTCCTTGATCACGTTTTCTAAAAACCTTTGCTCACAAAATATGGCCCGGGGCTTGACCAATGTCAGAATTTCACACGGCTAACTTGCTCGCTAGATTAGAACAAGCACCGCACAATCGCTAGTCTGCTGCCTAGAAAGTGCGATTGTGACACACTGCACACGATCTCTCAATTCGATTCCATTATAGCTAAACGATCACCCATTTTCATACTTTTTTTTTTTTTTTTTGTATTTTTTTACTACCATTCTTAAATAGTGAACAAAAGTGAAGGAACCTTGACCTGCAGTACTCTTAAGAATTGAAAACGGTTTAAGTTTAAATTTTGAGAGATCATAATTTTGAGTTCAGTTTATCAAATTTGATAATTTTTTTTTTTTTTTTTGATTTCATATAACTTTTCGAGACCTACACGTTGGAAGGTATTTCATTCGATCTTTTCGAGACCTAGATGAACGACAATGAAGATGTGTTAAAATGGGTCATTGATGCTCAAACTATGGTGGGATCAGGGAATAGTAGATGATTGTAGTCGATCTAGAGGAGGAGAAAATAGGAATTTCACCCATCAAAAAAGTTTTGAAAAGTTTGTTTTAAAATTGACATTCTAGCTTCATCCGAAAAAGCGTTTTATATTTTAATTTCTTGAGAAAATATAACACAGTGCAACAGGTGCCACTGTTGTGAGCTCTTGACGGCAACTTCGCCTGCGTGCTCGTTCTCCTCTTCATAATTCCACAAGAACTTCGAAGCCGTTCAATCATCCGGTCAGATTACCGAAAAGCCGCTATGATTCCACGATTCAGAGTTAAGAACACCAAATTCATCAAGCTATTCACATCGATCAGAAGTATCACAACCACTGATTCGCTGTTCCACCACCGCTTCTTAACTCCACTTCCGTCTAAACCCTCTCTAGAACCCCACGCCGCCGCCAGTTCCGCCGGATTCATCCTTTGGTTTTCTCAGAAGCGCCACAGTTGGAAAGGGGCCTCCGACTATGATTACATTAGGGCTGATGTCAATTGTCCAAGGTGCTCCAAGCAAATGCCTGTCATCTTCTCCAATCGCCCCTTGTCCATTACGGGTCGGGAGACAGGCGTCTATCATGCCCTAAATCTCTGCCCCAATTGCAAAACTGCATTCTATTTTAGACCCTTCAAGTTGGTTCCATTACAGGGTACTTTTATTGAGATTGGTAGGGTTAAGGGCGCCAGGGACTTGGATAACATTGTGGAAGATGAATCGTGTCAACCTACGAAAGGAGATATTGGCGCCAATTCTGCTGATGATTCTGCGTTGCCTCCACAGTGGAAAGGTAGCTGTGGCGGTGGCCATGGTAGCTTGGGTTTGGTGGAGAGTAACGGTGTTCCGAAGGACGAGGCCAATTCAGGAAGGCAGTTGCTAACTCCCAAGGAAATTTCTGAGGCTCTGGACAAGTTCATCGTTGGACAAGAAAAAGCCAAGAAGGTTGGATTCGAGTGATTTGATAATTATCCATGCTTCTTATAACCTTTTTCACAAGCATTTTCTGCAGATTCTACAAGATTTTCGTGGCTTTTCTTTTATGTTTTGGTTAGAAACTAAAAATTTAATTGATAGAACTAAACTGCAAACGAGGGACTACACTAGTCGTACAAAAGCACGGAGTTATAAAAAGACTCCAATTGGCAATGATGAAGGGAAGGGTGATTGTAAAAAGAATTATTCTAACAGAGGAATGGCTGAGGAGGTTAGAAAACGCCAATAGTATCCCGGAAACAATCATCCCTAGAGCTGGGGTGAAAACGATACTCTTAAAGAGAACATTGAAAATTTCCTTGGAAGTATGGAGAACAACAAAGTTAAGGAAAAGGAGTCCCTTGATGAAGGTAGAAGACATGCAACAGAATCAGATTCGAAGGATGATAGGGAATAGGAGACAAAAAAATGACTCACATAACCAAAAATCCTCCCAAAAATGAGCACCTAAGTCAACCCCAATTGAAAATGTCACATTTAGAAAAAGAATTAAAACTAGAAGAGATGAGATGACCTTCCAAGGATTCATGTTTGTGTTTTTAGCCCCACAAAATGAGATCTATTAGGAGGGAAGAGCTCCATATTTGCTTGCAATGATATGATGGCATAAAGTCTCAGGCTCTAGGGAAAATGTTGCAACCACTTAGGTAGGATGGCCTCATCATGAATTCTCAAATTAGCTATACCCAAACTACCTTACTCTTTTCAGCTTCAAATCAATTTCCTATCCGACCAAGTGAGAAGCACAGGGTATCTCCACACCCTCCTAAAGAAATTCCTCAGGATCTTCTCCAGCTTACTTTGAATTGTAAAGGGGACCATAACCAATGATTCGAAATGGGTACGGATCCCACCCAACACTGACGGACTGAATGAGAGTTCCTACAGCCTTAGAAAAAAAAAAAAAAAAAACTTCTTAGATAATTGCTTTTGTTTTTCTCAAACACTGGGTTATAGAAAGATTGACGGGATGAGGCTTTTGAACCTAAAAATTGTGATAAGGGAATTCTGGGCATGCCACTTGCTGCTCGTTCAGGATTTGGAAAACCACCCATTACTATCATCTCTATACTTGCTGGTATAACTTAAGAGTCTTATTCTCTAGTTCTCTTTCCTTCTGATGTTGTGGCTTCCTCTTTCCAAAGGCAAGGATGTGATTTTTCAATTTTGGAAGTTATTAAAAGACCATTTGGATTTTGTGTAGTTTGAGCTCTTTGGCTTTGATAGAACAATCACTTATTTAAATAGAACTTTCAGATTTATGAATTTAATTGCATGGCTTATTGGAAAATCAACTTCTCTTCTTTTCTCTTTAATACTTAAGAATTGTGTTTGGTGGGTTATAAAGTTTTTAGTTATTATGCATTTGAAAGCACTATTTATAAGCTACTGATTTTTGAAAGGAAAAGAAAAAAAAGAAAAAAGAAAATCCCTTGTACTATTTGGTGAATAAGAGAGCAAAATTTGAGTTACTAACTCTTAAAATCAACTGAATTTTGGCCAGATGTTCTTTTCTCCTGGCTTAACCAAATATGTTCACGGAATTTTACTATTAAAGGAAAAAAGTTTTTTTTTTTTTCCAAACAACTCTTCGGCGTCACTTATTTTTCTTATTCTATTGGTCTAAGAATGTAACATTTAGGTTCTGTAAGTTTGGTTAGATGGTTTATTTTCTGGTAATTTTCCTTCTTTTTGTCGAAAGGATCCTTATCTCCTGCGGCTCTTTTCACTACAAAAATCTACCCCAAAAATAAAGTCCTTCGTTTTGATTAACAAAAAATTATGACCTCCCTGCTAGTCCCAGCTTATTCCACCTATTCTGTACTCGGGATGAAAGGGCGGGGCATAATCCATGAGGAAGTTTACTGTTCTTTAGAATTGTTCAACAAATAAATTTTACCATGGATCTGCCATTTTGATTGATATCATGTTAACATTTCAGGCGCTTTCTGTGGCAGTATACAACCACCATAAGAGGATATATCATGCCTCATTGCAGAAAACGTTAGTTTGTGAGAGTTCTCTAGTTTTCATTTTGCAATCATTTTCTAAAGGTCATTTATATATGCTTACTGATGTTTAAGGAGTTCACAGCGATAGTCTATATTTCTTTTTTTAAAAAAGTAGTATTGATCCAAGGGAATGATATTTCTGCGATGTTAGTGATTGTACATTTCCTTGACTTGGTGTCTACATTTGTATTTAGTCCAGGGCAAGGATCGCTGGGGATTGAATTGGAGAATGATGATAATGAAATTGTGGAACTGGAAAAGAGTAATGTGTTGCTAATGGGTCCTACAGGCTCAGGTACGATCAATTTTTTTCTGCTTTTCCTTTTGGTGTCCAATAGCCTTGATTTTGTATGAGGTTTTTCAATAATCATTTATGAAATCTCCAAGGATAGGGAAGACATTACTTGCAAAAACCCTTGCTCGTGTTGTGAACGTACCCTTCACCATTGCTGATGCTACTGCATTAACGCAGGCAAGTTTATTTTCAGGATGGTTATTTTCTCTTTCCTTTAATGTTTTTTCTTTCTTTTCTAAATTTTATTTTTATATGTATGTATATTTTAAACAGAACCATCAAGAAAAACAGGAAAGCATGCAAGAAAAGGGGATATAAGAAACACCCCCCATCCTAGTTAAGTTGATCACGAAAATGGAAAAATTACAAAATCACCTGTGAAGTAGAGGATGTATACTGTACAATTTCCCAGACATTACAAAAAGATTTATAACTATTTCTAAAGATCTTGTTATGTCTTTCAAACCGTATCAGCCCAAGTAAAGACAACCCTCCCTCCCAGACACACAGTCCCAACATAACGATGATAGAACATTCTTCCAACCAACCCCTTCCCAAATACTGCACTCCCCTCCAACTCCATAGAAATGCACCCTAGTTACCAACTTCTGTTGAAAATTCTCCTGTATACCACTTCTCTGATACATAATCTTGATTGGTGGCCTAACATTACCCTCAAGTTCTGAAGACAATTGTATTCAAGGTGGAATTGAGGAAATTGGTTGCACAACATCTCAGCTGACTCCCAAGTCACTTCATATTCTAGATGTCCCCCTTGCAGCAACCATTCCCAATTAGCTTCATGTTCATTCCAACATCCAGCCAAGAGTTCTTTCGGTTATGCTAGCAACTCATAATTCTCTGTGAGAGTAGGCAAGGACTTCACGTCAATGTCCTCCCCAATTGTTTTCTTCAATTGTGAAATATGAACACAAAATGAATTGCTGCTTCACAAAATGAATTGCTGCTTCATCTGAAAGTTCCAAGCGTTAAGCCACTTGGCCTTTGTCCTCCTTCACCTTATATAACCCATAGTACATTGGAAATAACTTCTCACACCTCCTTTTAGTCAAAGATGGATGAATTTTTAGAAATTTTTTGTCTTAGACCATAAATTCCAGCACCCTCTTCATTTGATTTGCAAAGTTTTTCATTCCATTATGAGTAATTACCAGATGGTGCTGAAGAGTGGAAATCATCATATCTCTCTGCACAAGTTGTTGTTCCAATTGCCCATTAGCTTTAAAGGGAATGTGAGTGGTCCTTATGACTTTTGTCCCTTGTTAGGTTCTATGTTTCTCTTTGGGCGTCCGTGACAAAGTCCTTTTAATATTATTCATTAGGTCTTATTCTTCTTAATTGGTGTCATTTTCTTTAATTGGACTCCCTTTTGTGGGCTTAGCATTTTTTTTTTTTTTTGATACTCTTGTATTCTTTCATTTTTTTCTCAACAAAAGTTGACTTTTCAGAAAAAGATTAGTTGTCTTTCGATCCTCATTAAATAGCAGAGGGTGGACATCCATAGACTGCTTGAAAGGGCATGAGATTAATGGAGGCATGAAAGTGGTTTTGTCCAATATTCAGCCCAAGGTAACCATGAGTTTTGGTGATGATACGGACGATGGTAGCAGTTGATGGCAACGACAGCTAGGGCTTTTTAGGATTTCTAAGGACTGGTAGGGTTTACCTGCTATGATACCGTTTTAATCTCAAGAGGTTAAAAATATATTGTATGTTAATATGTGCAATTTAGGCTTTCTTATATAGGAGAAGAATTAAGACAATAAGGACCAAATATTTGACATTTAATATTTACGCACAAATGTTCTTAAAAGAGTAGAAAGTCCAACACTGACAATAATATCATAAAGGTAGCTCACAAATTGCGTTCTCATTATGAAAACAGGAATTACATGACTCTAGTTGGAAAGGATTCTACCCAAAAAAAAGATCCCCCTAGCTGAAAATCTCTCTAAACTGCTGTATTTTGTGTAAAAAAATGTTAAATCCCACATCACTTATTCAGTACTTGTCCTCTGGCCAGAGATCTTTGGGGTACTTACTGGAAGTGTTTGGGTGGCACATTGCCATTCCAAAAGACATTTGGGACCTCCTCTCCACCATGCTTGCTGGCCACCCCTCCAAAAAGGAGAAAAAACACTGTTTAGCTTAGCATACGGGCTCTTTTGTGGTCCATTTGGACCAAGAGGAATTTTCGTATCTTTAACAAGGAACAATTCTTCAAAGCTTTACTCTTGACAATTGTGCATCTTTCTGTCTTGGTGTAAATTGATTGGTAATTATGGTTTATTCTCTCTTGTACCTCAATGTAATTGATTTTTGTAACTTATCGACAGGAAGTGATTATTTCTTGTAATTTCATCGTATCAACGAAATGATATGTTCCCCCCCCCCCCCCCCCCCCCCCCCAAAAGAAAAAAAACATATTCAAAAGTTAATGATACTTTCACAATTAGTCCCACCTATAATACTAATTAAAGAAATTATTTGAGTACAATTTTCACATCTCCCCCAATGACACACACACACACAATAACAATAATAATAATAATAGTAATAAACTTTCAATGAAAGCCTGGTTTTTGATAAAAATATGTTTGCTTTACCGATTAGTAACTGGTGAGCTCCACATTTTTTCCTTGTCTCTATATCAGGAATTTTGAGCCTCAATCATCTCAACGTATTTATTGCTTCAAAATAGTTCCACTTCTAATTACCAAGCAGCATTTTTTTTTCAGTTGGCTTAGTAGAATTTTAATTCACACGCTCTACTTTTCAGGCAGGTTATGTTGGAGAAGATGTGGAATCGATATTATACAAGCTCCTTTTGGTATTAATTTATTTGTTTCTCCTCGTGTCTCAATGAATTTGTAAGTCATTTTGGTTCAAAACCTGTTTTTGGATCAAGATATGCAGAGAGTGATGATTTATGAATCACTGGGTCATTCACATGTAATATTACCATTTATTTTGCGTGTAATTAGTTTTTAAATATCTTTTGATTGAAACATTCAACCACCTTTTCGAGTCCAAAGGGTCATGTGTAGATGACTCTCAAGTTAAAAAGGGCACAGCTATGGTACAGTTTGTTTATTTTATTTTCTAAAACTATTAAGCTTTTGAAGTGTTAAAAAATATATATATATAGGAACACTCTCTGTATGCTTGATTATACGACCTTTTTTTTTTTTTTTTTTTTTTTTTTTTTTTTTTTTGTAAATATCACGTGTAATTACATTTGTATGGAGGAAGGATTTCATTTATCTTCTCATTTTTCTGTTTCAATGTTTTTTACCATAAATAGAACAGAAATGGCTGATATTTCTTAATTTAGTATGAATTTGAAATATTAGCAAAAGAAAAAAAATAGTGATTGATTCACAAAGAAATTGTAGACTTGGGATATTTTTGCTTGCCTGTGGAATAAAAGAGAAGCTGCAATTTTCATTATTTACTTACTACTGCCAGAAAGTTATGAGTTTAAATACAAATGAAAAGTGGCTTGGTGTAGCTGATTTATGAAAAATCTCAAGGAATTATTTTGCGATAAGTTTCCCTCTGGATGATGGATTCGGAGTCTGTATCCTGTTAGAAATATAGGATGAGAGCTCAACCAAGGCCCTACACCTAATAGTTTTTTCCCTAGCTTTTCATTTGAGGAAGTATATGAAATCTAAGATCAACTTTTCCGAAGTTTTGGGGAATATTTTCATGCCTTCGTTATTTGTCTTTTTTACCTTTCTTCATTCCGTACACTGTGCTTTAATTGTATAGGATGCGGAGTTCGATGTAGAAGCAGCTCAACGAGGAATAGTGTATATTGATGAAGTCGATAAGATAACTAAGAAGGTATAGCATGGTCTAAGATCTATAGAGGCTATAGTTGTTGACTTTATAGTATTTGTCATAACTTGCTTTTTTCTTATTAGAGTGAGAACGTAAACTCTGGCAGAGATGTATCTGGGGAGGGGGTCCAGCAGGCACTTCTGAAAATGCTTGAAGGAACCGTGGGTATTCAATTTGTCAGTAATATTGTTCATTTTTTGTTGTTGTTGATGTGTGTGTGTATATTTTTTATTTTTTATTTTTTATTTTCTTAACTCGTCTTGTATTGCTTCATCTGTTTTCCTTGCTTAATCTCCTAGAAGTTGGATGAATCTTCAAATGGCTTTGATGTCAATTTGATGTTTTCGTTTGATTTATAATCTTTTCTCTCCATTTTGAAGCATATTTGTATTGGTTGATGAATATTTGACTTTTATTGTTAACACTAAGTGCATGTGTAAATTCGTTCTACACCTCAACTTATTTATTCTGTGATACGATTAGCCAGAACAGGTCAAAGGGTTACTAGGATTTTCGCCTAAGGAGGGCAAAGATACCATTAGACCGTAGGATTTTGCTTGAACCTTAAACTGAGGATCCTCAATAAGCTGAAGAAGGGCATCTGAAGCTTTGTTGGGCCAACACCACTGCAAATTGAATAAATTAACCCTCTTTCCCAGCAAGCAGCAACAAATGGGCAAGAGAAGAAGAGGTGCATCAAAGATTCCTCACGTTACCAATTGGGGTAAAGAGCAGAATTTCAAAAAATTCTTTAGGTTCTACCGTGAGTATTCAGCCTCTCAAAAGAGGAAATCCACAAGAAAACCTTAACCTTCTTAGGACGACCAAATTTTTGTTTACCCAGCTGCTTGTTTCTAGTGTGCAAAATCTAAAAGGAAAAGGTTCTTTGATTTAACTCCTTTTAGATTTCGTACATTTGTGCTACATTAACATTCTCCAAGAGGGTCCTGGAAATATTTTTTAGATTATGGCCTTTGCCAATTTTCTTTGATCTATGATCGCCCTCTCTAGTGTTCCATAATTCTTGCTTTTCTTCCGTTTCTAGAGGTGGGATTCCATTTGTTGACGCTTTCAAGGGGGGGAACCTTGTAAACTTAAACAACCTGACACTCCTATAACTACAGCATAACTTCTTGGAATTTAGCAGGGAACTGTGGGATCATATTATTCACTTGGAAGTCTTGCTTTGGAGATCTTTCTTGGCTCTTGCGGGTCTTTTGCCATATCATCCACTGTATTTTTGTCTTTTTATAAATGAAAGTTGCCTTCCAAGTACCAAAAAAAAAAAAAAAAAAAAAAAAAAAAAAAAAAAAAATTGAAATTGTCAATTTACTTTAAAACCACTTACTTTCTTTCAGGTAGTGGATGTTCCTGACAAAGGTGCTCGAAAGCATCCTCAAGGTGATACAATTCAGGTGGAGTTGAACTGCAATTTAGTATTGTTTTTATTGGTTTTCTTCTTTGATATTAGTATAATGTGCAAATCACATTCAAAGTTAGCTCTACCTTCAGCTACCATATAGGTACTTACATGGAAATTATATTAGCTTGTTCTTTGACGGACCTTTCTCACTCAAATTGATGAGAAAGGTCTGGAAGTGATGAGCCACATTTAAAGATATTGACTTCTCGAATTCATATAGTCCAAAATCTTTTTTTAGTGGTTTGACATTGGCAACTTGTTGGAGATGAGCCACCAAAAATGTAAAGGCCCGAGCTCAGGTCCTAACCCATGGATTTGATTGATTGGATCAAACTTTGAATCAGGTTTTAATCAAGACGGCCCATTGGATTATTGACTATTTTATTTTTTGAAAAATAGTTTTTATAGATCAATTTGTACTCTGGTTTTAAATTTCATGAGTGAATTAACTTAGATCATTTGTCAGGATTTCGTTATGAAACTGTCAAAGCATAAGTTTCACACATGTATAAAATTAGAGTTCATCCGTTAGACTATTTACAAGAGTTTTATCAGACCATGGGGACTATTTATGAGGTTTTATTAAACCATGCGCATTCTAACTTTCAAAACTACAGAGACTAAATTTTGACTTTCTCAAGACTATAGGAACAAAATTTGTAATTTAGCCTTTTATTAATCACACCAATAGTATTCTTAGGTGAACTGATAACTTCAGGATCTAACGTGTGAAATATGATTTATATCCTCCAATCATAATAATAATTTTCTTGTTAATATTTCAATTATTAAATTTAAAGTGATCTTATAGTTAATAGTATAATTTTTTTTTTCAATTTAAAATTGTGGGTTTAATTGTTACATCGGCTATAGTTCGAGGTTTAATTATAGTATCTTTTATAGTTCAGACGTGATTTGTGCATTTTTAGATTGGTCACTAATGGAGGTTAAGAGGTATGGTTTGATTGTAATGATGTTGTAAGTTTGAGGGTACAAAGGTAACAATCTTCGGTGTTTTTTGCATTCCAGAACATTTGTGAAGAATTTAAGAAATATTTTCCAAAAATCATCTGCTTTAAGTACTTATAGTTTCATACTAAAGTTCTAGTTTCTTAAATTTTTAATTGTCTAATTCATAGAACTATATTATTTTATGTACTTTTTAAAAAAAATTCAAACGTGGACCTTAACAAATGAAAAAACTCCCCACTTTTTTGCCAGTTTGTGCTTATTTGGTGTTCTTTTTATTATTCTGTTAGAAAAAATACTATTGTTCTTGCAATGTATTTTGCCTTCTTAAGCCAAAATTTCTTTTATGCATGGCAGATTGATACAAAAAATATTCTCTTCATATGTGGTGGTGCATTTGTTGGCTTGGAGAAGTGCATCTCTGACAGGTAAGAATTGCTTCGTTCTAAATGTCAATAAAAAACTGATGAATTTTTGTTCTTTTTAGTCCGTTCAATAATCTGTGTGGAAATTGAATATCAACTCTCTTTTTACAGGCAGCATGATTCTTCAATAGGCTTTGGAGCACCAGTTCGTGCTAGCATGAGAACTGGTGGATTGACAGATGATATAGTGACATCTTCGATACTGGAATCTGTAAGACCTTACACCATTAGAAGTTAAATAATTGTGCTATAATGTATCGTGTTATTTTTTCTTGGCATTTTCTGTACCGAGGCTCCAATTACTTTATTTGTTCCCTCCATTTCACAACTTGTCTTCATTCAACTTCTGAAATAAAGGTCTCTTAACCTTTAGGTAGAAAGCAGTGATCTTGTTACTTACGGCCTCATACCCGAATTCGTCGGACGATTTCCTATTCTTGTGAGTTTGTCAGCTTTGAATGAGGACCAACTTGTTCAGGTTTGTCTAGTCTTTTGGGTCATCTTTTTCTGTTTTTGTTGCTTTAACTCTGGTAGATACAACGATTTTCTTCGTTCTTATTTCTGTTTAATAGGTTCTTACGAAACCGAAAAATGCGCTTGGTAAGCAATACAAGAAGATGTTTAGAATGAATGATGTAAGTACCTTTTTAATATAATATGAACCAAGCATTTATTACATATATGAAATGCTATCCTAGTTTACTTCTTCCCAAATTCATTAAAAGAATTAAAAAAAAAAAAGAAGAGAAACTCAAAAAACTTGTTGTAAATCCAATAGTGTTTACTCTCAAGCCTTTGAATGATTTTGCAGGTCGAATTACATTTCACTGAGAATGCTTTAAGAATGATTGCGAGGAAAGCAATGAAAAAGAACACAGGTGCTAGAGGATTAAGATCCATTTTAGAACACATTCTGACAGAAGCTATGTTTGAGGTATCACATTTTAGGGTACCATGTGTGTTTACTCTCCATTGAATTGCCATCTCTCTAATTTCAAAATCTCTGGAGGAAAGAAAATTTTCAAGACTAATCTAAATAGAAATTACAAGAAAAAAAATACTTGGGAGGAAAATATCATACAGGAAATAATTACCAATTAAGAGCTACAATTTACAAAAATAAGGGGGAAAAAAAAAAAGAAAGAAAGAAAGAAAAAAAAGCTGTAAATTTATCCTTGGTGTGCTTCGGTTTGTTTGCAATAAGTGCATACCACATGATCCTCGTTTCCTGCTTTTCCTACTTCCTAGTTAGATTCATCATTTTGATACCTCCTACTTTCACTTTGATAGCCACATCCTCGGTGCATTTCATTTCAACCCATTGATAATGATTTAACTCTTGCTACAAGCTTTGGAGAACGGTAGAACATTGTGTCCCTGTTAGATACGAGTCTCGATGTCTTATATTTATGCTGCATCCTTCACTTTTGAATAAGTTTCCTTCATTGTTTCCTATTTTCCCATCTATCTTTGGCAGAAGCATATATGTAGCACTAACTGTAGGTCTTTCATCCCACGCGTCAAACTTTGGGTCACCCAATTTGAGTTCCATCCCAATTACAATGTTCAACTTTCCTTTGCCTTTCAGAAAGGTGCGGACAAGTTGAGACCATTTGGGATTATTATTTCTATCCAACTGATAACCAGGATGAATATTTTGAAGATCTCCCGTGCTATACTTTTATTAGTTTCCTCCCGCAGATCTTCTTTGGTGACTTCAGTCGGGTCTGGCGTACGTAGTGTTGAGTAGAGGGCTAGGTCACAAAAAAAAGAAAAAAGAAAAAAAAAAAAGAGTAGGTTCCACACAAAAAAAAAAAAAAAAAAAAAAAAAAAAAACCCACGGGTAGAAGAAAGGTGTACAAATGATCTAGGCCTGGATTTGGAGTTTCTTTGGGGTTGGTAAGACGAAATGGACCTTAGCCCATTGAGTGTCCTACCTCAGGCCATCGACATTATACACTCTACTGAATTGGTAAGACGAAATGGACCTTAGCCCATTGAGTGCCCTACCTCGGGCCATCGACATTATACACTCTTCTGAAATAGTTTTGGCAGAAAACCAACTATATCTGGTCTTGGTTGGCCTTTCACCCTGGCCACAAGTCATCCCCTATTTTGCCACATACGTGGGTACGATCCTCCAAGGCCTGTTAGAGCTCTCTTCTACCTGCTCATGGCTAGACCGATCAGTTTCGGGTCTAATAGGAAGAACTCAAAGATTTCACCTCCGGAAAGCACCTACAAGAGATGTGTGAATGCCAAAAGAAACCTATGGACAAAAAAAAAAAAAAAAAAAAACAATAATGCTGCAATTTGTCCACAAATGACGGTAGAAAGAAATACCCACGAATGGATGCAAAAGAAGTGAAAAATAGAAGTTGCAAAACAAATAAGGAAATAAAATATACAAAAAGAAGATATCTGTAAATTATCATTGGACAAAATCATATTGGTGTTTTCTTTGTTAAAATATTTTGAAAATTGCAGTGGTTGGTTAGTTTGAATGCTGGAAAGTGGTGCCGCCAACTGAATTCATTATGTTCAGGTTCCAGAAAGTAAGAGCATAAGGGCTGTTCTGGTTGATGAAGAAGCTGTTGGATCAATGGACGGTCCAGGATGCGGAGCCAAAGTTCTTTATGATGTTGATGAAGAATTAAAGCAATGTTCAAAAAGTGGAATAGTCATAAATCTGAAGGTATTTTCTCATCACACTCACTTCAACCCTTTCAGTGTTAGTATTTTCTTTGGTGGCTATGAAGTTTGATATAAGATCTCTGCCCTGATGAACAGGGAAATGGTTTGTTGGCAGAGGACGAGGGTCGGTTCTCGAATGGAGTCGAGTTTCCATCCATAACTATGAGATTGTAAATGCTTTCCGGCGATCATGTAAGTAAGTTTATTGGACAGATCAGTATCAATCAATAATAAAAGGTTATGAAGTAAGTAGAGAAGTTATGTGGACTTGTGAAGTATGTTGCCATGTAAATGCATAATAAAAATTTTCTTCTTATCTTAGGACGTCCACATATTTTGAATCCCAAGAAGGAATTTAGCTTATATTAAATAATGTAATATGAAAAAAGAATAGGTTTTATCGTAGAATCGGTAAATTTTTTGATTTCTATGTTCCTTATTGATTAGTCTTGTTCATTAAGTCTACCTTCTTGTTCTCAACTCAATCTCGTAATCGAGTACGAAAGTTGAAACCTATCAAAATGTTCAAAACTTCGTTTTCTTTACACCAAAACACATTTAGTTTGATAAATTAAGGCAAAAAAACCTCAGACTTTTCTATGATTCTAATATTGGTAAGTTGACTTGTGGGAGTCTTTTGTAAGAGCGAGAATTTCAACCGAAAAACTGTGGTGATGAACCCAATCGGGCGGGAGATGTTTCAGCTTATATATATTCCTACTAACTTATGTAATCTAATTTCCATTACGGAACTCTCCTGTAAATTTATCTGAACTAATAGACAAACAAAGATTGAATGCACCCCTATACCATATTTGTACAAATACAATAGTCGATTTATACAGAATGGTAAAAAGGGTCAATGAATAGAAAGGGATATTTGAATCCTTAACAACTTGGCTACCGCTTCGCCCAGGCGTACATGGAACCTTTCTAATTCTCTTTTTCCAATAAAACTTTAGTGTTATCATCTTATATAAACTCTTTAATCAATTCATTTTCATTTATTAACTATACGTCACTCCACTATTATAAATTCATAATGGATCTTTCTTGTACGATAAGACAAATTGTGTCCATGAATGTAATTATTATAGGTAAGTTGATCCTTCACAAGTTATTCATAATTACAATTATGTCAAAATTTTATTTTACCTCTCCCGTTACAATTGAATCATACAGGTAAGAATCTTTCACCTTTAAGCACTACTAATTCTCTAGGGAACATCTTTTTTATGATCTAATCATAAACTAAATTCCTCTCGGGTCAATGAGGATGTAAGCTCTCATTGTTTAAATATCAAAATAAGTATTTAAAGAAACTATCATCTACTTTCTATATACTAAAAAAAAAGTACCATTCATATTGTAAAATTATGTTCATTAAATTAACTATAAAACTCATTCTCATCCATGCAAATCAAAAGATAAGTCTTCATATGCAAAATTCATAACATAATAATTAAAATCAAGTTGCAATGATGATCGGTAAAATAATAATTTCTTTCAATTAATAGATTTATACGGAGAGATTAAGTATTTTATGGTCTAGTTTTATACAATTTAATTATTCAGAAGGCCCCACTCACTTGTCTTCATGTGAACGATTTAGATCAAATTATCTGTAACATTTGCAAAGTATACCGCATAAATAATACTAAGATAAGAACTCTAACCTTACCCATATACTATAGTTTTTTTTTTTCTTTTTTTTTTTTCATTGATTTAACATGATTCTCTGGTATGTCAACTACATATTATCCAAGTTCGAGTCCAAAAATAAGCATTCGAGAGAACTACTTATCTACTTACTTCGTATGAAAAATGACAAAAAATCATAAAATGAAATTCACTCACAAATAAGTTCAAGTCACATAATTATCTTATAAAATATTCATTTGCTTAATTAATAAATAAGAGAGATTAAATATTTCATAGTTCATTGTATATAATGTCATTCACTAGCTCTCTTTCTTTCTTTCTTTTTTTTTTTTTTTTCTTCTGAAGGTCTTTTATATTCGTCTAAACCTACAACATTGTTATCGTAGTATTTGAACTACGCACGTAACAAAATAAAATTAAAAAAAAAAATTACAAGATATATGAATAGAATAATGTTCAAAAGAAAAAAGGTTGCCTTCTTATCAAGAAGGAATATAAATTTCACGTTTCTTTATAAAATGTTCTTTCAAATTTCAAATTTTGATAAAAGTTTTTGGCTTTTCAGTTGTTGAAATCATTAGAGTTGATATTGTCGTTGATACAACTAAGATCAACATCATTAAATTTTTTATTACAAAAAGACATTCAATGTTTACCATTTGATTCGATCAAACATACCTATAATTCAAAAAAATTATACTTTTATTTCATTTCTTCATTACAAACCCTAACCACATCATAAAATAATAATAGATGATTTATTTACTGAATCAAGTTGGGATCTTGATGTTCTTCGTGATTGTTAAGGTGGCAGACACATAAATAAACCAATTAATCAACCAATCAATGAATAAAAAGCAATAAAGTGCGTGGGATTCAGTGTAATAACTCAGATTTAAACATCTCAACACCAACACTTTGATGATAATCATCATTAGCCAATAATAAGAGCAACAATTAATAGTAATAATTATATAATTCAATCTGAGTTAAAAGAAAAAGAAAAAGAAATGAAGAAATTTTAAGTTAAGGGAGTAGGAGAATGTGGAGGGGAAATGGTATCCTTCTTCCCAAGATTGTGCTTATTGTTATGCATCCAAACCTTAAGAACTCTCCTCTTCACTCCAATCTCTTCACAGAATTGCTGCACCACACTCTCCTCTTGTTTCTGAATCTTCCATCCAACTTTCTCAGCAAACCTCAGCATCTTCTCCTTTTGCTCCGCCGTGAACTTCGTTCGGAATCTCTTCTTGTTCATCATTGGCCCCGAGTACGCCCTCGCCTCCTCATGCTCCTCCGACTCTGACTGCCCACCTCCCCCGCCGAGCATGTTGTACGACATTATCATGTGGTGGGGTTGTGCTCTAGAAGATATGAACGCCGGCCCCGCCGCGGATGGATACGCAAATGCAGCTGCCTCTGGTGGGGCGATCATGTTCTTCCCTCCGACGAGGAGCTTCCTCCCGAGTCGAGGGTGGTGGAGCCAATCGTAGGGTTCTCCCTCGATCTCTTTTCGATGGAAGTTTCTATGACAATTGCAAGCCGAACACGTGAGTGCTTCAATGGATCCTTCTTCTCCACTCGGCATGAACTCACCACACCCATCTGTGGCATTACCTCCCATGGAGGCCGCATGGTTTTTGAGACACTCCTTATATTTTACCTGCTTCTTCGTGTTATTGTTATTGTTGTTGCTGTTGTTAGGATTATGGTGAAGCTCGACTTCCATCTGAGAAGATGGAAGTGGGCTACCGCCATTGACCGCCGCCGCGATGATATGGTTGCAAGCGGCGGACGGGTCATGGTGATGGATGACATGGTCGTGGTCGTGGTCGTGGCCACCGTAGCGACTATTTAAAGGGATGGGGATGGGAATGGGATGATCTTGAGTAGTGAGCTCCATTATTGTTAAGAAGATGAAGAGAAAGAGAGAAAAATAGGGTATGTTTGGGGTATAAGTGGATTAAAGGGAGATGCTTTGAATTGAGGAAGAAGAAATAAGAAAAGGGTTTGGGAAGAAAAATGGTAGAAGAGAGTTATTGCATTGCATATTTGGAGGAGAAGGAGGGAGTTAGGGTGAAGACACTAAATAATAAGTAAAGAGTTTTATAATTAAAAAAAAGTTCTTTTAACCGACAAAACTGGAGAACACAACAAAAGACAGTGGTTTTTTTTTTATGTTTTTTTTTTTTTTTTTTTTTTTTTTTTTTTGAAAAAGAAGAAAAAAAAAAAAAAAAAATAAAAAAAAAAAAAGAGAGAGACAAAAAGTGGGTTATGGTTATTGGTTAGGTCTTGCTTGGCTTGCAAAACCAGACATCAAGTTTACGCTACTCGGAGAGGCCAACGTTTGTCAGAGAAACAAGATGTTGTGTGTTTATTGTAAATGTTACTTTGAAGGAAAACTCAGACATACATGTCTTCCACCACTGCAACTCATTTAATGCCCTTTTGTTTGAATTTCAAAATTAAAATTCTAAACTCACCCGAGTTACCGCTCTTCCCTCGACCTAGGTTAAAAGTTAACCGATGAGGTGGGTTTATTGGCATTTTACCATAATATCGCATGAAATGAAAAGAGACTTTGTGCTCTAAATAACGAATACTATCTCTATTGGTACGAGACCTTTCAGTGATGAAATAGCTTTATTCTTTTATTATCGATGGGTTAGCTTTTATATATTCGAGCTTCCGTGTTTAAGACGGGGCACCCCCATTTTAAAGGGTTTGTTTTTATGTCTTTATTCTTTGCAAAATTTGTTTTTTCTTAATGTCTTCTACTTTTATTTTGTTGTTTTTGATGAGTCCATAAGCATAAAGATGATTAAATGTTGGTGTTGTGAGTTTGGTTGTAGAGAGAAGAAAGAGAGAAATGGTGTATGGTTATTGATTAAGAGAGAGTGTATGGGCCACAGGAATAAATGGTATGGATGACATTTCATGTAATGTATCAGACCCCTTCACACATTCCAAGATGTGTTTCAGACCTCTCTCTCTTCTTTAACTCTTTTCTTTTCCTTTTGGATAAAACAAAACCTTCTCCTATTCACTTACCCTTCTTAAAACTTTTAGTGTACTTTCATGTGTTCTATCTCTAATAATCTCATCATTCTTAATTAATGTTCATTTTTTCTTATTCCAAAACCAAATGGTACTCATAGAACGAAATTGAGAGTGAAGAAGGTAAGTCGAGCATAATCGAAAAGAGAGATTAAGAGATGAATACAACTTATGAGTTGGTATTGGAGTTGAGGGTGGAAGAGATTGTTGACGTGAGGTGCAAGAGAGATATGGGAGGTGAGGAGAACGATCGATGAATATTTGAGGACGATTGGTGGTGGAAACGATGTCGTGACTGTTGAGGTGGTGACACAATCGATAGAGATGTACAATTGGGTGAAGATGCAAATTGAGTAGTTCATGCATAAACATTAAAAACTTTAGACTTGGTAATATGGTGGGATGCGATCTACATCTTTAAAGGTGTCTTGTGATAGTATTCAAACTATACGTGTCGAGATAGTTGGAAATTGAGGTGTGGGTATTAATAAGTATGAATTAGCACTAATGACTTGATTGGAGCATGTGGTCGGAACAAACTAAGGATCTCCAAAATTTCTCACTAGATTTCCAAGATAGAAAATGTTATGTGCCGTCAATGTTTGACTGGGTCAACGAGAAGTCTTCTATTGACCCTCCTATGGATAAAATAGAGGTCTTCTAAACCTTTTGTATAGGTTTAAATTCTATTGGAGGCACTCTTTGTCCGTATATATATATTTTTTTTAGTTTCAAATTTATATATTATGTAAATGATGAACTAGAGTTAATATAATAACTATTATTTATATAGATAAATTAATAATTCGATTATATTTTATTTGAAGATAAGATATTAGCAAAAAAGTATTCGATCTGTAATTTGATTTTCGAGGAGAATTCAAAGTTCAAGAAGAAAACCAAGCCTCTGAATTCCTCGAACATGGTAAGTAGCCTTGCATTAATTTCCATGCAAGTTTATCTATAAGATTGACTTGGACTAGAATAATTAAGATACAATTAAGTTAATGCCTAAAAATATGCATGAATTAACCGGAGAATTTTGAGCGATGACATTTAGGTTATATTTAAAATTTTGTGACTTACCGTTAAGTTTTGGTGTGTATGATGAAACTTAGCCAGATTATCAAATGTACTTAGGCTAAGTATGTAAGTACTATGTCTTCTCCGACCTTCTAAGTCTAGTTGGTTAGGACAAATCGACTTCTCTAAAATTCAAAGCTCAATAAATCGAGATAGGTACTTAGATGCATGCTAGGCTGTAAGATTCAGTTTCGTTCGTAGTTTCAAGATCTATTATTAAGAGAGTTTGTCTGAGACTGTTCCTTCAAATTCCAAGTGGAACTCAACCCGTAGGGAACTGATAAGTTCAGTACGGACCCAAAGGATCTTATAGTTAGCCCATAACCCCTAGCTTAAGGGCTAGTTACCACGTTAAAGCTTAGAGACTAATAGTAGAGGACTAAGGTTTTGCCATATGTGAAACCTTGTCTCATGACTTATGAACAGTATAGTAATATCAGTTACGAGGTTGCCTCCTGCAATGACATTGTGGAGATTAGTAGTCGAGTCAGTAGCTCCAATTAGTGAACCTGTCACAATAGTGGGGTCCACAGTCATTCGTATTAGATTATCAGGAGTCGGATTAGCTAGGATCACGCCTTGAGCATAACATGTGTCACAATAGAACTCATGGGGACGACCAAAAGATCTCCAACTATTTGTTGGTCGTGAACTTTCCCACAAGAATAAGGGTCCACATAAATATAGTAGCTTGGAAGGCATGAGGGTTGCTCCCTCGAAGATTATGATAACATTATGAAGCCCTTTAGGGCATCACTAACTAATCCTTTTTGGTTGAACGACAACTCAGTAGTTTTTAAATAGTGAGAGATTGCATGTCACAACTATATGACATTTGGGTGTGTGACACGAGCAATATTAATTCATTATGGCTAACCTAAATTATCATAAGACCTCGTAGACATGCTCCAAAGAAGCCAAGTATAAGACATCATGAGACAATAAGTGCCCAAATAGGGTCAATACTCGAGAGACTACGAGAAGAGAGTGAACAACTCAGTAAAGATCCCAATTCGATCTAGATGGCACATTACCCTACTGAAGCATGCCTAGAGATACACAACCCAGTTACTAATCTTGAAAAATCGGTGCCCCAGATACGCATACATAGTCATAGTAAAAATTGACTAGAGCTTACCAGTAGACAATCCGTAAATAAAAGTCTCAAAAAATAAATCGCAACACTTAGGTTTTATTCGTACGAAAAAACATGATATAAAATAAGGTTAGAAGAAGCAAACATGTGGATATATATGATTAAGATTTATCGAGTTAATCACGAAAGGGATAGGAAGTAAAGAGGAGAAAGAAAAGGTGATTCTTCTAATAAGTGGACTCATAATTTGGGTAAACCTAAAGGAATATATTATTGGAACCAACTTTATGAGTAAATATTCTTATATATATATATATATGAAAAGATTATTATAAATTAGATTCAAAGTAAGATTATTATATATTACAATGTTTGGTCGGTCTACGGAATCTTATTCTTATCTTTGATAATAATCAAGGTGGTGTGTCTTTCTCACATCCACATTTAGCTTTTAAAGATACCAACTTTCCCAAAATAATCTATTTCTATCACCAAATTCTTCCTATCATTCATTATTATTTTCCATTTCTAGTAATATGATCTTCTTTCTCCATTTACTAATACAACTCACCCACCAAAGTCCTTAGGATATGATAGTAAGAAAAGTTTGAAGGTAACGGTTTGAGCCTACTACTAGTAGATATTGTCCTCTTTGGTCCGTTACGTATCGTCGTCAGTTTCAAGGTTTTAAAACTTGTCTATTATGGAGAGGTTTTCATACCCTTATAAGTAATACTTCGTTATTCTCTCCAATCGATGTCGGATCTCACAATCTACCTCCTAAGGGGTCTACGTCTTCGCTGACACACTGCCCAGTATCTAACTTTGATACCATTTGTAATAACTCAAGCCCATCGCTAGTAAATATTGTCTGATTTAGCGTGGTACATATCGTTGTTAGCCTCATGATGTTAAAACGTGTTTATTAGAAAGAAATTTGCACACTCTTATGAGGAATATTTCATTCCCCTCTCCAACTGATGTGGGATCTCACATTAAGAGAATTGAAAGTTATTATCCAGACTAACAATCTACATCTTCCTTTTTAATGGCTCAATCATAGAAACGTTAAAGTTAAGTATGTTTTGTTTGGAGTAATTCTACCTTGGGTGACCTTTAGAAATTTTTTCTAGGACTCATATGAACTAAGACAAAATATCCTAAAATGACTCGTCTTAGCTTGTGAAAATAGTCTTCACTATTAGATGCAGTAAAAAATAAATATGTAACATGACCATGCAACAAAAGAATGTCAAAGTCAAATTCGAATCCTCGACATGGGACGTTCTCGAAACAATCTTCAAACAAATCCTACTAATATCTTTAATTCCCTTTCCTCTCATGTGTATGTATAATTTCTTCCTTGAAATGGCGATATGATTTGATTTGCTTGAGAAACACTGAAGAGCAACATGGTTAGTACAATTGGTGATAGAATTGATGAAGTGGTTTGGTTCTTAGTTCAAGAGTGACCACCACACCATAATTAGACACAAATGTATATATATATATATATATATATATAGAGAGAGAGAGAGAGAGAGAGAGAGAGAGAGATGATTGTTGCTAATTCCATACTCAATCTGCAGCATACACACTTTGTCTTTTACCTTTTGTCTTTTATGTTTAAGATGTTTTCATCTTTTTTTGTGGGCATTTGGTTCCTTGAGTTTGAAATGTTGAGACATGGAATAATTAATTTTTGTGTTTCCCACAGGTAAAGTTTGGTGGGAAGGACCAGAGATTATTCACACAATTCATTTTCTACTTATTTTCTTCTTCATTTCATGTCTTCAAACCCCACTTTCCCCCCTTTTTATGCCTTCTTATACACATCACTCCCCCACACAAATATTATAACTTTCTCCTCTACACGGGTATTATATTGTCCACTTTAAGCGTATGAAGACAAGCGCATGGATCTGATTCTCAAGATAGAGACAACGACCCTCCACACTAGTATGATGTTATTCACTTTGAGCATAAGCTCTCCAAATAATCTGGTCAACGTAGGAGTACGAGATGGAATCTTTGATCAGTAGAAAGGTGAGTAGAATACGTATGTGTCCATAGCATGCATTGAAAGTGGAGTAAAAGAAAGAATATAAAAGTAATGAAATGAAAAGGGGAAAGGGGTAAGCATAATTCCATTGGATTTGTGAAAGCAAATGAAAAGAAAAGCAAAAGGAAAGAGAGGAATGAATGAATATTGAGGAACATTCTGGTGGGCTTTATTGTGTTGTCAGGATTTGAATAAGAAGAGGTATAGGCCACGTGAGTGCATCCAATTAGCCCTAATCTAACTCTTCATTATGTTTGAGATTCAAAGGCATGCAAATGGGCCATTATTACTCATTTCTAAAGCAAAAGACACCACCTTTCCTTTTGCCAAAGCAGATATTCTCAAACTTCTCTCTTCTTATCATGTATCAACAATTTAGCTTTGTAAAAAGAATGTTACCCCTTCTTCCATTCTTTATTTCTTTAACGCTGAGTGAAAAAAATTCTAACTCGAATGTAACTAAGACGATGACGTTCTTTAAGATTATTGAGATTGTCGTTTGACCTAAGTCAACTTGTGAAAATTGAATTTTGCCGTTATTTTTACTACCTGAGGTTCGGCCTTGAATAAGCTCTAATCGTTTTGCTCAACTAAAATTGCTGATAATCTCTGCTCTGTTTTTTTATATAGAAAATGTTGCAATAGCTCTTGCTTCTTCCTTGTAACCATACGAACTTCAAAATTTCATTAATGAAGAACTTTCAAATAACCTACCAATGCCAAGAAATCAATAGGGAGATATCCCGATCATAATTGCAGCCTTGAGTGGTAACATCTTAGACAACATCTACACACAAACTATGACATACAATTGAGGATTTTTGGTTTGACTGATCATGTTCCTCCTCAATTTTTGGAGCTGTTTACCTGCCAGATGTTGGTATGGACGGGTTACAGGAAAAATTGAGGATTTTTGGTTCGATTAAAGGGCAGAAAATGAAGCTTCCAAAATTGCTTGAAATTGTTTGAAATTGAGTACTTGAAGTGAATGGAAATCTAGAACGATTTTGTACTAATTATTTGAATTAGGAGCTTCCAAAATTGTGGATTCAACTTTGATTTGATTGATGAGCTTTTGAGACTACCCCTAGCATATCCTAACATTCACTATATCCTAACATTCACTATTTGAGAGCATGTTAGGCCTACATGTATGCCCATGCCCATTTATGAACAAGGATTCTTTGCCGATGTTAGATTATTTAGCCATATGACTTACTATGTGGGGTTTTATGAGCCATGATAGATGTCATTTATTGACTTGTAGTGCGGTGGAACGGTTAGGACACAACCTCTAATCATGAATAAATATGGAAGAGTCCCCATCTATTACCTAAGATATAATGTAGAGAGTTATTTGAGGGAGCAATAGATAATACTTGGTTGTTTTCTATTCACTCAAGCTGCAAACTCCTATACCAAAATGGTATAAAGAACCTAAGCAAATGAAATATTTTCCCTTTACAATTTCATTTCATTTACAAAATCATTTCCGAAAACCTTGCGAACAAATTGAAAAGTATGTTAAATACACTGAATTCTCTACGATAGATACAATAATTTCTCTACTTCAATATACTTTCATACAAGGTCCATTAGAAACAGACAAACCTTAATAATATAAGTAAAACATATGATTAAGCCGAGTAAAACTACTCGAGGAATGTAATGTTTAAATATGGACTTAGCAAACATTGCACTTCTTTGATAATGTATTCAAGGTCCAGTAAGTCGGCATTTGTAAAAGTACTTTTATGTTTTCTACACTTTTATTATAGATTCATGTTCTTGATCCCATGGTGTCTTCTTGTGTTTGGATTTTCAATGTGAACAGTTGCATGCATTCATTGCTTACCTTGAAAAATAATTTGCTTTGTAAAGAAGGCTTAAATAAAAAGAAATTTAAGAGAAACTTACAAACAACCAGGACACAATCAACCTACTACTTATCCCTCTACCAACACTATTTTCGATATCTAGCACACACTTAAAATTCTTAGTTTGCTACCCACTAACACTAACATGTCTAAGCCTAAGCCTAAAAGATCAAGGGGAGTAGGTTCAGAAATGACATGCGGTAGACGGAGAATCTGAACTATTAATCAAGAGCATATGACTAAACTAGGTAGACGGAGAATCTGAACTATTAATCAAGAGCATATGACTAAACTAGGTAGACGGAGAATCTGAACTATTAATCAAGAGCATATGACTAAACTAGTTAAGCTATGTTTGGTTAACTATTCGTTATTCTAGTTTTTAGATCACTATGTTTCCTAATAAACAACATTTTATTCCCGAGGGAGTTCAAAGTGTTTAAACAGATGGGAAAACCTTAATGATTGAAGCAAATGACACTATTGTAGAGCACCAATGACCTTCCTAGAGGCTTAGAAAGTGAAAACCAACTTAAATAACTATAACCCCCTCTAATTTCCAACTATGTTTCATCATAAGTAAAATGAAATAGATAGAAATATTATCAGTAGTGATGAGAAAAATGAATGGATAGAACCACTAGATTATAAAATTAAACATTTCAGTTCTGATGGAAATTTCAATCCCAACCTCATCAAGTACATTCACAAGCTTCAAGCGCTTTGTCCAGCAAAAGTTTTACTTTTATTGCACATAGAAAGGTGAAAGGTAATGGGTGTTATGCAACTCCAAGCTTAGATTCAGCTACCACGAATGCATCTGCAAAATTAGTTGCCAGTCACATAAGTTACACATATTACAATATTTGCAAACATATAAAGAGTGAAGAGATAGTGAAAGAAGCATGTTACGAATATAACACTAACGCATCAGGAAAAAGTATTACATTATCATAGAAATCTAACCAATTGACAACATCCAACCAAAAATTAAATGAAAAATGTTATCTGGTGGATATGACAAACCTTCTTTTTTTTAAGAAACCAAGCTCTTATGGTGAGAAGTGGGAATAGACTAGGACATACCAAAAAACAAACAAGCAAAAAGGGAATCCGAAATTCAACTGCGTAAAAAGACACCGATCCAACCCAATAAAACATATCCCATCAATACAAAAAGGTTATGTAACCTATGTTCACTAGGAGCATTAAACCTAACAGCCTCAAACTTCCTTGCACAATTTTTCCACTTCTCTAAAGATCATATTATTCCTCTCCAGCCAAACGCCCCACAAAACGACAAAGAAACTAGCATGCCACAAAAATTTTGCCCTTCTCTCGAGATGAAGAACTCAGAAGCACCACCTCCACCATAAAGTAACCATCTTTAGTCCAGGCCAAACATTAAACAAACAAGCTCGTCACTCACACCAAAGGGATTGCACAACTAGCATACGCATAACATATCGTCAAGGTCCTCCTGTCTGCTACAAAGAATCCACCATATCAAGTACAACATAAAAGAAGAATACCTTTGAACACAATCCATGTTATTGAGTCTCCCATGTAACACCTGCCATACAAAAAATTTGATTTTCATTGAGATTTTAACCTTCCAAAGAGAGGAGAAAGCATAGGTATCTAAGGGAAAAGAATGGGTAGACAAAATGTGGAAAAAAAAGGAAGGGAATCCCCAAGAATTGCACTTATTGCAAGACTCTGCATACCCAAGGAAAAGGGTGTTGGTCACAAAGGAGGGATGGAAGAACGCCATTTGTGCTGCCTCTCTATGAAAAAAGGGCGACAAAAGACTGGAAGTCGAATATTAGAGATTTTGAGAAAGGCAACATCGAGGCCAGTGGATGCAATCTCTTGTTTGAGGGATGGTATAACCACATAAAGAAACAATGAAGAAAGAGGAATATCACCTACCCAACAATCCTCCAAAAAAAATAAACCTTCAAGCCTTACCAAACGGAACAATTCATAGACTAGTGCCCACTTGAAACCCACTTAGAACTGTGTATGGACCATATCTACTCACAATAGCTTTGTACCACAAAGCATTAAGATCCATGAAGAAGCGCCACAATCATTTTAACAGAGAAGTCTTCTTACGTAATCTCAAGCTCTCAATCCCTCTAATCCTCCTAACTCCAGCACCTTCACCACCACCTCCCACTTAACCAAATGAGTTCCTCACCTCTCATTGACCCTTTCTCACAAGAAATTACTCATCACTCTCTCAATATTCTAATTCACTGAGACCAGAAGTCTAAACTAAAATAATAATAATAATAATAATAATAATAATAAATAATAAATAAAAAAAAAAACCAAAAATAATCGGGAATCCCACACAACACCAACCAGATAAGAGTGAATCTCCTACCTTTAGAGAACAATGCCTTTTTTCCACGTAGACAACTGTTTTTGAGTTTCTTTTTTCCATAAGAGGATTGAAAAAAGGCTTGACTCTTCGAATTATTTCCCAAATTAAGTCCTAGATAAAAGGAAAGGATGGGACTCACCCCACATCTGACCAAAAAGCCTAAGAATGCAACGTAGAGACAATAATTTAAGCCTGTGATGGAGCTTTTTCCCACCCAAGGTTAGAAAAAACTTCAAGGGAAGACAAAAGACCAATAAGATTAACAAATAATCTTTCCTGCCCTGAACAAAAGGTGAGTGTCTATAAAACTGATAGATGAATTAACTCATTTCCCACCTTAAACTCCTTCACAACCTCGTTCTCCATTTATAACGACACTAACATGCTAGAACATCTACCACTCAAATTAAGAGAAAGCGAGATACAGGATCCTCTTACTTAAGACCCCTAGAAACGAAGATCTTGCCACATTTTCCACGAAAAGATGGGAAATTTACTAACCTAATACAATTCCATATCTAGGTTCTCCAATTAAACCCAAATCCCCTCTTCTCAATGAATTTATCCAAGAAGTTGTACTCCACATGGTCACGTGCTTTTTCAAAGACAATATTAAAAACCACCCGTCCTCTTTTCTTAGCGTATAGTCCTCAAAGGCCCCGCTAGTAATCAACACTTGCTCTAAATTAGATTTCTTTCAATAACGGTCCCTAAGGAGTCAGAGACAGACTAGAAGTACTTATCGCATGGCTTAATTTATATATCACATATATGGTACTAAAATTAAAATGACATCCATCCAGCAAACGAAAATATAAATACGAAAGTTAATCAGGTTAAACTTCCAACAAATTCAATATCGTTCGCAGCAGGAAATTATTTGGGTTTCTCCATTAATTTAGAAGTAAATATGAAAGACGGATCTAAAGCATCGAAAGATTGTATAGAAGATAAATGCTCAACACAATACTTTTTTTTAAAAAAAATTAATCACACATCCAATTTAGGAAGAGGCGCAAATTTCTACAGCATCACGACATAATGGGCAAACTTGACCTAGAAATATGAAGGAAAAGAGCACCTTCGTTCTCTTCAGATGAACATCTGATAAAATTTTCAATTAAAACATACAAATAAGGGGAAATTGATATGCATGATTCAAACACGACAAAATCCCTTCCGACGGCGCGGGGAAGAAAGTATTAGAATAAAAATCGAAGGGAAGAGTTAGGGAAATCACCGGTAGCAGTTAATGGGTGGCGGAGGATGCATCGGCATGGTGGTGGTGAGAAGAAGAGGGAGAATAGATCCTGTTGTAGACTTGCTCGCCGACAAGGTAGATGCCGAAAGCGACGAGGGCGATGCCGAGGCCAGGAGTGGCGTGTCGGAACTGATTGGTGAGACTCGGATGCTTCCTCCACTCGTCTCTCCTCCTGAAGAACTCTCCGGTCGATCCCAAAGGCTTATTCGCCATTGCAGACTGCTCTGATTTCCTTTTTCCTTGCACAATATGCAAATGCCCACGCCCTTCCCCTCTCTCAGTTTTCAGGCTTCTTGGGCACTAATACAAATTACTTTATTGCCCTCCTTTTCAATGGCTTTTGACTCTTTATTTAAGTTAAATTTAAATTAAATTAGATTTTTTTTATTAATATTATAATTTTCAAAAACATTATTTAAATTTTGTATGTGTGGAGTACAATCTCCCATATATGACTCTTTAATTCTTACCGAGGATTGGAACGTTGAACTTTTAACTTTGAATATCTTAGACTTGTAATTTATCGAACATCTTCCGCTTAGAGCTTGTTGAAGGTCTTCGTCTTTTGGCTCATTGAAGGTCCTTTAGGTTCGTGCTCGTTAAAGGTCCTTTGACCTCTATTGGAAGTTGAGTTCATAGTTTGGACATAGGTTTGTTTGTGCTAAATTTGGATTTTGGGCGTAGTCCTTTTTGTCCAACTTTTTTAAAAATGGGCTTGAGCAAATTTAGACTTGGGCGCAATTACTCTATTTTTCTTGAATCTAACCCAATTTATTTTGATAAGCTTAGACTAATTTGGATTTTGGGTCAAATCATTACTTGAACATGAGCTTAACCATCATTGGACTTGAATAGGTCAGTTGTTTTGTTATTTTTCTTTTCCTAGGGTGAGATGGCCATAAAGAAGACATGTGCTGATGAGTCGCACAAAATTTGCATGCAGGCTCGGATTGGAAATTTACAGTTTTTTTCTCAGTTGGCTATGACATATGAGATTGGGGTAGTAGGTCATAGGCACTCCCGACCCTCGACGCCCTCATGAAAGTTATGTGAAATTCAAATTTAGAAGGTGTAGAAACTGATTAGGAATCAAATGGTGTCTGTATCTCACGAATTTGGAAGAAACCTGAAAATTAAACGTAAGACTCAATACTCATGATTTAATCACTCTCGAAGCTCGACTCCTGTCCCAAATGTTTATCCAAACTCCGCTGTGTCAAACGTAGATGGTTGGTTCACCTCCCACTTCTGGAAGAGCTTATTGAGGGCAATGGAAATACAGTTAAGGTTCAGTATAACTTTTTATCCACAAACAGACGAGCAAACTGAGAGGTTGAACCAAATCTTAGAAGATATATAATTGACATGTCAGAATTTGCATTACGAATTGAGAGAGAGAGTCGGGACTTCCAAAGTTATCGTCTTGGTGCCGTCATCGCTGCCTCCCTTCAAAGTCATGACTTTCGAAAAGACAAAGAGTCGCGACTTCTAATGTCGTGCCAAGGTGGGGAAGACAAAGAGTCGTGACTTCTGGCGCCATGAGTTGCTATGACTACTGCTCCTCTGATGACAATCGCAGTTGTAGAAGACCACAATGACAGCCGCCCCTCCGATCCCACATTTGCATAGCTTGTGAGCTGCTCCTCCGACCAAAGATGACCATGATGACAACCGCTCCTCTGACTTTCGATGCAAATAAATGTGTACAGCTGCTCCTCCTCAGGTGATGCCTGCACAGCCCACAACGATAGTCGCCCCCCCCCCCCCCCCAAACAGCCACTGAAAAGAAGCCTAAGATTTCCTCGATTTTTCAAAGAGCAACTGAGTTTCTGTTTTTGCCTAATTGTACCTTCAACAATAAGGATTTTGCATCAACTAGCAAGGATTTTGAATTCATTTGGACAGTAACCTTTTCCCATCAACCAGCAAGAATTGTGAATCGATTTGACAGTAACCTTTGACCCATGACAACACACCAATTACTTTCTGGCACCACACCAAATACTTTATAGATGCAAAACTGTTATTAATAGGAAGACCTATGCAATTGAGTTAGATGATAGATACAGGGACAAGGATCAGGTTATTAGAAATCACCAACAACTTTTTTCCTATCATTGAACTAGGGCTCTTTTCCATGGCTGAAAACATCTCATCAATCACTGCTATTGGCTCAATTAAACCCTAAATTCGTTTAATTCTTCCAGGAGAAATGTTTTCCAGCATAGACCATTTGGATAAAAAAACTCACAAACAAAAAGGATACTGTGGCTGAAATCTCATTATTTCATGAAATTGGGGTCTTAACAAACTGTTTATCTCAATAGAGAAATAACGAAAATGTTGAATAGCTTTTTTCAATGTTATTGGAAATTATTCCTTGTTGTTCATTAAAATACCATATCATCAACTAAAAACTCAAGATCTTAGACTAAGAGACAAGTCCGCAGACATATTCATCTACCAACACAATCCTTGCCTAAAACTAAAAAGTCATCGTAAATGCTAAAAAATAAAAAGATAGAGGTAGAAACATACCTTTCGATTCGAAACAAAAAGGCAAAGACGATCAACAATGAGTTTCTCCTCTCCCTTATTCATATTGTATGGGATACGACCACTCAGAAACATTTTTACGATGATTGGTTTATGATAACTAAAAACATCCAATCTATGCTCAATGGCTTTTGCCAACTAAACCCCTACAAAGCAAATAAGGTGATTCTCAGTTGCACGTCAAAGGAGCAAGTCTCATTAAAAAAAAGCATAAAAAAAAGTTGGAAACTGTGTTGTGAAAATAGAACGATGGTCTAATGAAAAGCACCTAAATGACCTCATGTTTCCCTCGCTTGGAGGTTGGATTCAAATAAAAAAAATAAAAATAAAAATTTGCCCCTCAATCGTTGGGACATTGAAACTTGGAAACACATAAGAAATGCGTGTGGAGGTTTTGTTGAGATTGCTAAAAAAAACCACATCGAGAGTGGACCTCATGGAAGCCACCATTTGTATTAAGAAAAACACACGGGGTTTCATACCAGCAGAAGTCTGAATACCATCATCTTCCAAGATTCTCCTTGTGGTCAATATAGACCCTTGCTTTAATGGAGAACCATTTGTTGATGTTATGTCTAGCTACCAGGGCATCGAACAAGCATAAAAAAGATTATGTACATTAGAGGATATCGAGTTTATTTGTCACGACCCAAAATTTAACCTCAAGTCGTGACTTACAACAACTATGACGTGTAGTGTGTATGCAAGAAATTCAAGGAAAACATCATTCCAAAAATCAATCATTTATTTCATAAAAAGAGCATTACAATACAAAAAGACCATGGGTGACTAGTTTTAGACAATGGAAGAAAACATGAAAGATAAAATGTACTAATAGGTAAGACCGGACTGATGCCCCGAGACATGCTTTCCTCTATGACAATCCACATCCCTCAATGCGCCCTCTCTTGACCCAACACCTCATGTACCTGAAAAAGGAAGATATAACAAGGATGAGTATAAAAATTATACTCAGTAAGCCACCTACTTAGGTTCTTATCACGCCTTAATCTTAACAAATTCTCACAGGCTTTACGTTGGCTCTAGGACGTCTAGTTTTGGTCTTAGCTCCTTGGGGCTTCTTTGGTTTTTGTCCTTTCATTCAAACCCTAAGAGTTCCCTTATACCAACCTATGTATGATTGGTGCCCTATGAGTAGCTATCTCGGCATGGCTCTAAGGCTATTTGATATCTTACCTAGGAAGTGAGTTGTAACTCCCTAGGCCATGACAGTCCCCCTGGTCGAGGAGAGCTACCCCCCTTAACCCATCCAACTAAATGGTCTATATGACATGGGCACACGTTTTTCATGCTAAAACAACTAAAAGCAGTCGGATTCTGATCAAGAACCCCCTGGTCCCCCACGAAGTTGACACCAATCACATACAAACAACCTAAGGGTACTCTAAAGGTGGTTCGTATGCTGTGGTGGTTTGTTAGGTTCCCAGGGAGAGGGTTAGGTCTATACTCAGTGACTTACCACTCTAACCACAGAACCCTAGACTTATCGTTACATTGGTTCATGAAAGCTAACTGAGCGTGCTAGCAGTTATATCTAGCATCATCATATATAATTCATGCAAAAATAAACAAACATGCTCAACAGGGCAATAACATCCATCAAGCTTCTAGAGCGGAGAGTTCACAAGTTCCCATCCTCCTTTCAATATGAATTAAACATACACATAAATATAGCAGAAGCTTAAAACAGAATTGCAATACTCAGGTAATTCTCATAATACTTGACATAATACATCCATACTCTTAACAATCAAATTATCGACAATCAATCGTGGAAAGCTACCACCTAAGGTAATTAAACTAGCATGCATACATAACCAAGTGACTCCTACAAGTATTTCTTCCTAAAGTTTCGTGTGGCGACTTACTTGGATGACGCATGCCCTTACGTTAGCATTTCAACACAAATAACGTGTCCAAAAAATACTAATTTTCCCGAATTAGATCCTATTTCATATAAAAGTAGAGTTAGAATTGGAATCCAAAGGAAAGTAGGGAAAATAGGAGTCGAACAGGACGAGAATGAGCTTACACGCGTTGGGACAAGCTCACTCGTAGATTCCACGTGCGAGCGTCACGCGCGAATTTTTCTACAGTCGTGGGTCGTCGATTTGATTCAGGTGCAGTGGTTGGGTGGATTGCAAGTCGTTGCGGTTCATTTCGTCGCACAGGTATCGGGTCGGCTGAGGATGCGGGTCGGGTTGACGCTGCCGCGGATGCGTCGCTAGAAGGTTGGAACCGTCACTTTAGGCAGCGTTCGACACGTGTCTAGTGGTTATCAGTGCACCGGAGACCTCTCGTCGGTACGTGGCACGTCATCGCCTTCTATCTCCTCCTAACAGAAAAGTGGATTTTTGATTAGTTTTCAAGCGTTCTTCTCACTTTTTATCTCCTGATTTCTAGTCCAAACTGAAATGATTTTTTTTCATCAAAGTTTTAGATCGTACTACAAACTATGTGTTAGTATTATTTATTTATTTATTATTATTATTATTATTATTTTTTGCTTCACCATACAACAAGTTATGAACGTTAGAAGGAGGTTTGTTAGCATCCTTACCATTTTTGGGAAAGATTCTCAGATCACAACGTTCCGTCCGACTTTCTTCATGAAATCAGCGGCGGATCTTCCCTAGATAAAAATGACAAACTTTAGCACTCTATTCCCAAACAAAGATCTCAGATCTGAAGAAGAATGTTTGAGATCTTACCTTGTGGATTTCTCTCGGATCTTGATGGAAGATGGAACCTCAACAACACGAGTCCTCCTTCTCTTCAAGAAGAAGCTCCAGTGTGTAAGTCTTGGTCAAGAATGAACTTCGATGATGGTTCTCTAACGAGAAGTCCGGCGGTTTACTTTTTCCTATCAAGTTTTTCTCTCAACTTTTTTTCTCACACTTTTCTCTTTTGCAGGTGCTGTGTGGAAAATCCCCAAGCCCCTATAATGGGTTGAGGGGCAAAATGTCCTGTTTGCCCTTCTCTCCTCCTTAGAAACTTTCGTCCCCGAAAGTTGGTATCTCTTGGATGTTAGATAAAACCTTTGTTTTTTCTTTATTTAGATTCACACGTTTACATTTAATTTCCCTTTGACCATTTGACAAACACGTCGAATGGATTTTGAAGAGCAATCTTACCTTGTGGATTTCTCTCGGATCTTGATGGAAGATGGAACCTCAACAACACGAGTCCTCCTTCTCTTCAAGAAGAAGCTCCAGTGTGTAAGTCTTGGTCAAGAATGAACTTCGATGATGGTTCTCTAACGAGAAGTCCGGCGGTTTACTTTTTCCTATCAAGTTTTTCTCTCAACTTTTTTTCTCACACTTTTCTCTTTTGCAGGTGCTGTGTGGAAAATCCCCAAGCCCCTATAATGGGTTGAGGGGCAAAATGTCCTGTTTGCCCTTCTCTCCTCCTTGGAAACTTTCGTCCCCGAAAGTTGGTATCTCTTGGATGTTAGATAAAACCTTTGTTTTTTCTTTATTTAGATTCACACGTTTACATTTAATTTCCCTTTGACCATTTGACAAACACGTCGAATGGATTTTGAAGAGCAGTCAAACTTTCAGTCCTTCTCTCTCTCTTATTGAATGGATTTTGAAGAGCAGTCAAACTTTCAGTCCTCCTCTCTCTTATTTTAAGCATTTTATCTTTCCTCCAACAACCTCCTGTCGACAATATCCTCGCGGTAATTTCCCTGGCCAATTATCGATATACAACAAGTGGTATCAGAGCCTCGTTGAAGCGATCGGTAGTATACCATCACAGAAGAGCCAACCTATCAACAATCAAGTTGAATAGCTCAAGTGGTCAGAGTGCCGACCTAACAACACACAGGTCTCAGGTTCGAGTAGAAGAAAATGCAAAGGGCGAAAATAAGCACATCGTGGGGTCCATCTCGAGCAAACTCGCTCACTCCTCCACGCCGCCGTCAAGTGCCGGCATCTCCATCACCACCACGAAGAGGCCGACGTCGTGATGACGGGCGTCGAGGTGTCGTTGAGCGAGTGATCAGGGAGACAACGATCGCCGTCGTTCAGTACCCGATGTTGACAAGGTCCAACTACAACGAGTGGGCCTTGTTGATGCGCGTCAACCTACAGGCGCATGGGTTATGGCACGCTGTCGAGCCCAGACGTTCGCCGCCATATTACGATCTGTGCCCCCAGAGATGTTGGCATCTCTCTCCACCAAAGCGCACCGCGCAATCGGCCTGGGAAGGAATTAAATCCCGTCGTGTCGGTGTACAGCGAGTGCGGGAATCCAACATTGAGCAGCTGCGGAAGGAGCTCTCGGGGATCTCCTTTAAGGACGGCGAATCCGTCGATGATTTTTCAATGCGAATCACGGGGCTCGCCAACAGCATCACCACACTCGGTGGCAGCATCAACGAGACAGAAATCGTGAAGAAGATGCTGCAGGTCGTCCCCGATCACCTCGAGCAAGTTGCAATTTCAATCGAGACATTGCTTGACGTGAATGACCTAACGGTGGAAGAGGTGACCGGAAGACTGCGTAACGTCGAGCAGCGGAAGAAAAATACCATTTCAGCTGTCGACAAGGAGGGTCGTCTACTCCTCACTGAGGAGGAACGGCTTGCACGCCTAAAGCTCTGTGATGACACCGGCGAGAGCAATGGGCCCTCCAGCCGCAAAGGCGGTAAGAAGCCGTGGAAATCTCGATGGCGCATGCACAGGAAAGAGGCGGATCAAAAGAAGGAGGAGTCGACTGATGACGGGCCAATCCAGTGATCGTACTGTGGGAAGAGAGGTCACCTGAGCAAGAATTGCTGGAGCAAGCTCAGGAACAAGGAGACGGCCGAAAAGGCCCATGTGGCTCAATCTGAGGAGGATGAGCCGGCCCTTTTCATGGTGACTGCATCAGTCCTACCTGACCTCGAACCCGAGGAAGAGCTCCCCAAATCCACAGAGGTAATCGACGACGGCATAACTGCTCCGGTGAACGTCGAACCCGAGGAAGAACTCCAACTGTGCATAACAAATGCACCTGGGGAGCCAATTCGACTAAAGGAGGAGCGAGTGCTCGCTCAAATCGGTGAAAAAGGCGAGCAGCAAGAGCACCGGCGATGGGTCCTCGACACGGGGGCATCAAACCATATGACCGGGGCCAAGTCTGCGTTCTCCGAGCTTGACTCGGGGATTCGCGGGACGGTGAAATTCGGCGATGGCTCCGTCGTCGAGATCGAAGGGCACGGCACCATTCTATTCGTCGGCAAGGGAGGCAATCATCACAAGCTGACCGGCGTCTACTTCATCCCGAGACTCAAGGCTAATATTGTGAGCCTAGGTCAACTCGATAAGGCCGGCTGCCACATTTCCATCAAACGCGGGCTACTTAGGATCTGCGATGATCGACGACGGTTGCTCACGCAAGTTCGGTGCACGACAAATTGCCTTTACATCCTAAAGCTAGAGATAGAGCAACCAGTCAACTTCTCGGCCAGGTACCGGAAGATGGAAGACCTATTAGGAAGAGGTGAACCACCTGGACTGGCGGCGCGCCAACTTGAAGAAGAGGCGGCCGAACAAGGCGTGGAGTCTGGAGGACATGCCACCAGGGACACCGAGCAACCGGTCAACCTCTCAGCCAGGTACCGGAAGATGGAAGACCTATTAGGGAGAGGTGAACCACCTGGACTGGCGGCGCGCCAACTCGAAGAAGAGGCGGCCGAACAAGACGTGGAGTCTGGAGGACATGCCGCCAGGGACACCGAGCCATAGGGCTCAAAACGGAGTTCAAACGAAACGAAATAAGGCAGATATAACACAGGTTTTAGGAGGAGATTGTTAGATAAAACATTTGTTTTTTCTTTATTTAGATTCACACGTTTACATTTAATTTTCCTTTGACCATTTGACAAACACGTCGAATGGATTAGCGAATTCTTAGACGTCAATTTTCTAGGAAGTGGCACAGATTCAGTTGGCCACTCTCCACCCATTTTTAGGATAGGTTGTATTTAAATAGGAAATCTGTTTACAAGATTTCAAAACCGGATTTTGAAGAGCAGTCAAACTTTCAGTCCTTCTCACTCTCTTATTTTAAGCATTTTATCTTTCCTCCAACAACCTCCTGTCGACAATATCCTCGCGGTAATTTCCCTGGCCAATTATCGATATACAACATTGGAAGAGTTCAAGATAGGGTCTCCATACATCATCTTCTTGTTCCTCAGTCACCTCCTCGTCTCGATGGTTACTCCAAGCGACCTTCACCAAGGGAATAACTTTGTTGTGAAATCACCTAGTGTCTCGAGCCAAAATTCTAATAGGTCTTTCCTTGTAGGACAGATCTTCCCGAAGGGGAAGCACTTCGTGTTTAATCACATGAGTAGGGTTTGGGGTGTATTTTCGCAGCATAGACACGTGAAACACATTGTGAATGGCGGCGAGGTTTGGTGGTAGAGCAATCCTATAAGTCACGACCCTAACTCTCTCTAAAATCTCGAAATGGCTTATAAACCTTGGACTTAACTTTCCCTTCTTTCCAAACGTCATTATCCCCCCCCCATAGGGGTTACCTTTAGGAACACATGGTCACGCACCTCGAACTCGAGGACTCTTCTGCACAAATATGCATAGCTCTTCTGTCGGCTCTGTGCGGTGAGAATTCTTTGCTTAATTTTCTACACCGTTGTGTTGGTGACCTGAACCAACTCTAGTCCCAATAATTGCTGCGTGCCTACTTCTTCCCAAAATACCAGTGTTCGACACCTACACCCATACAATGCCTCAAAAGGGGCCATCTGGATGGTCGCTTGATAACTGTTATTGTAAGCAAATTTTATCAGAGGTAGTTGTTCGTCCCAGCACCCAGCAAAATCCATAACATGCTCGCAACATAATCTTCTAAGATTTGGTTCAGTCTTTCAGTTTTTCCATCCATTTGAGGATGAAATGCTATATTAAACCTTAGTTGAGTTCTCAATGCTTTTTTTAGGCTTTTCCAAAACTGAGAGGTGAACCTGGTGTCCCGATCTGATACTATGGATACGGGTACACCATGCAAGCGTACTATCTCTCTAATATATAGCTAAGCCCACCAATCCACAGGATATGTGGATTTGTCTAGGATGAAGTGAGTCGTCTTGGTAAGTTTGTCTACAACTACTTTAATTACGTTGAAACTCTACTTGGTCTTAGGCAAACCTAAGATAAAATTCATACAAACTGCTTCCCATTTCCACTGAAAGATCTTCAAGGGATATAGCATTCCTGCTAGGCGCTGTCTCGGGGCCTTCACTTGTTGACAGGTCAAGCATCAGCTTATAAAATCTGCTATGTCCTTCTTCATCCCTGACCACCAATAACATCCCTTTAAGATCCTGATACATCTTTGTACTTCTAGGGTGGAACGTGTAAGAAGTATCATGGACTTCTGTCATAATATCCTTCAGGATTTTCTCATTACGGGGAACACATAGGCGATTTTTCCACAACAAGCCTCCTTCTGAGGAGATAGAGTACCCCACTAGTCTTTCTGTCTTTGTCTGACTCCACACTTTCCTAAGGAGTTCATCAGACTTCTGGGCGTCAATAACTCGTTTTCGCAGGGTGGGTTGCATGGTCATCTGTGTTATCTGGGTAGTACCACCTCTAATTACAACATCGATTCCAACCCTCTTCATCTCATCCTGTATTATTTCCTACTTGGTGATCATCGCGAAAGTATGAACAACCTTTCTGCTCAATGCGTTCGCTACAACATTGGTTTTACCTGGATGGTATAGGATCTCGATGTCATAATCCTTTACTAGTACCAACCATCTCCTTTGTCTCATATTAAGCTCCTTCTGCATAAATAGGTACTTGAGGCTCTTGTGATCTGTGAATACTTGGATTTTCTCTCCATACAGATAATGACACAATGTTTTTAGTGCAAACACCACTGCTGCTAACTCAAGGTCATGAATGGGATAGTTTCGTTCATATTCCTTCAGTTGTCTAGAAGCGTAAGCTATCACCTTACCCTTCTGCATGAGCACACACCCTAGACCTTTTCCTGATGCGTCGCTGTACACCACTAGATTCCCTGATCCATCTGAACTGTGAGGACTGGTGCTGTCACCAACCTCTCCTTAAGTTTCTAAAAACTTTTTTCACAAGTTGATGTCCACACAAAGGGCTTGCCCTTCTTGGTTAACTAAGTTAGCGCCAAAGATATTTTGGAGAAGTCATGGAAGACGACCAAGCACTTTAAATCGAATGCAAGATCCTACCTGTCCTCGAATCGAGTAAACTTTCTGTAATATTCAGCTAGTCCCAGAAAACTCCTTACTTTAGTGACTGTGATCAGCCTTGGCCACTTCAACACTACCTCTATCTTAGTTGGAATTTTTTCGGAGCCCAGGTGCTGAATCGCCTTTTCCACTTCTTCTTCAGTGAAAACGACCTCGAGGGAGGCCGCTTGCTGTTAATCAATAGGACTCCAGTTAAGATCGTGGGGAAATTCGCAGAGGGCATTGTCCTTTGTGTATAAGGACGTGTAAAAAGACACAAATTCTGATAGAGTTTCTTCTTCGTTTACTAAACTTCTGCCTTATGTGGATAGAATTTCCATGATGGTACTCGTTTCTTTTTAGCCATGATATGATGGAAAAATTTGTAGTTTATGTCACCTTCCTCTAATCATCGTTTTTTACATTTTGTCTCCAAGATTGCTCATCGTTTACTACCAACGAAATAAGTTCTGCTTTAATGAGTTTTTTTGTGTGTGTTGAACTAGTGTGATGGAGCCAATTTTCTCCATCTCTAGAACTTCTTTTAGTCTTTTAAGTTGATGAAAATGTTGGGATATAGAGTCTAATGCCTAGATCTGGTAGAGATATATCTGGAAGATTCTTCGTAAAGATTTGATAGAGATATATATATATATAATAGATATTTGGTAAAGATTTGATAGAGATATATTTGGTAGATTATATCTAGTAGGTTTAAATCTTTGAAAGCTATATTTAGTAAACTGAAACCATATATATAATGGGTAGTGCTCTAAAGATGTACTTTCTTCATTTTCCTGTATTCTCTCTTGTTGTAATACCTGAATTCATCAATAAAACCTTTAGCCAATATTCCTCTTTGAATTTTCTCTCTCCTATTCTTTGTATTCATCTTGATCAAGTGTGTGCATTGTTAAGCGATCTTAACAACTAGTATCAGAGCGATGCGAAATTCACCACGATTTGTGAAGATGGAAATTTCAAAGATGAGAATTTAAAAGTTTGATGGTTCCAATTTTAGTTTTTGGAAGATGCAGATTAAAGATTATCTATACCAGAAAGACCTTCACAAACTCTTGTTGGGGGTGAAGCCGGATACTATACTATGACAACGGAGTAGCAGAAGCTCCAGGATCGTCAGACCTTAGGGTTGATGCAATTGTCGCTGTCTAGAAACGTGGTGTTCAATATCATCTAGGAGAAGGCAACGTTAAATCTACAAATATCTAAAGGTGGATCTATTGCTGGTCATATATATGAATTTAATATGATTGCAAGTCAACTAAGTTTGGTGGAAATTAATTTCGAGGATGAAATTGAAGCATTGATTTTGATGTCATCTTTACTCGAGTCGTGGGATACTAATATTTCTGCAATCAGAAGTTCGCGAGGATCTGATAAACTAAAATTTGATGAAATTTGAGATGTAGTTTTCAGCAAAAGTATTCGCAAATGGAACATCGGAGATTCATCAGGCAATGCTCTCAGTGTTGATCGAAGGAGAAGAAGTAAATCAAAGGGCCCAAACGATGGGCGATCAAAATCAAGAAACCGAGAAAAATCTCTGTTTTCATTTATCTGAAAAGAAAGAGTTGTTTCGAAATTTCAAGTCTGAAAGTTTCGAGAAGATGTATCTTGCCGACAACAAAGATTTGGAGATTGAAGGAAAAGGGGATGTGTGCATAAAACTCTGGCAGGAAATCAGTGGACATTAAAGGATGTCAGATATATTCCTAGTCTCGAGAAGAACCTAATCTCTTTTGAATAGTTGGGTAGCACAAGTTATGCAACAAAGTTTGGGAAGAGTTCATGGAAGATTGTGAAGGGTGCTATGGTAGTAGCACGTGACACAAAATCTGGAACCTTATACACCACTGTAGGGTTTATGAACATAGCTGTTGTTGTTGAGAGTACTTCCAGTTCAAGTCTATGGCACAATAGACTTGGACATATGAGTGTTAAAGAAATGAAGATGTTGGCTGCAGAAGAGTTTTGGAAGGTCTGAAATCTGTTAAATAAAAACTATGTTCCTTATTTAGTTAGGTTGTTTTTACATCTCAAAAACTTCTGAATTCACGCCAATGGAAGAGCGTAATTTTAGCTGCCCATTTTTGCCCAACTTGGGCAAAGTCTTCGCCCATTTTTTCTATTTTTGTGTAATTAGTTTTTCTATTTTTGTAATTAGATTTGTTATTTAAACAATTCAATTGAAGAGAAATAAAACATCGAGTCTTCAGCGAATCTCAGCGAATCCCTCTCCCTCTCTTCTTTTACTTCCGCTATTTTTTCTTTCGAAGAAACCTTCGGCCAGTTTTTCGTCGACATTTTCCTCCGAATTGCCAGAGTCAACAAGTGGCATGAGAGCCTGGTTGAAGCGATCGGTGGTATATCATTATAGAAGAGCCAATTCTATCAACAATCATGTTGAATAGCTCAAGTGGTTAGAGCGTCGACCTAACAACACACAGGTCTCAGGTTCCAGTAGAAGAAAATGCAAAGGTTACAGTACCGAGTACCCAATGTTGAACGAGTGATCAGAGGGAGACATCGACAGTTATCGTTCAGTACCTAATGTTGACAGGGTCCAACTACAACGAGTTGACCTTGTTGATGCGCGTCAACTTACAGGCGCAGGTTGTCCCCTAATCGAGACATTGCTTTACGCGAATGAATGACCTAACAGCGGAAGAAAAACCCGCTTCAGCTATCGACAATGAGGGCCGTCTACTCCTCACGGAGGAAATGTGGCTTGCATGCCTAAAGCGCTCCGTGACAACACCAACGAGAGCAACGGGCCCTTCATGCCTAAAGCGCTCCGTGACAACACCAACGAGAGCAACGGGCCCTTCTCAAGCCGCAAATGCGGTAAGAAAGCCATGGAAGTCCCACGGGCGCACGCACGAAAAGATGTGGGGATCAAAAGAAGGAGTCTACCAACGGAAGGCTGATCCAGTGCTCGAAGTGGGAAGCGAGAGCTCACTTGAGCAGGAACAAGAAGAAGGTCGAAAAGGCCCATGTGGCTCAATCTGAGGAGGACGAGCCAGCTCTCTTCATGGTAAGTGCATGTGTCCTCTCTTCATGGTAAGTGCATGCGTCCCCAATCTCGATTCCAAATCCACGGAGGTGGAGGTAATCAACGACGATGTCGAACCCGAGAAAGAGCTCCAGTTGGGCCTTGCAAAGGCAGCACCAACTGGGGAGCCAATTCAACTAGAAAAGCTATAGAAGGAGGAGTTGGTGCACGGTTTGCCGACAAACAAAGGCGTGAACAAGCTGTGCGACGAGTGCCTCATCGGCAACCCCAGGCGGTAAGAGTCTCTTCCTGCTGTTAGTCGATGACAAAAGCCGCTTCATGTGGCTGACCCTGCTGTAAGCGAAAAGTATGGCGGCAGCGGCGGAGGCCGAATGTGAGAAGAAGATGCGAGTTCACATACTGAGGTGGAGAATTCACTTCGACAAGTTTCGATAAGTACTGCGATGCGATCGGCAAACAACGGGCGCCCTACTCCCCCCAACAGAATGGAGTGGTGAAGCACCGAAATCAGACCATCGTCGGGGACAGCGAGGTCATTACTGTTGATGGCTGGGATGCCTAAGAGATTCTGGGGAGAGGCAGTAATGACAACCGTCTATCTTCTCAATCAGTTACTAACCCGAAGCCTCGACGGGAAGACACCATATGAGGCCTGGTATGGTACATCATTTCTGCGTGTTCGGCTGCGTCGCATACATGAAGGTAACACGTCCCCACCTCGCCAAGCTCGATCCTAGGGGGCTGAAGGTCGTCTTCATCGGCTATGAACTCGGGAAGCAAGGCGTACAGACTCTATAATCCTGTAGGGGGACGAGCTCACGTGTCTCGTGACGTCGTCTTCGACGAAAGCACCTTCTGGCAGTGGAATGACGAGATCGAGGCAGACCATAATCCAAATTAATTCACGATGGAGTACCTCGTCACCGAGCCGGAAGAAGGAGGAGCCCACCATCAGGAGCCATCACCGCCACCAACAGGTGCACCCCCTGAACCAGTGAAATTCGCAACGCCACGAACTGCAGATTCGACACTGGATGCCGATCATGATGCTGATCTAGAGGCTAGGTACCGGAGGATGGACGACCTAGTGGGAGAAGGTGAACCACCTGGACTGGCAGCAGGCGAGCTTGAAGAAGTGGCCAAACTACATGCCAACAGTGCCAGATGAACCGAACACCTTTGCCGAAGCAGAAAAGAACCCGTGCTAGCTGAAGGCAATGCAGGAGGAGATGACATCCATCACCGAGAACCAGACGTGGAGTCTGGAGGATATGCCCCTGGGACACCGAGCCATAGGTCTCAAATGGGTATTCAAACTGAAGCACAACGAAAAAGGAGAAGTTGTGAAGCACAAGGCCCGTCTGGTGGCAAAGGGCTACGTCCAGAAATAAGGAGTGGACTTCGAAGAGGTATTTGCGCCAATGGCAAGGTTAGAATCCGTTCGTCTCTTGCTGGCAATTGCGGCACATTACTCTTGGGAGGTTTACTATATGGACATAAAGTCTGCTTTCCTTAACGGAGAGCTGAAGGAGACCGTCTATGTCCGACAACTATCTGGCTTCCTGGACAATGACAACCCCAATAAGGTACTGCGCCTACACAAAGCACTCTACGGGCTTCGACAAGCCCCACGAGCCTGGAACGCGAAGCTCGACAGTACCCTACTGTCACTGAAATTCAAACGTTGTGCCTCTGAGCATGGCATGTACACGCACGACCATGACAAGCAGCGACTGATCGTGGGAGTGTACATCGACGACCTCATAATCACTAGAGGCGACGTGGAAGTCCTCGAAAGGTTCAAGAAGGAGATGTCAAAGAACTTCGAGATGAGCGATCTCGACGTGCTCAGCTACTACCTCGGCATCGAAGTGCAACAGAGTTCTACCGGCATCTCCATCTCTCAAAGTGCATACGCGAAGAACTAAGGAAGGCCAGCACTACGACAACAGTCGACTCCACCAATTACCACAGCATTGTCGGGAGTCTGCGCTATCTGGTAAACTCTCGTCCTTATCTTGCTTATTCTGTTGGATATGTAAGTAGGTTTATGGAAGCACCTAGGGAGAAGCACCTAGTGGCTGTCAAGCGCATCTTGCGCTATGTAGCCGGAACCAGAGGCTGGGGTGTAAGATACTGCGCAGGAAGAGGAAAGGAGAAACTCAAGCTGGTCGGCTATAGTGATAGTGACATGGCCAGTGACGTTGATGATCGTAAGAGCACCAGCGGAAGGATCTACTTCCTCTCAAGTGGCGCGATCTACTGGCAATCAACAAAACAAAAGGTAGTTGCTTTGTCTTCCTGCGAAGCAGAATATATCGCCGCTTCGATGGCAGCAACACAAGGGGTCTGGCTTGCGCGACTAATGAAAGAACTCATCGGGAGAGAAAGCGATCCACCAATGTTATACGTAGACAACAAAGCTACGATCTCCCTGATAAAAAATCCAGTTCTGCACGACCAGAGCAAGCACATAGAAATCAGATTCCACTACATTTGAGAATGTGCAGATCGAGGACTCATCAAGATTGATTTCATCCGAACAGAGGAATAACTTGGAGACATTTTCACCAAGTCCCTGGCGCGGGTAAAATTTGAAGAACTACGCTAAAAAATTGGAGTTCAAATAATAAGGTAGATATAGCACAGCTTTTAGGAGGAGATTGTTAAATAAAAGCTATGTTCCTTATTTAGTTAGGTTGTTTTTTCATCTAAAAAACTTCTGAATTCACGCCAATGGAAGAGCGTCATTCTAGCTGCCCATTTTTGCCCAACTTAGACAAAGTCTTCGCCCATTTTTCTATTTTTGAGCAATTAGTTTTTCTATTTTTGTAATTAGATTTGTTATTTAAACAATTCAACTGAAGAGAAATAAAACATCAAGTCTTCAGCAAATCTCAGCGAATCTCTCTCCCTCTCTCCTTTTACTTCCGCTATTTTTTCTTCCGAAGAAACCTTCGGCTAGTTTTTCGTCGACATTTTCCTCCGAATTGCCAGAGTCAACAAAATCTACTAATATGAGTCATTGTGAGAAATGCGATATGAGTAAATAGAAACGAGTTAGCTTCACAAAGGCTGCCAGAGAATTGAAGGGTTCCAAGACAACGAAGCAAGTGGGAGTTGAGGTTGAGTTGCTGAAAGATTAACCTAGTGATGTTGTAGCTGATACTCAAGAAACTCCTGAGACTGTTGTTGAAGAACTAGAAGTAGAGCAAGTGACACCTATGCAGGTGTTGAAAAGATAATCTAGAGCCATCAGAGCACCAGATAGGTATTTAACTTCTTTACACTATCGGTTGGTGACTGATGAAAGGGAACGAAAGCCTCTTAATGTGGCCCTACAGTTGGAGGATACAACTAAGTGAGAGCAAACCATAGATGATGGGGTGTCTAGGCTTCATAAATGCGTTGCTCTTTTATTTGTTTAGGCTGAGTACGTGGCAATAGCTAAAGCTGGAAAGAAGATGATATGGATGACAGACTAACTAGAAGAATTAGGCAAGAAGCAGCACGAGAAGATTCTTCAGGTAGATAGTTAAACTGTCATGTAGTTAGTGAGGAACCCAGTCTATCATTCAAAGACAAAACACAGAAGCCGATACCAGTTCACTTGGAGGTTAGTGGAAGATGGCGAGTGCAAAGAATCCAGCAAACATTTTGTGTTGATGTTGGAACATTGAGGTTGTGCAAAGCCTCAAGTGGTATGGTACAAATTGAGAATGAAATTCGTGGTTGACTAGATCAGTCTCCAAGTGGGAGATGGGTGGGGTTGATTGGATCAGTCTCCAATTGGTAGATGGTTGGGGTTGGCTGGTTCAGTCTCCAAGTGGGAGATTGTTGGGATATGGAGCCTGATGCCTAGATCTGGTAAAGATATATTTAAAAGATATTTGGTGAAGATTCGATAGAAATACATGGTAGATATTTGGTAAAGATTTGATAGAGATATATTTGGTAGATTCGATAGAAATACATGGTACTTTCTTCCTTCTATGTATTCTCTCCTGTTGTACATACATGAAGTCATCAATAAAATATTTAGCCAATATTCCTCGAATTTTCTCTCCTATTCTTTGTATTCATCTTGATTGAGTGTGTGCGTTGTTGAGCAATCCTAACATAAACCATGCCCCGACCATCCACAGAGGGGCGTATTCTTCCACCAGCATTCTACCATTGGCAAAAATTCAGAATGGTTCGATCAGATATTTTAAAATAAAAAAGGTGTTGGGCCTCATTTACAGCAACTCATCGAAAGTAGAATGGGATAATGAGTGTCAAGGTGGGTGGAGATTCGTTGTTTGACCATGTATAGAGTCCATTACTGAGGGGAAGGTTAATGAGTTCGGCTTCTATTATGAAATTGTTGAAGTGTCTCATGCTTTTGGTGGCTTTTCGAGTGGATTTTTCATGTGCCCATTGAGACATATTGAAATCGCCCGCCAAAAGCCAATTCTCTTACATAAGCATGATAGGTTCTATAATTCCTACCAGAATAAATGGCTTTCTTGATATTTACAGGGGTCATAGATTCTTGTAATCCAAAATCTGTAATTATCAACTATGTGTGGTTAAGGTGCATAAGCCTTTGATGACTTCTAAAATGGTCAAAGGTGGGTCATTCTGCCTGATTAAGATCCCCCCTAGTGTACCTAAGGCATTCTGCCTGATTAAGATCCCCCTTGGTGTACCTAAGGCATCAAAAGATGACATACCAATATGTCTGACACTCTAAAAGGATTTCAATACAATTCAATTTTGGTTCTTGAAGAAAAACCATAGTGGGATTGTATTTGAAGAGGAAGGACTTGATTAGGGCTCTCTTTTGCCACCTCCCATGCTCTTAACATTCCAAGAGATAATAATCATAAGAGGTATTGACCTTCCAATTGTGACTTGCTCAATTTCTCATAATTGATATTTGAAAGCAGGCCAACAATCTCTCTAGTCAATTTACTCGATTTCTTGGCCGTAGTGGACTTCTTTTTCCCAAATGGAATAGCCATGATGCACATGTGGTGTTCTTTTAGCTAGGGTGCCAAGATTTGAATGGCTCTTGTTGGTGTGAGTGTTGCTGATATCGGGGTGGCCTCTTCTACCTCTGTTTCATCTTGCTTTTCCTGAAAAAGAGTGTCAAGCTCTATATCCGCAAGTGTGATCTCTAACAATGGGTAAGAGATGTTGCCCTTATCCGCGGCGGAGGATGGTGGCAGTAGAGAGGGGTAAGGGGCTGGATGCATATTCATCGTCTGATTCTTAGTCAATGCCAACAATGGAGAATTTTGTTCCTAGGACGAGAAAGGCTTTTTGGTTATTTATGATGATGACATGTTTTTCTAGTGATATTGTCACAACTTGTGGGTTGGGGATAAGAAGTGGTATAGTAGATGGGGTTTTGGAGATTGGTGGAAAGTAAGGTGAGGAGTTGGTAGTCTTTGGTTTATGTGGGAGAGACTATGGGTTTATGGGGCATGACAGATGGGGAGGGTGGAGGAATATGGTTTAGTTAGGGGATTGGCCTTTTTTTTATACGAGTTGGCTTCGAGGGTAGGGGGTTGTCCATGGCAGATGGATATGATCATTACCTTCTGGGGCTTTGTGGTATGACCATAGACTCTACTATGTGTAAATTTGGTGTTGAGTCTTGTTGTACTTGAAAGACCCTTTTAGGTGTTGTTTCTTGGTGGTTTGATCAACAGTATGGTCCAAGAATGCCGCAAGAAATATCTGTAATAATGTAATGCTAAAAAAAAAAAAAGTCGGTCAAATTTAGAGGGGGCAAAAGGGGCATTTTGCCCCTCAGCCCATTATAGGGGTCTTGAGGATTTTACACAGAACACCTCGAAAAGAAAAAAGTGTGAGAAGAAAGAAAGTTGAGAGGAAAAATTAAACCGCCAAGACTTCTCTTCGGAGAACCATCATCGAAATTCATTCTCAACCAAGACTTACACGCTGGAGCTTCTTCTTGAAGAGAAGGAGGACTCGTGTTGTTGAGGTTCCATCTCCCGTCAAGATTCGAGAGCAACCTGCAAGGTAAGATCTCGAACATTCCTCTTCACATCTGAGATTTTCGTTCGGGAATAGAGTGCTAAAGTTTTCTATCTTCATCTAGAGAAGATCCGCTGTTGATTTCGTGAAGAAAATCAAATGGAACATTGAGATCTAAGAATCTTTCCAAGAACGGTAAGGATGCTAACGCACCTCCTTTTGACGCTCATAACATGTTGCATGGTTAAGCAAAAAAATAAATATATATTAGCACATAGTTTATAGTACGAGCTAAAACTTTGATGAAGAAATCATTTCAGTTTGGACTAGAAATCGGGAGATAAAAAATGATGAGAACGCGTGAAAAGTAATGAGAAACCCACTTTTCAGTTAGGAGGAGAGAGACGGCGATGACGTGCCACGTGTCAACCGACAAGAGGTCTCCCGTGTGCTGATAACCACTGAACATGCGTCGTACACTGCCTGGAGCGATGCAGTTCCAGCCTTCCAGCAACACGCGTCTGCGGCAGCGTTAACTTGACCCGCGTCCTCAGCTAACCCGATACCCGCGCGACGAAACGAACAGACGACCCATGACTGTAGAAAAACGCACGCACGTGACACTCGCCCGTGGAACCTATGAGTGAGCTTGTCTCGATGCATGGCTAGCGCGTGTAAGCTCATTTTCATCCCGTTCGACTCTTGTTTTCCCTATTTTATTTCTGATTCAACCCTACTTTAATATGAAATATTATCTAATTGGAAAAAATCAGTATCTTTTGGACACGCAATTTGTGTTGAAACGCTATTGTAAGAGCATGCGTCATCCAAGTAAGTCGCCACACGGTACTTCAGCTAGAAATACTTGTAGGAGTCGCTTGGTTATGCATACATGCGAGTTTATTTACCTTAGGTGGTAGCTTTCCACAATTTATTGTAAATAATTTGATTCTTAAGAGTATGGATGTATTATGTCAAGTATTATGAGAATTATCTGAGCATTGCAATTCTGTTTTAAGCTTCCGCTATATTTATGTATATGTTTAAACCACCACGACATACGAACCACCTTTAGAGTACTCTTAGGCTGCTTATATGTGATTGGTGTTAGCTTCGTGGGGGACCAGGGGATTCCTGATCAGAATCCCATTTAGCTGGATGGATTACGTGTGCCCACGTCGTATAGACCATTTAGCTGCATGGGTTAAGGGGAGTAGCTCTCCCCGACCAAGGGGACTGTCATGGGCCTAGGGGGTTGCAGCTCACTTTCTAGGTAAGATACCAGATAGTCTCAGAGCCATGCCGAGGTAGCTACTCGTAGGGCACCAATCATACATAGGTTGAATAAGGGAACTTTTAAGGTTTAAATGAAAGGACAAAGAACCAAAGAAGCCCCAAGGAGCTAAGACTAAAACTAGACGTCCTAGAGCCAAAGTAAAGCCCGTGGGAATTTGTTAAGATTAAGGTGCGATAAGAACCTACAAGTAGGTGGCTTATTGAGTATAATTTTTATACTCATCCTTGTTATATCTTCCTTTTTCAGGTATGTGAGATGTTGGGTCAAGTGAGGGCACGTCGAGGCATGTGGATTGTCACAAAGGAAAGCATGTTTCGGGGCGTCCGTCCGGTCTTATCTATTAGTACATTTTGTCCTTCATGTTTTCTTCCATTGTCTAAACTAGTCACCTACGGTCTCTTTGTATTGTAACGCTCTTCTTCTAAAATAAATGATTGATTTTTGGAATGATTTTTTCCTTGAATTTTTGCATACACACTACACGTCATAGTCGTTGTAAGTCACGACTTGAGGTTAAATTTTGGGTCGTGATAAATTTGGTATCAGAGCAACAGGACATTGGTCCTATAGACACTTAAGTTAGAGAGTCATATCCTCTGCGACACGTCCATCAATCACGTGTCGCTCACAACCAGAAAACCTCACAGATTTGAATTATGAAGTCAAGAGCTAAGTTGTTGTAACTGCAAATTTTCTATTGTGGTAGCTAATGGCACCAAAATGACATGGACCCTATCTTGGGTCTGGACCAAGAAGGGGAAGAAGAAGAGTCGCTCAGGACACTGATGTTCCATCACCTGAGGTGGAACAACCTGAACCGAAACCTCAAAAGGAGGTTGGTGAAATGCCCTAATGGTACGAGATTCCTATACCATGGGCACCAAGATCAGGAATTAGTTGAAGGAGAGCGATGACTCAAGACTTGCCTGATGCAGACTCTACTGCTCCTTTTCCTTAGGCGATCCCATCGGTGCCCACCAATAATATAGAGGTTCCAGTTAGCCAGCCAACAACTAATCTCACTATGGATGTATTATAGACATTTATGTTAACCTCTATGGAAAATCAGACTCAGATGATTCAGATGATGTAGACACTGGTGGCTACCCGACGACAATGCAACAGGCAATACAACAGACAATAATGCAACAGACAACAACACGACAGACAACATTGCAAGGGATCAGAGACTCAAGGACCATAACTGTGGAGTCTCGTTATCTGAAAGACTTCCAAAGGCATAACCCGCCTTCCTTTAACAATGGTAAAATAGATCCCCTCGCAGTGGAAACCTAGCTCCAGCCTATGGAAACAACCTTCTTTTTCATGAATTGTCCACTAGAATATCAGGTCCATTACGAAACTTATATGTTAAAGGGAGAGGCTCATTTCTGGTGGAAAGGGTGCTCAAAGAATTATTGCACCAGATAGAGAGTCTATCACCTGGAGTTAGCTCAAAGAAGACTACCTCCGCAAATACTATCCGGTAACTGCCAGAATGAAATTGTAGGCAGCGTTCCTTAAACTCATGCAGGGAGACAAATCAGTGCAGAATTATGTTTTGGAAATCAATAGATTGGCAAGATTCTCTCCAGTATTTGTCAGCACTGAAGAGCTGAAGACTGAACATTTTATCGTTGGTCTAAGGGAGGACATTAAAGGTTATGTGGCATCTCAGGCATCCATAGATTATACAAAAGCCCTCAAAATGACGACCCTCATTGATATGCCTTGTATTGACAAATTACAGTCACGGTCAACTAAAAAATCCCACATCGCAGTTCAGGAGAAAAAGATAGACCGAAACCATCCCAAGACTGACATGCCACCCCATGGTGGCACTGTCAATCACGGAAGAGCCCCAACACAGAATAGGACTAATTGCCCTCAATGTCAGCCTCACAAGGGGGAGTGTCATGTTGGAACTAATTCATGTTATAGTTGTGGCCAAACAAGGCACTTTGCTACAAACTGTCCTTAGATGAGAGACCAAAACACTAACCGATCTGCAATACATAATCAAAGGGGTCGAGGTGCCCAACAGCAGTAGGGGCGAGCTATAGCCCATGCAACCACAGACAAGTACACTACACGTCTTTGGTCATTTAGCTTTTGTATTATTTGATTAAGGTTCTACGCACTCGTTTGTGTCTGAGGAATTCGTTGAGTAAGCGCACCTAGAAAAAGAACCCTTACAGACCATCCTATCAGTGTCCACCCCTGCTCGTGAGCTATTGATGGCTACTCATAGAGTGAAGGGAGGTAGTGTGACAGTGTCGGGACGTGTCATAGAAGCTGCTTTAATAGTGTTAAGTATGTAAGACTTTGATGTCATTTTGGTATAGATTGGCTAGGCGAGAATCGCGCTTTAATAAATTATGAAACTTGAAAAGTTACTCTCAGACTCCCGTTACGGGATAGTTTTACATATAAGAGAGCCACTCCCAAAAGAACCCCAAGCGTCATAATAGCACTAAAGGCTAGAAAGATGATTTGTAGTGGTGCAAGCGTAATTTTAGCTAGTGTGACCCTTGACAGCGGTAATGAACAGATAGTCTCATCAGTACACATCGTTAGAGAATTCGTTGATGTTTTCCTAGAGGATTTGCCAAGTTTGCCCCAATTAGGGAAGTTGACTTCGGGATCGACCTAGAACCAAGAACTGCACTAATCTCCAAGGCACCCTACAAAATGACACCTACATAACTCAGGGAATTGGAGGAACAATTACAGGAGCTATTGGATAAGGGTTTCGTACGACCCAGTGTATCGCCCTGGGAAGCCCCTATTCTGTTTGTCAAGAAGAAGGATGGATCTCTGCGTCTGTGTATAGAATATATAGAGCTAAACAAGGTCACCATAAAGAATAAGTACCCCCTCCCGAGAGTCGACAACTTGTTTGATCAACTACAGGGAGCAACGATTTTCTCTAAAATTGATTTGAGGTTAGGGTGCCATCGAATAAGAGAAGAAGATATACCCAAAACAGCCTTCAGAAGTCGCTATGGACATTACGAGTTTCTGTTCATGTTCTTTAGCCTTACCAATGCACCTAATAATTATGTTATGTATTTGGCTTCACTCTTCAATAATTAAATATAAATTCTTCCAATAACTTTTGCATCAATCATTGCATTCCAACGCACAATACAAAACAACCCCATAATTTTATAATCACTCCTCTTGGATTTTTAAATTATACATCCAAGAGAATCATTTTTTTTTATCGAAATAAATATGGTGTGAATTAATACAAAGAACCTAATTTAAACCTAAATCAATATTTTATTATATACATATATTCGCTCTTTTTCAACAAATATTATTATAGTTATTCAAATTTAACGTCGAAAATATAGTCCGCTAAATTTTGGAATAAAATATATTGGACCTAATTCAAGATCTATTTGGTCGAAAAGGAGTAGTTCGCACTTGGACATACGTCGGTCACTAGTTCAACCTAATGATATACCTTCCTACACCTAATTGATCAAAAAAATTGTAATGAGTGGCACAAACTCTTTTTTATTTCGAGCGGTGTTATAAGCTGCTAATTGATATATAGACGAAGATTTGCGTCATGCTTTGTAACGACTCGAAATTTTCTACATAATTTAAGGTCGCTACTGTATACACATCATCAACATGAATGCGGTAATACTTCATTTAAACTTTCATAAAACATAACTTTTAGTTTAAAACATAGCCAACTTACGTGTTTTGAAGACAACTTTAAAACGACACAACAAAAGACTAAATAAAATAAATAAACATTTAAATTAAAAACATCCTATTTTGGCCTAAGATTAAGAAAATAAATGCGACTACCCTATGCATGTGTCATGGTCTCGAGTTGCGATGTCGTCGTCAGCCGTACAGTAATGCCTTGCCTTAACATGAAATAGAGGTAGCACGTGGCTTGAGTATTTTAAGAAATACTCAGTAAGTGACCCCACTATTGAGGTTAAATACAAGAACATGCGAATGCAACGATGGGACCTATCATATCAGTCTATTTTTGCTCCAGTACTATTCTAATTGGGCAGCTTGGATGTGTACCATACTCTACACACAGTGCATACATGCGAGTATGGGCTCACTACTCAGTTCGCACACCACTGGGCCCCTTTTCTTGTCGAGCGGGCCTTCTCGGGTAGCTCAACTTTTGCCGGACACCCATTAGAATTAGTAACCGTCATGGTAGCATTATGTAAAACATAACGATACTTCGCCTGCCTAATGGATGTACGTGTCCGTACTCTCATGATGGAATAGAGGTATCCCCTAATGCATGAGCACACATAATGCATGAGGTCCCAACATTTTTCCGTTTTCATTATCATTTAATACAACCCTCTTAGCATTCTGTACATATTATATCGTTTCAAATATCGTTCATCATTAATCTCATATCGTTTCTCATTCTTCCGTTTTCATATCATACATAATGCTAACGGGGTTATATTTCATGTCATTTATCGTGATTTCATGTCATTCATATCATGTTGTATACACACAATTAAGGAGACATAACACATCGTCCCATGCTTTTAACATAACATTTCATCATAACATATCATACCAGAACATATTGCATCACAATATATCATATCATAAACAAGTCAATTTATCACATATCTCATACCATAACATATTCATATCATATGACAACATATATATCCGTCATTCACATGTCGTATCATAATCATATCATAGCGTAAACACTTCGTGGTCATATCGTTCCCTAACTTATCATGCCCTTAACATCTTACACCTATCACAGTCATGTTGTTACATGAACGTACCTTAGTCATATCATCACATGAATCTATCCTAATGCTATCGTTCTATCTATCTATCACATATCTATCCCTTTCTACCCATATCCCTTACTACACATAACATAACCGTATTCTTTTATCAATCTCTCATATCCATAGCACTTCGGTATGTAACCTAACCTTAACGTTTCTTGAACGTATCTTACTCCTATCGTTACATTTCATTTTTTGCATCCTTATCGTATCCTATCTCAAACATATCATTGAACACATCGTACTGTAATCATTATCATACAATTCACATATTATAACATATACATAACATATCATAATAGAAAAAGATTCCAAATCTTGCTTCTAGATCTTCGATCGTAAGAGGTAATCTAATTATAGCCTTATCTCTTGGTTGATCCAAATTTCATGTAAGGAGGTGTTAATTACTTTGATTCAAGGGTTCTTGCTACAAAAAAAGCTTGGATCGTTGGCCTGAGTATTAGAGTTGCCTTATCAATTTGGTATGAGAGCATAGGTTTACATCTTTGTGGCCGACACTAGAATTGATTTTATCTTTCATTTCTGCTATTGTTTATCTTTTCTTTAAATTTGTCCATTTAATTCTTTGCTGTCATTTCCGCCATTATTCATCAAATTTTCACTTTGTTCTCATTTTCTTCCTAAAGATCACTATTTAGATCTTGAAAAAAAAAATCTTATCATATTTGTTCATTGTGATTATAAATGATCTTTATCATTTTTTTTTAAGATCATTTGCATGTTTATTTGAAGATCAAATAAATTTCGATTCACATTTTTTTTCTTAATCCATCTAAATCTAGGACCGTTGTGTTTGATATTTTTTTTCTTTCTCAAAATCTACGCTGGAAGATAACTTCTAAATTTCCCAAATTCTATAAAAAGAAGAGTTAGATGGTTTTTAACATCTTCACGTCCTTTCTTAATGGAGTTTTTTTTTTTTCAGTGTGCAATTCCATCCAAAAATATCTTTGTGTCCCTTATTTGTTTGTTCACTACTTGTTTTATTTTGTTGTTATTTCATAATTAACTTATTTGTTTGTTCACTACTTGTTTTATTTTGTTGTTATTTCATAATTAACTTATCTTGATTGCCTTGAATAGCTTCAACTATCAGAATTGCTCTACCCATATATTACCCTACCTTGATCATAATTTAGTCACTTTTCCAAACAGCCTACCTTTGTGTGTATAAACACTAGTGTCCCTAAGTATAAAATTCGTGAGTTGAGTGTGTGAGGTCCTAAACATATTTCACTACTATTTGTACAATCATGAACCAAAACGGAGGAAATGGAGGGGAGATCAATGAAGCTAGGTGGAGAGAAGCACAGTTCAGAACAATTACTCGTTTGAATCAAGTTATTAGTACATTGACAGACCGGATGGAGCAAATTGAAATAGCTTTAGATAATCTTCAAGGGAGGGAAGTACTCTTGAATGAAGGAGTTGAAAATGAAGAAGATGACAATGTCACCCTTTTAGCGGGACATAGTCCTAGGGGAGGGAGAAATGTCGGTCGAGGGAGAGGAAGAGTCAGAAGAAGGGGTAGAGAAATCTTAGCACCAAAAAGAATTGAGAGGGAGTACCAGTATGAGAGAGGAGAAGAAAGAGGAGTCGGGAGAGTAAAGCTAAAAATTCCAACTTTTTGTGGAAGATTTGATCCAGAGGAGTATTTGCAATATGAGAGTAACATTGAGCATGTTTTTTATTGCAACAATTTCAGTGAAAAAAGAAAGTTGAAGCTTGCTGTGGCTGAATTTTGTGATTATGCCATTATATGGTGGACATCTTTGAAATCAGAGTGGAGGAGAAATTATGAAGAACGAATTGAAACGTGGGAGGAATTGAAGACATTAATGAGAAGAAGGTACATTCCTAAGCATTATTCTCGAGTACTCAAGCAAAAACTCTATACTTTGCAACAGGGAGCCAAAAGTGTTGAAGAATATTACAAAGAAATGGAGGCCCTTATGAATAGAGCATGTATTGATGAAGATGAGGAAGATACAATGGCTAGATTCCTTGGAGGGTTAAACCGACAACTTGCTCATCAAGTGGATAGACAAGCGTACTTTGATATGCAAGAATTGTTACACCTTGCTGTCAAAATCGAAGGGAACTAGCTTGGGAGAAGGAGAACTCCAACAAGTATGGTATTTCAAAGTCTACTACTTTCAACACTTGGAAAAAGAATGCAAATATTAAAAAGATAGATTTCAAAGTTGGAGGCAAGTATGATCTTGACAAAAAGAACAAAGCTTAGACCTCCAAGGGTAAAGAGAAAGGGGAGGAATATAAGGAGATTCGAGAAAGAAATAGAGACATCAAATGTTGGAAATGTCAAGGAATTGGTCATCTTGGTCGTGATTGTTCTAACAAGAGAGTCATAATCATCAAGAATTGACAAGTTGTCACAGATAGTGAGGAAAGTGACCAGGATGATCTAGTTGAAGAAGAAATCCAAGAGAATGAGAAGGAACTGGAAGATGGGAGTCATTTGGTACTAGTTACCAGAAGACTTCTTAAAACTCAAGTTACAGAGAATGATGTTGATGATCAAAGAGAGAACCTATTTCACACACGGTGTTTAGTCAAAGGGACTCATTGTACTCTTGTAATTGATAGTGGAAGCTGCACCAATGTCGTAAGTACCATGTTGATCAATAGGTTGCTAATTCCAACCCAACATCAACCTAAACCTTACAAGCTTCAATGGCTCAATGACAGTGGAACAATAAAGGTAACTTCTCAAGCTTTAATATCTTTTACTTTGGAAAATATAAAAATGAAGTTCTTTGTGATGTTTTACCAATGCATGCTAGAGACATATTGGCTTGACCGACCATGGCAATTTGACAGGAGTGTTATGTATGATGGCTATTTGAATAAGTATTCTTTTGTAAAAGATGGTAGAAAAACCACTCTTGTACCTTTGAGTTATGCAAATGTATTTGCTGATCAATTAAAGTTGGAAGAAAAAAAGAAAGAGTTTGAGGAAAAAGAGTTGAAAGAAAAAACAAGAGTTCAGTGAAAAAAATAGAGAAAAATCAAAGAGAGAAACATAGTGAAAAAAGAATGAAATTGAAAAAAAAAAAAAAAAAAAAAAAAAAAAAAAAAAAAAAAAAAAAAAGGAAAGAATGTGAGTTGTTTGGCTAGAGTTGGAGAGGTTAGAAGGGCAATGTTCTCACAAAAAACCATCTTTGTACTTGTGTACAAGAAAGGATGTTTGGTCTTTAACGATAACAATTTGTCTTTGCCTAGTATGTTTCAATCTCTTTTACAGGAATTTGATGACATATTCCAAGATGAAGTCCCTAAAGGACTTCCTCCTATTAGAGGTATTGATCATAAAATAGACTTCATTCCAGGGGCAGTCATTCCTAATAGGCCAACTTATAGAGCCAACGCAACTGAGACTAAAGAAATTCAAAGGCAAGTAGAGGAGCTCATGGAGAAGGGTTATATACGAGAGAGTTTAAGTCCATGTTCTGTACTAGTTTTATTGGTGACGAAGAAAGATGGAACGTGGCGTATGTGCATAGATTGTAGAGTCATCAACAAAATCACGGTAAAATATCGACATCCTATTCCTAGGCTAGATGATATGCTTGATGAATTGCATGGTTCATGTTTATTTACAAAGATTGACTTGAAATCTCATCAAATTAAAATGCATGTAGAAGACGAATGAAAAATCACGTTCAAAACTAAGTTGGATTGTATGAATGGCTTGTTATGCCTTTTGGGTTAACTAATGCTCTTAGAACATTTATGCGCCTAATAAATCACATTTTGAGAGAATATTTAGGAAAGCATGTTGTTGTGTATTTTGATGATATTTTAATTTATTCAAGACTTTGCATGAGCATGTGAAACATGTTAAGTTAGTTTTGATTACACTTAGAAAAAGAGAAACTTTATGCTAATTTTAATAAGTATAGTTTTTGCATGGAAAAAGTTAACTTTCTTAGCTTCATAGTTGGTAAAAATGGAGTAGAAGCTGATGGAGAAAGTTAAAGCAATAAGGGATTGGTCAACACCACAAAATGTAAGTGAAGTTCGTAGTTTTGGCTTCGAAGTCAGTAAAAATGGAGTAGAAGTAGATGAAGAGAAAGTTAAAGCAATAAGGGATTGGCCAACACCACAAAATGCAAGTGAAGTTCGTAGTTTTCATGGGTTAGCTAGCTTCTATAGGAGATTTATAAAAGATTTTAGCGCCATAGCTGCACCATTGAATGACTTAGTGAAAAAGAATGTTGTTTTTAAATTGTAAGATATGCAAGAGAAGGCATTCAATGAGCTTAAGAATAAATTAACCAATGCACCATTATTGTCTTGCCTAACTTTGATAAAACTTTTGAAATTGAGTGTGATGCAAGTGGTTTGGGCATAGGTACTATTTTGACGTAAGATGAAAAACCCGTAATGTATTTTAGTGAAAAACTAAATGAGACAGCATTGAACTATCCTACCTATGATAAAGAATTTTCTGCTTTAGTTTGCACCCGTAATGTATTGTAGTGAAAAACTAAATGAGATAGCATTGAACTATCCTACCTATGATAAAGAATTGTTTGCTTTAGTTTGATCATTGCAGATGTGACAACACTACTTATGGCCTAGAGAATTTGTGATCCACTCTAATCATGAAAGCTTGAAGTATCTTAAGGGTCAAAGCAAACTGAACCATAGGCATGCAAAGTGGGTGGAGTTTATTGAAACATTTCCGTATGCCATCAAATATAAGCAAGGTAAGGATAATGTGGTAGCTGATGCATTATCTAGAAGGTACAATCTTTTTACTTCTCTTAATGCAAAAATTCTTGGATTTGAGCATATTAAAGAATTATATCGAGATATTCCTAAATGCTCTATCAAAGATTTGCTTGTAAAAGAAGCACATGGTGGTGGCTTAATGGAACATTTTGGGATTAATAAAACTTGAAATATGTTGTATGAACACTTCTTTTGGCCGAAAATGAAGCATGATGTTCATAAGTTTTGTAGTCAATGCTTTAAATGCAAAGAAGCTAAATCTAGATCACAACCAAATGGATTATACACTCCTTTGAATGTACCTAACGAACCTTAGACTAATATATCTATTAGTTTTGTTCTTCGTTTACCACACACTAAAAAGGGTAAAGATAGTATTTTGTTGTGGTAGACAGATTTAGTAAGATGGCTCATTTTATTGCATGCGACGGACGATGCAAAACATGTTGCTGACTTATTTTTTAGGGAAGTAGTAAGATTACATGGAATCCCTAGAATAATTGTTAGTGATAGGGATGCTAAATTTCTAAGTCACTTTTAAGTATTGTGGGGTAAATTGGGTACCAAATTGTTGTTTTCAACTACATGTCATCCTCAGACAGATGGATAAACTGAGGTGGTTAATAGAACATTAAGAGCATTGCTTAGGGCTATTATTTCTAAGAATATCAAGTCTTTGGATGAATGTTTGTCATTTGTAGAGTTTGCACATAATAGAGCAATTCATATTATCACTCACTATTCTCCTTTTGAAGTTGTTTATAGATTTAATCCACTTACGCCTCTTGATTTGCTTCCTATTCTTTCTAATAATTTTGTGAGTGACACGACCACAAGTAAGGCAAACTTGATCAAAACATTGTACAAGGAGGTGAATGAGAGAATTGAGAACAAAAATTTCAAAGTTGCTTCAAGGATTAACAAAGGACGGAAATAAATCATTTTTAAACCTGGTGACTAGGTTTGGATACCTTTTCGCAAGGAGCGATTCCCATCTCAACGGAAAATAAAGTTACACCCAAGAGGGGATGGCCCTTGAGACAAAGTTACATCCAAGAGGGGATGACCCTTATCAGTTCTCGAAAGAATTAATAACAATGCATATAAAATTGATCTTCCCGCAGACTTTTGAGTACTTTTGATGTAGGTATATTCCCGCAGACTTTTTAGTACATTCTACATTCATTCTTCATCTACAAAATTTGATATTCAACCATCATTTCTAACGGTTGGAGTTGGAAAACTTTAAAATGTCAACATTGATAAATTTACAATGCATATAAAATTGATTTTCCCGCGGACTTTTCAGATCTTTTGAGTCCTTTTGATGTAGGTATATTCCGCAGACTTTTCAGATCTTTCTGCAAACTTGATTCCTTTTGATGTAGGTATATTTCGCAGACTTTTCAGATCTTTTTGAGTCCTTTTGATGTAGGTATATTTCACAGACTTTTCAGATCTTTTGAGTCCTTTTGATGTAGGTATATTTCGCAGACTTTTCAGATCTTTTGAGTCCTTTTGATGTAGGTATATTTCGTTGACTTTTCAGATCTTTTGAGTCCTTTTGATGTAGGTATATTTCGCAGACTTTTCAGATCTTTTGAGTCTTTTTGATGTAGGTATATTCCGCAGACTTTTCATATCTTTGTTCCGCAAACTTGAGTTCTGTTGATGTAGGTAAATTCTGCAGACTTTTCAGATCTTTCCACAAACTTGAGTCCTTTTGATGTAAGTATATTCCGCAGACTTTTCAGATCTTTCCACAAACTTGAGTCCTTTTGATGTAGGTATATTCCATAGACTCTTCCGCAAACTTGAGTCCTTTTAATATAGGTATTATTTCACAAACTTGAGTCCTTTTGATGTAGGTATATTCCATAGACTCTTCTGCAAACTTGAGTCCTTTTAATATAGGTATTATTTCACAGACTTTTCAGATCTTTTGAGTCCTTTTGATTTTGATGTAGGTATATTTCGCAGACTTTTCAGATCTTTTGAGTCCTTTTGATGTAGATATATTTCGCAGACTTTTCAGATCTTTTGAGTCCTTTTGATGTAGGTATATTTCGCAGACTTTTCAGATCTTTTGAGTCTTTTTGATGTAGGTATATTCTGCAGACTTTTCATATCTTTGTTCCGCAAACTTGAGTTCTGTTGATGTAGGTAAATTCTGCAGACTCTTCAGATCTTTCCGCAAACTTGAGTCCTTTTGATGTAAGTATATTCCGCAGACTTTTCAGATCTTTCCACAAACTTGAGTCCTTTTGATGTAGGTATATTCCATAGACTCTTCCGCAAACTTGAGTCCTTTTAATATAGTTATTATTTCACAAACTTGAGTCCTTTTGATGTAGGTATATTCCATAGACTCTTCTGCAAACTTGAGTCCTTTTAATATAGGTATTATTTCGCAGACTTTTCAGATCTTTTGAGTCTTTTTTATGTAGGTATATTCCGCAGACTTTTCATATCTTTGTTCCGCAAACTTGAGTTCTGTTGATGTAGGTAAATTCTGCAGACTTTTCAGATCTTTCCGCAAACTTGAGTCCTTTTTGATGTAGGTATATTCCGCAGACTTTTCCGCAAACTTGAGTGCTTTTAATATAGGTATATTCCGCAGACTTTTCATATCTTTGTTCCGCAAACTTGAGTTCTGTTGATGTAGGTAAATTCTGCAGACTTTTTAGATCTTTCCGCAAACTTGAGTCCTTTTAATATAGGTATATTCCGCAGACTTGAGTTCTGTTGATGTTGTTGATGTTTGAGTCCTTTTAATATAGGTATATTCCGCAGACTTTTCAGATCTTTCCGTCCTTTTAATATAGGTATATTCCGCAGACTTCTTTTGAGTCATTTTGAGACTTTTCAGATCTTTTCGCTGTCCGCAAACTTGAGTCCTATGTAGGTATATTCTTCTAATGGGGTCCGGTCCGCGCCTATAGGTATATTAGGCCATACATTCATTCTTCATCTATAAGATTGGATATTCAACTGTTAGAACGTCTTAACCACTCAAACATATCAAGGTTTATTGAAAGACATTATTGTTTTTTTTATTTTCATTTTGTAATAGTCAAATGGTCAAAATTTACTTCATCTTTTGTGGAGATTAAAAGGGATCGGGATTGAATCCCGACAACAAACATTTTTTTTTCGGGAGACTATAGATACCCACAATATGTTATATAAAAATCAGATTGGTGAATGAATGAAATTGAGATCTCGAACTGAGACGTTTTCCTTAGAAATCCGAGTATTAATTTTCTCATTTAAAAGTTTCAAGCAATTTTTGTTGTAGAATTGCATCCGAGCCATTCAATCAAGCCTTAATCAAGTTCAATTGTGGAATGACTCAATTTAGAACAAGATTTCAAATCTTGCTTCAAGATCTTTGATCGTAAGAGAGGTAATCTAATTCTAGCCTTATCTCTTGGTTGATCCAAATTTCGTATAAGGAGGTGTTAATTACTTTGATTCAAGGGTTCTTACTTCAACAAAAGCTTGGATCATTGGCTGAGGATTAGGGTTTCCTTATCAAATAAGTCGTACAACAGATTAGGGCTAGAATGCGCACAAATCAGAGTAGACAGAAAAGTTATTCTGATCAGAGGCGTAGGAGCTTAGAATTTGAAGTGGACAAGGTAGTATTCTTGAAGGTGGTCCTGATGAAAGGCGTCTAAAGGTTCAGATGTAAAGGCATGTAAAGCCCATGCTTCATCGAAACAATGGCGTACATACTATCCCTATTACCATTCCTCTCAGCAATGCACAACGTATTTAATATGTCGATACGCCGCAAGTATATATCTGATCCAAGCAACGCGACAGATTATGAACTGCTACAGGTAGATGAGGAATTGAGTCATGACTAAAAGCCAAAAAAAATCTTGGCCCATGAGGTGAAAGCTATACGCACCAGAGACATCATCTTTGTAAAAGTAATGTGGCAAAACAACAAAATAGAAGATGTCACATGGGAACGAAAGGAAGATATAAGAGAGAAATACCTTGAGATACCACGTGAGAATGAGAGGAAGAGATGAGGGAGAAAATAACTCGAGTTGTTATAGAAGTTCGACACTTACAAGAATGAAAGTTCTTTTAGAGGTATATGATATAGTAATCATAAAAAATAAAAAAAAATAAAAAAAACAATGAGGAGATTACTCTGAACCTTGTAAAGACAGAGAAGAGGGGAAAGAAAATGTGGAGATTACTATGGAATCCCATAGATGATGATGTCGAGAACTCCCCATAGATGGAACCTTGTCGACCCATTCCATTCGGCTTCAGTCCGCGCGTACAACCGAAACCCATACACACACGCCATCAACCCATAGGCATTTAGTGACCCGCACACTCAAATTTACATTCAACTAAATCTGGTTCGGCAACCCTTGCGACATCCTGCTCCATAGTCGCCCCATAAACCAAACCAAATCAATATCCTGACTCATGTGCCTTCTAATGTTGGTTGAGCTCGGCTTCAGTGACTCTATTTCGGCGTAGGCGACATATTTGGCTCGTATTTGAGTTATTCAAACTTATTGGACTTGTTCTTATTGTTTTGGACCATTTAAAAGTAGTTTTTCTATTTTTTTTCAGGAGCAATTGAGTGAGTATGACCTCATTTTGGTCGATCTAAGTTACTTTTTGGCTAAAAGTTGAATTAGTTGACACCGTGGGATGAATTAAATTGTATATCATGCCATAACTTAATGATGTGGGTTTACATAGGTGAAATTGAAATTTAAGGAGCAGTTTCAAACTAGCTTTAGGATTATCTAGTAAATTCGACTCAGGGCAACTATATATGTGGTCCTACTATTGGCATGGTTGGATGAATTGAATCATACTATGAAGAGAGTAGGTTCTGAACCGCACATGTAGACAAGACAAGGTGACACCATAATAGTGATGCCCAACCAACCACGTAAAGGCCGAAAGAAGACGAATGTCATGATGTGACCGAGGAGGATGGTACATCGTCTAACCCACCAAAGAAATGTGCATAGGCAAGACAAAGGCAATAATGTCGATATGAGTGTCATTGATAGACTTGTTAAAGGGTTGGGTAGGGCCCCAGGCCTTAACCTCGAAAAGAAAATTTGGGCATGCGATTCTGAAGTCAAGTCTGTTCATATAAAATATGAAAACTCATCAAATTTGGTGTCAATTGGACATAGGATGAACTCTTCATGACATAGTATGTCCATTTCTCTAAAATCACATCTACACCTACCATACCAAAAAATGCCTCAAAATGTACCTTAGGAGGAGGCGTGGTGTCAACTCTCCACCACCTCTGGGCCCGGTGGCTGAGTGAGCTATGCTATGACATATTCATGTGTCACAAAAAAGTGTCTCAGATGACTTCCCTTGAAATGGGTATTCCGAGACAGTGCAGCACGACACTGTGTATGTGTCAGAGGTTGGATTATGCACTCGCTATCCATAATGGATTTTTATAAATGAACTAAAATGGACATAAGATGATCCAACGCCTCGATATGACTTTGATGTTTGGATGTTCGGGATGTCCCGATCATGTGAACGACACATGGGTGTGTTCTCGATGAGCATGATCGAGCGTGCCAAGTTAATCGATGACATCCCAGGACTTGGGATGACATTAAAACATGATGTCCATGTTAATTGGGAACCAAGATGAGAATTGAGACGTGACGTTGCACGTGAGAGACCTTGGCCTCAAGCAAAGGCAAGGTCGAGCCGAATAACTTGAACTAGTATAGAGGCAAGTCGATTGGGCTGTAGAAGATTGAACCTACACGATTAGATGACATGAATGGCCGAGCAAGCTTGAATTCCACACAAGTTGTATTCGGTTGACGAAGACAAACCTCACCTAAGGTCCAATGAAGTCACGAAGACAAACGAAAAATAAATAGGAGGCTTGGATTTTTCTCAAGGCTTGTCATGAGCGTGTCAAGATCACGATGTCAGACGGTTGAAAATGTACAACCATAAAAAATGGCACGTTCTTTGTGGCCCCTCCATGTGTCGTATTTTATGATTGCTATCATGTAAATTATGTTATATAGTGTTACGACTTATGTAATGTCAAGACTATGTGATGATGTACTATGACTTATGTTATGTTATGATATTGTGCACACCATGTTAGCATGTTTATTTTTTAGACGGTGAAATGTTGATATGTCAATAATGTATTCTTGAAAACGTTTATGAAAGAACGAATGCACGATCTACATACTATATGATTTGAAGCTACAGAGACCTCATGCATTTTTGTGTGTCATATGCATCGGGATACTTCTTCGTCATGATTAGCATGGACACGTATGTTACGACATTTATGTCTGCCATAATGTTATGATACGATATTCTGTACACCATAATACTATGTGGGCTCCTTTCTCTCTATGGCTCTGGCAGTACGAGTGTGAGATAGCTGAAAGGCAGGCCCAGGGATACGTATACACTAGCCTAGTGGGTCCATGTGTGCATACGTGGGTCATGTGCAGAGAAATACTATACATCAAATTTTAGCTCAAACTGAAAAAGAAGAGTTTAAGGCCATGAAATAGTGTTTTATGAAATGATATGTCCTAAACATGATTGTATATGATTGCTTTCCTAACTCCAATAATGGAGTTACGTACTAAGCATTTTTTAAAATACTCAAATCACGTGCTACTCTTATTTTTCAGGTAAAGGTAAGACAACGTTGTACATCCGTACAGGGGTGTCTTACTGTTACCTGAGACTAAACCAGACGATATCACCAGGGTAGATGCATTCATATTGTTTTTCTTCCACAGCCCTTAGGTTAAATCAGGGCAATGATTTATTTTTTTTAGTTTTATTTAGAATTTAGGTTATTTACTTTTTCCCTTATTGTTTTAATAACCTATTATGAATGTGAAAGTGATGGCCTTATGAAATACTTTAAATAAATTTTTCGCACCTAATAATTATGTCATATATTTGGTTTCACTCTTCAATATTAAATATAAATTCTTCCAATCATTTTTGCATCAACCATTGCATTCCGGCGCACAATAGAAGACGACTCCTTAATTTTATAACCACTCCTCTTGGATTTTTAAATTATACATCCAAGAGAATCATTTTTTCTTTTTATCCAAATGAATATGGTGTGAATTAATACAAAGAACCTAATTTAAACCTAAATCAATATTTTATTTTATATATATATATATATATATATATATATATATATATATATTCGCTTTTTTTAAATAAATATTATTATAATTATTCAAATTTAATGTTGAAGATATAGTTCGCTAAATTTTGGAATAAAATATTAAATTGCATTAATTTTATATATTGGACCTAATGCAAGATGTATTTCATCGAAAAGGAGTGGTTCGCACTTGGACGTACGTTAGTCACTGGTTCAACTTAATGAAATACCTTCCTACACCTAATTGGTCAAAAAAATTGCAATGAGTTGCACAAACTCTTTTTTATTTCGAGCAGTGTTATAGGCTGCTAGTTGATATGTAGACGGAGATTTGCTTCATGCTTTATAACGACCCGAAATTTTTTACTTAATTTAAGGTTGTTATTTTATACATATCATCAACATGAATGCGGAAATACTTAACTTTCATAAAACATAACCTTCAGCTTAATACATAGCCGACTTACGTATTTTGAAGACAACTTTAAAACGACATAAAAAAATAATAAATAAATAAACGTTTAAATTTAAAAGATCCTATTCTAGCCTAAGATTAAGAAAATAAATGTAATTACTCTATGCATGTGCCATGGTTTCGAATTGTGATGCTATCGTCAGCCGTACACGAATGTCTTGCCTTAACCTGAAATAGAGGTAGCATGTGGCTTGAGTATTTTAAGAAATACTCAGTAAGTGACCCCACTATTGGGGTTAAATACAAGAACATGCTAATGCAACGACGGGACCTATCATATCACTCTATTTTTCCTACGATACTATTCTAATTGGGCAGCTTGGATGTGTATCATATACTCTACACACAGCGTATACATGCGAGTATGGGCTCACTAGTCCGTTCGCACACTGCTGGGCCCCTTTTCTTGTCGGGCGAGCCTTCTCTGGTAGCTCAACTATTGTCGGACACCCATTAGAATTAGTAACCGTCACGACATCATTATGTAAAACATAGCGATACTTCGCTTGCCTAATGAATGTACGCGTCCGTACCCTCGTGATGGAATAGGGGTATCCCCAAATGCATGAGCACACATAATGCATGAGGTCCCAACATTTTTCCGTTTTCATTATCATTTAATACAACCCTCTTAGCATTATGTATATATCATATCATTTTAGATATCGTTCATCATTCATCTCATATCGTTTCTCATTCTTCAATTCTCATATCATTTCAGATATCGTTCATCATTCATCTCATATCGTTTCTCATTCTTCCGTTCTCATATCATACATAATGCTAACAAGGTTATAATTCATGTCATTTATCGTGATTTCATGTCATTCATATCATGCTGTATACACACAATAAAGGAGACATAACATACTGTCACATGCTTTTAACATAACATTTCATCATATACATATCATACCAGAACATATTGCATCACAATATATCATATCATAAACAAGTCAATTTATCACATATCTCGTACCATAACATATTTCATATCATATGACAACATATAAATATCCGCCATTCACATGTCGTATCATAATCATATCATAGTATAAACATTTCGTGGTCATATCGTTCCCTAACTTATCATACCCTTAACGTCTTATACATATCACAGTCATGTCATTACATGAATATACCTTAGTCATGTCATCACATGAATGTTTCCTAACGCTATCGTTCTATCAATCTATCACACATCTATCCCTTTCTACCCATATCCCTTACTACACATAACCTAACCGTATTCTTTTATCAATCTCTCATATTCATAGCACTTCGGTAACCTAACTTTAACGTTTCATGAACGTATCTTACTCCTATAGTTACATTTCGTTTTGTGCATCCTTATCGTATCCTATCTCAAACATATCATTGAACACATCGTACCGTAATTATTATCATACAATTCACATATTATAACATATTAATAACATATCATAAGCATATCAATCCACAAACAATTCACACATATCAATATATATGACACGTGCCGAACCACAGGGCACATGTCAACATCAAATATAACCATGCCGATAGTAAGATCACTTACTTGATTAGCTTAGGTTGATGTCCCGAAGTTATCTTAATGAAAATCCGATTCTGTCCTTTGAGATCCATGCCAACCTATGTGAGCCCATGACATCCGTTTCAAGTTTGAACTCTATAAAATTATTTTTCTAATTTACATTGATCCATTGTTAAAAGTCTTGAAATGTTATATATCTATAATTATGTTTTTATTAAAAATCTTATTTAAAAAAGCTGATAGAGTTATTTAAGTCATTCCGTGCTTTCCTGCCCTCTGTGTTTGCTTTTCTTATTTTTTTCTTTATCTGTATTTACTCTATTGCCTTTTACTTTTCTTGTTTTTTTCTTTATGTGTATTTACTCTATTGCCTTTTACTTTTCATTTACTTTTCTTGGTTTTTTTTTTGTCTGTATTTACTCTATTGCCTTTTAATTTTGTTCACATGTCTTCCAAATTTCGAGTGGATCCCTATTTTCAATCTTTCATTTCCTTATCTCTCTGTTTCCTTTTCTTCTCATTTTGTTAACACTATATCCTGTTCACAAATTTTCTTTGCGATTTTATTTTAATCTATTCATTTGTCCACGGATATAAATTTAATAATCTAATATTATTAATTTAAAGTGATTTACTAGAATTCATATAAATTATTGGCATTTAGTTTCTAACTCAAAACAAATCATTGAACGTGAATTGGGTAAAGTCATTCTCATTTCAATTATTGTTTTTCAGTTTCTTTTTGCATACTATGATTTTTTTTTTGTGGAAGAGGGTTGAGGAGAGATAATTGGGAGAAGGAATGAGAGGTAGAGAGAAACCAGGAATATTGTTTCTCTTTCTTTTAATGGCAAAACAAGGAGACATAATCAATGGCAAAACTGCCAGCTACTCCTCTGCAACAAACAAAGGAAAAGAAAATGGAAGTTTGGTATGTTTTTCATATCTTTACAACCATCATTTCCCAGCTTGAAAGGAACACAATTGTTTTACATATCTTTTGTGAGAGCTACTTCAGCTTCACGAATGGCTCGACACGAGGGGAGCAACGGAGCGGTTTCAATGAGCACGATGGTTGTTGCAATGGCGTTGCTGCTGCTGCTTGGTTTCGAACATGGCGATGTTGTTGCAACTTATGTTGTTGGTGACTCGAACGGATGAAACCTCGGCGTGGAGGGATAGCCTAATGGGAAGGTGTTTAGAGACGGTGACATATTAAGTGAGTTTTCAACTCTCGTTTTTCAACTCTCGTTTTGATCATTGAATAGTAACTGATGATTTACTTGCCTAATTGTATCCGTTAAGATTGATGCTCTGATACTATATTAAGAATAAAAAATATGAGTGGAATTGAAAGTCTGAGAAAAGAGAAAATATTCTACTAACCAAATCTTTAAGATAAGATAAAATATATCAAAACAAAAGTTCCCTAGCAGACGCGTTTTAAAGCTTTGAGGGGAAACCCGAAAGGGAAAGCCCAAAGACGATCTGGGTTGTTACATTACGGCTATATAAAATATATTCCAATAGTATCCGATTGAATTCGCAGTTAGATCATTAATAATAAACGAAACGAATACATACATTCTTCCTTCTTTCTTTTTTTTATTTTTTATTTTTATTTTTTATTTTTTATTTTTTGTGGTAGGATTCAACTATAGCCCAACCGTTCACAACGGGGGGTTATAGAAGCTGAATAGCTCCAAGAGACGCTAAAGCGTTCAATTCAAGCAAGGATGAGATCATGCTCTCAACATGACATAGCTACTTCATATGCACCACGTCATTGTTGTGCGTCGGAAGCAGAACGAATGTTCTCACAATACCAATGAACGGAATCACACAAAGAGACACCAAGATATTTACATGGTTCGGAGAGAAGAAGTTCCCCTACATCTACGGACCAATCACTAAAAATCCAAATGTTACAAGTGAATACCTCACTATCACACTACAAAGACTCTCACCAATGTGTCACTCAACAAATACGATGTGACACCCAAAACTCTCCCAAATTCCGATACCACTTGTTAGGAATGGATATCCAGAATCGAGAGCAATCACTAATAAACCAAGTGTTACAAGTAAATTCCGATACCACTTGTTAGGAATGGATATCCAGAATCGAGAGCAATCACTAATAAACCAAGTGTTACAAGTGAATACCTCATTATCACAGTACAAAAAACTCTCACGAATGCAAGGAAAACTCCCCCAAATTTTGATACCACTTGTTAGGAGTGGATCTTCAGAATGGAGGGAGAACCCTCTCATTATATAGCATTACAGAATCAAATCTACTAACTAAATCTAATCCAAATAACCAAATCAAATCTAATCCAAATAACCAAGTTATCAAATCTAATCCAAATAACCTAACCAAATCAAATTAGGCGACTGTCAAGCTGGAATGAAAATTGCTATCAATTCCCTCTAGTTCTCGACCACCCCGTCTCGTTTACACGTCGATCTCGATGTAAATGTTCTAAGTCATAATTTTATAAAGATACCGATATAACGATGATTTGAAAACATTGTGAAAATAAAATAATTGATAATAATTAAGCGTGGTTATATGTATCTTATTATTATTTTTTCTCTTTGTTTATTTATTTAATTTTTATAAATATGTTTAAATTAAATTTATAATGGATAACACTCCATTGAAAATAATTAGGATAATATTGTTAATGCACTAAATTGTTCTATTTTTATAAATTAATATAAATAAAAAGGGATATATTTGCTTAAATTATATCTACTCATAACTTATATCAACATAATACAATATTTATTAAAACTATTATTTATAATAAAATAAGTTAAATTTATTTATTAAATAATTTAATTTTTGATAGTGATGGTTAAAATTTATATAAAAATATTATTTAATGATTTAAAATTAATTAATTTAATGCTTATAATTAATAATAATTTGTTAATTTACTTAGGATTCAAATTTCACCAATATTGAAAGAGATATATAATTAATTATATAAAACAAATATAAATATTATTTGTTGTAATTTATATAAATATAAATAATAAAATTATTAGGGATCCTGTTTTAGAATAATGATTTATTGTATTGTTTGTAAGCATTTTTTTTTTTCTTTTTCCATTTTTAATATAATGGATGGTGGAACTCTATGAGAGCTAATATCATGATAGTATTACAAGAAGATTTTTTTTTTTCGAAGCGAAATTATCAATGGCAACCTAAATGAAACATACATGTCTGGTATCAAAAAGCACTATTGTAGACTTTCATCCCGTAAGCCTCACGACGGTCTATATAAAATCATAGGAAGGGTATTATCAGAACGACTTGTAAAGGTTCTCCTCTTCACAATAATTGGGCAACAAACAACTTTTGTAGAAGGGCGACAAATTCTTGATGCATTCCTCATGGAGAACGAATCAGATGAATGGGAAAGAAGAAAACAAAAAGGTGTGGTCATTAAACTTGACATGGAAAAGTCCTTCGACAAGGTTGATGGGACTTTTCTCGAGAACATTCTTGTGGCAGGCTGTGGCTCAAAATGGCGAAGGTGGATTAAAGGATGCATCTCAATCCACTATCCCCTTTTCTTTTCATCATGGTAATGGACTGCCTCAGTCGCCTACGAATAAAAGCATAATACGAAGGGTAGATAAAAGGTTTCCAAATTGGTAATGAAAGCTTGAGCATCAACCGTCATCAGTTTGCGGACGACATAATCACTCTTTTTTTACTTTGTAGATGCCTCTTCCATAAAAAACATGATTGAGATGGTAAACTACTTGTGGAAAGAGAGCGTTCACCTTGTTCAATGGAATATTATAAACCTTCCAACAGAAAAGGGAGGTCTCGGTCTTCTCTCGATAAGGAAGAAGAATAAAGCTCTCGTCGTCAAATGGATATAGAGATATCATCGTGAAAAAAATGCCTTAGGGAGAAATCTTATAAAGGCTAAATATACTCCTACATCAAACAAAAATCACCCCCTCCATCTTCTACATAACGGCCTTGAAGTACATAAAGAAACATCAAAACCTCATCACCTACCGAACTCGCCATAATGTGGGTGATGGGGGAAACACATCATTTTGGACCGACTCATGAATTGTAAACACCACACTAGCCTTGAAGTATCCACTTTTGTACAAACTCCCTCGTAACAAAAAAAGTCCCGATTAAAAAACATGAAATGTGTTAGGATCGCACAATAACGCATACTTTGACCAAATGAACACAAAAAGCAGGAGAAAGAAAAATTGAAGGATGAATATTGGCTAAAGATTTTAAAGATGACTTCAATATATACACAAAATAGAATATATAAAATGAAAAAGTACTTATATATATGATTTCAGTTTACTAAATATAGCTTTTAAACATTTAACACCTAAATATTATCTGCCAAATATATTTCTACTCAATCTTTAATAAATATGGGGAAAGAAAGAAAGAAATCATAAAATATTTATAGAAAAGACACAGACCTACACAAAATTTTTCGACAATGTTGTTTACCAAGCTACATCTCGGTGTAAACTGTCTAAATCTTTACCTCCTATAGTTATAGCTCACTCATTGCACATTGGAGAGGTCTTTTGTAAACATCATGAATTAATGTCTATATCTATTTGGGCTCGTCCTATCTATAGAACATAAATTATTGGTCTTTCCACCACGTATGGGTCGTTGGATTATAAAAACATTTGTTTCCTCAATTATATCATCAACTTACTATTCAATCATTTGACTTCAAAATTTAAAATTGTTTCATAGCTGTGTCGCATCCTTTTATATAATCAGTCTTAATCTTGATTTCTATGATGCTATTATTCTATATTATTTGTTAACATGTTCTTCCGATACCATTTAGGTTGCCCTTTCCAATAGCTGTTCTTTTCACGATGAACACATTGACAAACCCAAATCAAATTCCAAGATTTGATGCTTTGATCCTTTCATCCTCCTCTCTTTTCTAATCTTTTCGTAGCTGGAATGGCGTGAACGTCGTTAATAAACAATCATATTTTGAACGTCTCGATACATTATAGTCATATCATTGATTAGTCTCGGCTCAATTTGTGTAATGACTCAAGCCCACCACTAGCCGGTATGGTAATAAAAATTGCATATTATTTTCATTCACTTATTTGATATCGTTATATGGTTAAAAAAAATACACATAAATGACGTATAATATATGGTAATTGAATCTACATCTAACTATATGTTTATTTGGTTTAGTTAAGTTTTAGAAGTATTCCTTATGAAACTCGAATCTTGTTGCAGTCTTGCGAGTAAATTCCAGTGATAGCCTCTTCAGCTCTTTGGCTAGCATTGGCATTCCGCAATAGAACACTCCCACCGTCTTGTAAGCATGCTTCGACGCTATTCGCCCGAACACCTCCTTCCAGTCTGGCCTCGCGAAGTGAGTCCTCGCCTGCCAATGATTAAATCTTTTAGAGAATAAGAATCGAATTGAAAAATGGGTCGAAGATAGCGTCGTTACTTACTCGAGTGCCGGAGAGGATGTCGACACCATGTTTGGCATGGTTCAATGCTTGGACCATTGTGATCAATGTGCTCCTTGCATCGCTTTCTTCGTATACACTCGTCAAGTAGTTGTGGAGTTCAATTTGGCCCTGATTCGTTCGTTTGTTCGTTAGTTCGTTCGTTTCACTACTTGATTTAATGTCTTTGTTTTTGTTTTACGTACCTTCCTATCCATCTCCGCTACTTCATCCATCACCCCTTTGAACCACTCCAAAGAGCCAGCCTCCCTCGTCACCCAATAGAAGTAAGCCTGCGCCTGTCCCGTCCCCGTCCTGCTCTGTAGCTTCCTCTTTCCGCTTGGCGTTGTGTTTAACGATCCAAAGCTGTCTTCTGATCTGCTTGTTTCTGTTGTCGATTCCTATGTCATTAATAGAAAACATGAGAATCTTAGACTCAGTTTCGTAATGTAACAAAAAAAAAAAAAAAATTACAAGTGGAAGTAGTGTGTATAAGTTTTTAATGTACCGTTGGCGTATGTTCTTCAATGGTTCTCGAGTTGTTGAGAAGATCCTTAAGGATACTAACAAAAGGGGTGGCTCCAATTCCAAGTCCAACGAGGAGAAGCACGTCGTAGTTTTGGTAATCTTGCGCGGGTGCACCATACGGCCCATCTAACAGCAACCTCGGCTGGCTGAACGAACCATCACAAAGTTTAGAAACTAAATAGACACGAGTAGAAACGATAGAAAGACACGTTACCTTTTTCTTTCCATGTTGACCAAGTGGCCCAATTTGGCTCTGGCAAGGACAGGTTTGGAGTTAACATGGTCGGTGAAGACACGCTTGAGTTCTCTGGTCCAGTCGCCCACTGTCCTGATATGCACACTCAGGTACTCGTCTCCTGGCGCTGAAGTGATAGAAAATGGGTGCCTGAGCAGGTTTGTTTTCAGTGTTATGCTTCTTTTTTTTCTTTTTTTTCTCTGTTTTTTTCCCCCTTTGTGTTGAAGAAGCAAGTAGATTTGGAGTTGTAAACGTACCATTCAAACTGGGAAATTGAAGGACATTGAAGGAATATGTATTGCCCACTTCTGTATTTGAACCCTCTAGGCTTCAACATCACTAAGCTGAACACATTCCCGGGTAGTACTGATACCTGTTCATTTCAATCATTCGAACCTTTTAGTCCTAAAAAGAATTTATGCTACTTTCCTACCGTCGCTGTAACAGCTCAAGCTCAAGCTCAAGCTCACATACACTTTTAGAGGCTTTTTCCCTCATGATTTTAAAACGGGTCTATTAGGAAGAAGTGTGTAGTCTCACTTGCTGACACACAGTCCAATGTCTGGCTCTAATACCATTTCTAACACATCAAGCCCACTGCTAGGTTTTGAAAGAATGCTTTGTTCCTCTCTCTTCAATCAGAGGTGGGATCTCACAATCTACCCCTTTGGGGGTCCCACACTGTCCGATATTTGGCTCTGATACCATTTGTAGCTATGAGATTTCCACACTGTGAGATCTCACAATCCACTCCCTTAAGGGTTCAGCGTCCTTGCTAGCATACTGTCCGGTTTATGAGATTTCCATACCCTTATAAGGAATGTTGTTCCTCTCTCCAACTAATGTGGGATCTCACGGTTACCATTTCGAGAATTTAGCGACCTCAAAGAAAGAAGTAGATGCTTTGTTTGTCGAGTTCAAACTCAAATTTAACGACATTTAACGGATACTTCTTGTTATGGAACGATCGAAAAATTAATCGAACAATCAAGTGAAATGGAAGATGGTACATTACCTTCAATATCTCAACAGAGTAATACTCTGATCTGCAGGCTCGGAGGCTCCTCTCCCCAAGATACAACAGCAAAGGAAAAACGATATACACCCAAGTCTACCACCAAAAAAAACACAAACAACTCGAACATAAACGTATGAATTCTTAGCTAAATTCTAAAGCAAGTTCGAAGAAACTCGTGATACGTATAAACTTAATATGCAAAAAAACCAAATAGCTATCAAACGGGGTGTCGGGTTACCGTTTTTTGAGTCCAGCTATGAGCAAGAAACAAGAAAGTCCCATGAACAAGAAGCAAAAGGTACACAATTCCCATAAGATGATGAGAGTACCAAAACGCATTAAACCCAGCCAATCTGTTCAACAACCAAGGCAATTTCACAACATTCCTCCTGAACCGATGAGTAGCAAGTGTAAAGGAAATCCCCATCAAAACCACCATCACAATCCCTGTTACCCCTTCAACACTCATCAAAAGCTCCTTATAACTCGGCTTCTTGTTATGAAAATCACTCGATATCACTTCGAATTCCTCCGGCGACGACCTCGCCAATCTCGGAAAGTCACACGCCAGATGAACCCCGCCGTGGACGACGATCCCGACCGCTATGAAACACGCTATCAGCTTATGAAAATTGATGTTGTCGTCGAACGGAACGACCGATCTCGCTGCTGTCGATCGGAGCCAAGTTAGAGTGTTACGGCAGACAGGGAGGAGTATTAAGGCCATATTGAACTTCAGTGTCTCCGCAGCGCCTTTGGCTGTGGGAAGACAATAGCCCATTATGTTAAAAGCTGCTCTGTTTTTGTATTGAAGGAATTTCCATACGAACAGAGCTGCCATTGTTGAACCCCAGAGGAACAGAATCCAAATTCTTTGCCAATTTTGAAGGATTACAGAATGGAGCGTTGTGGTGGCTGATTTAATAATGGTTTTGGGGTTAAATGAGCTTAGATTTTGGCTCCATCCGACACTTGTTGCTGTGCTTAAAGGTCTGCTGTAATTCATATATGTGTCTCTTTGTAAAAGCAGAGTCTCCAGCTGCCATAGCTGAATCAATCAAAAAATTTCACAACGTGTAAGAATTCAGAAGAAACCCACATGTTAAATTATTAATTAAAACCATACCTCGATGTATCCGAGGTTTTCTGGGTCGAGTTCTTCCATGATCAACGAAGCATATTCCTCAGCTCGTTCTTTGAGTCTTGCAAGATTGTTAGCAGAAGCGCTTAGCATGATCAGCTCCTGCACTTCATCTCTTGTGATTCTACCATCTTCATTGCTGTCGGCCCTGTTCATGTTGGTCGGAATTACTCACTCGATTTACAAATGAATGAATTTGAATCATTCTTACATGTCGAAGAATATTTGAAGACGAGCGTCAAAGCTTTGATCAGAAATCTTCAACCAAAATTCATGTAATTCCTCGACGTTGATTTTGGAAATCCTCAATCCTTTTCTTCTTGCTAATGCGTCGAAGATTCTAAGCGCAAACTCCTTAGAATCCATCATTCCTGTCAGAAATTCAATTACTGTTAATGTAAATTTTGGAGTAGAAATTGTAAATCCAAAATGGGTTGAGCTCCCACCGATGCATTCTGCAAAATCATCTCTGGCGAGGAGTCCACCTTGAGCCAGAGAATGAAATCTGGACTGGACTCTGCGCCAGAGCTCGTTAGCGTCAGAGGCGCCGGTAGTGTTGCTGATGAACCTAAGGCCACGAAGGGCAGCCTGGGCGCTAGATCGAGTGCGCTGCAGCTGGGCATTGAGACGGCGGGCGTCACGGGCAGACATGGGTACCGCCGCCGTGTCGTCTCTGTCGAGAGACGAGGCGGTAGAAGCGCGGGAGGAGGCAGAGCGGAGCCAGGGGAATTTGGTGCGGATTCTAGCGGTGATGGAGAGGAGAGAGTCATCCGGGAGGGGGTCGGGAGGAGGAGGAGGAGGAGGAGGAGCAGGAGCAATGCTGCGGAGCATGAGGGAGTCGTTGTCGAGTTCCAATGTGAGCTCGACGAAGTCCTGGTGGTTAACGAGGTCGTTTAGGAAGAGGGGGAGCATCCCTTGGGGCGGGGGGTGGTGGGAGGCATCGGCGTCGGGGCGGGAGTAGGACCAGGACCTTGTCATTGAAGAGAGGAGATGGGAGAAGGGGGGGAGGGGGGGTTTGATTGAAGTTGGTGGCGATGAAGCAGAGAAAAGGGGAAAAAGGAAAAAGAAACACACCTCTCAACCAATTCCAACGCACACCATTTCAACGCTTTCTTCGTCTCATAATATATAATTCTGTGTGAACAAATCAGAGTGCCACCAACATACAATACAATACCGCACAATCCAAAGCACACGCACCTCACATCTTCAAATGCCTTCCATTTTTATTACTACTAAAATACTCTTTTTTTTTTTTATTATTATTATTATTATTATTATTTTACTTTAAGCCATAAATGAGTAAAAATATCCCTAAATTTTAAAAAATTAATTTAAAATACTCTTATACTTAATTAACTATTAATAATTTATTTTAAAAAATATTATTGAATTTTGAGAAGGGATTCTAAAATACTCTTTATTTATTACGGTCTTTTTAAAATTGAAAAATATTTTGGTTTATTTTTTATTTTTTATTTAAAACAAAGGATAAAGGTATTTTTAATATATATATATATATATATATATATATATATATATATATATATATATATATATATATATATATTATTAAAAAATTTAAAAATTTAAAAATATTTTTGAGAGATTGTAGGATGTTTAGAGTTTTTTTAATAAATTAATTTAGATATATATATTTTTAGAGTAAGAATGAAGGAGAGAAGGGGTTTAGATTTGGGGGTGGTGAATGCAAATGTGGTTGTGTTGTCCCATCGATCTCATGCATTAAAAAAATTATTTTAATTGTTTTTTTATAAAAAATAATAATAAAATAAAATTAAAAAAAAAAAAAAAAAGAAATGAGAGTATTAATAAGTATGAATAATAATGATGCATAAGTGATGGATGGATGATGATGATGATGTTGGTGTTTGTTTGAATTTTAAGCTTTTTTATTCTTTCATTATAAGAAATATTCATTCCATACCATAATATTACTCCATCATTTCCTTTTTCTTCCCAATTTTATTGCTTTTTTTTATATATATAAATATATATACTTAATTCAAATTAGTAAAAAGGATTATCCACGTAATCATTGTTATTAATTTAATTATTCTAGAACAACACGTAATTTCCAACTAAATTACATCTTACGCAAAAAAATAATAATAAAAAAAAAATAGAGTACGACATAATGATTGTTGGTGCAGCTGAATTTGAATGCAGTACGACATGTCGAAACTTGTAGGCTTTATAAATGAAATCAAAGTACACCCCATTTCTTATGGGGATGTACATGGATTTGCGTGCATGCCCTTTTCATTTATTTTTTATTTTTTATTTTTTACCTCAAAAACCTTCTTAATTTCTAGATATCTTACGTTCAAATAAAAACGTAAGATATCTAGAAGAGAATGAGTTTTGGTAAAAGTGTCAGTTGAACTCGAGAACTCGAACTAACCCAACTTGAATAATAAGAGTTGGGTTGGATTGGGTTAAATATAATTTGGGTCGGGTTGGATTGGTTTTTAAGACTCAATCACGTTTGGGATGGGTATGGGTTTAGTATACAAAGATCCAAGTCAACCCCATTGCATCAACAAAAAAAAGAAGAAAAAAAAAAACGAGTTTTTCTGGCCTAATCCTCGTTCTTCTTTCTCGGCCCTCTACCCAGTAGTACAATACAATTTTTATGCCTTATGAGCCTCACTTGATGACTCCAGTCTCTTCCTCCCTTTCTTGACGTGACGGATAGCTCACCAACTTTGTACTTCTTTGCCACTCGCGGTACACTTCAATATTTTTTCGTTCTTCACACAATTCCTACTCGAGTACACTCGGCTCTTCATCTTCTTCGTTCTTCCTTCCTTCCATAGCACTCCTTCATGCAAGCTCACATATGATAGACGCATAGTTGCAGACTTACACTCCTTGTAGGCTTGCAAACGTGCTCGTCACACAATCGCATTCTTCGTCCATAGTAAACTCAATTAACACATTTTCTTTACTTCAATGTGTTAATACCTTTCGTTTCATGTGTTTACATTATCCGTGCAATTAATTCACAATTAAATTTTTTATTTTTAAATTAAATAATTCAACAATCCAACTCGAAAATAAAGATTAAATTCATATCAAAATCGTTGTTATCTAATAAGTTTCTTTTCCTAATAATATTACCCAAAAAAATTATTATTAAAATGTTTCTTTTTGTCGGAAGCCTAGGTGACATCTATTTTTAGATTAAAAAATATTTTTCTAATTTTTTAATAAGTTAAATGAGAAAATATATATATTTATTTTAAAAATAATAATATTGTGGCTGGATGAGGCAGAGTCAACTATATATTATAGAAATGTGGTGCACAATGGCATGATGTGCAATCATCCCTTGATTTTGTCTCAACTATACTCTCTCTCTCTACACAATATGATAATATGAATTTTCTTCAAAAATAATAAAATAATATGAATAATTAATATTATAATTTTTAAATTTAATTAATTAAATCAAATCACGATTAATTTTATATTATTACACATATTTATGTAGGGACCCATATCTAAAGTGATGAAGATCCCGGTTGGAAAGACGGGGATAGAGCACAGAGAAGATTTGTCTCGTAGACTAAACACGATAATAATAATTATTATTATTTATAATTTATATTATAAGTAAATAAGTAGAAAAGGGTAGATGCAGAAATTGGAAATAGAAAGGTAAAATGTAATTATCTGAAGTAAAAAAACATAGAATGAGAAGAGAAATACTTTTATTATTATTTAATTCAAAGGTCGGATTCAATTGACATGAACCCAAACCACACCCGTAAAAAGAAGAAAATAATAATAATAATAATAATAAAATAATAAAACAGAATATTTGGAAGCACGTAGCTTAATTTGATAATTTGATTTTGATAAGTAAATTACCAAAAAACCACACCCACTCGCATTCCCCAACCTCGACATTTTTATTTATTTATTTATTTATTTATTTTGGCATTATCACATTATTGTGTTTGAAAATAGTCCCCTTTCTTTTTGCTTCACTATCACTCTTTTCTTTATACATTAACTCTTTTTCAAGCATCCTCTGTTCTTCCCTCTAAATAAATAAATAAATATCAAAATTAAAAACAAGATAAGGCAACAAGTAGAGCTGATGATCGTGTGACTCTGTCTTCTCACTCTCGAGTTAGTCAAATAATTAGAATTTTGTGTTAAAGACCTAGCTGACATGAAAGCTAGTAAAAGAGATTTGGAATGGACATGCGAGCATAAACGACACGCACACGACCATAGATCACGTAACTAAGATAAAACATGACTTGATATTGAGCTCCTAACACACAACTTATGCATGACTGAGTCAACTCAGCGATATTCATAAAATTAGCGTACTATTTTTTATTTTTTATTTTTTCTCAAAAAGTTACATAATTATTTGTATTCACACATAAATGCCAATCACGGACAGATTTGGATTTAGTTAGTTTTGGGCCGGCCCAGTTCTGCAAATACTAGAAGCCTTTTTTTAACGTTTACTGAAAAGGACAAAAAATTAAACAACAAGATATTGGAGATGCGGGGTATCGAACCCCGTACCTCTCGCATGCAAAGCGAGCGCTCTACCATGTGAGCTACATCCCCCAACTGTCAGACGAATTAAATTTTTACATTGATATAGAAATTATTGAATAAGAATTATTTGATAGATGATGTCATGTTATTTAAAAATAAGAGTAAGTTGAATTTATTAAACTAATTTTGTTTTGTTTTTATTTAAATCCAAAAGGGAAAAAAAGGCGAAAGATGAAGATTTAGCAATTTGTGGGCCTTGTGTTGGGCCGGCCCAGTTCCAAATATATAGGTTGAGCTGGGCCCAGTTCCAAATATGTAGCAATTTAGCAATTACCCTATTATGTAGACTATGCTTCTATGAGGGGATACTATCATTTCATTAAAAGTGACATGGTTGAAGGTTTGTAGTCGACTAATGACCTGAGGACTCCAATTAACTACTTGTGCTCTGGTTATTGTCTCATAATATCTTTGCTTCATTGGTGGTTGATTTCCAACCAAAAATAATTTTCTTAGACATCATTTGATTTTAGCTCTAATCTTACACGTGTTTGTTGTGTTTATTCAATCCGTACATTCCCAAGTTAAACAACCACATGAAGATTACAAAGACGAAATTTACTTTTTATTGGACCTTTAAGATTTTTTGAGCTGATAAAATCATTTAAAAGTGGTATGATATTTTAAATTTTGGTATCCTTGAACTTATTGAATATGTGTGACGCCGGAATAAATCAAAGGTATATGAATTAATTGAATATCAGATTTGGATAGACCGACTAAAAAAAGTTTAAAAGAATTAAAAATTACTAATTATATCCGGACGTTCCCCTATTTTTTGGTGGCTAAATCATAGAAATTTTAAGAGTGAAATTTTTATTTGTAATGCAAATATATTTAAAAAAAATTAAGTTAAAATTAATAATGAAATATATATATATATATTTTTTCTTTGAGTTTGTCGTTCAAAGGAAAAGTAAGGAAACCTGATTCCCCAATTTCACTCCCCGTCCCTACTCAGTCGCTTTCTTCTTCTTTGGTGAGCCTTCCACCGGCGGCGTTTGTCGAGCAGCACAACCCACGAGCTCTAGTTCTACGCGACGGAGGTAACCTGCGGCGACAGCACCTACACTCCGACAAGCAGATCCTCACAACCTCGACGGCGTCTTGTTGTGCGCGACGACACCCACGCCGCGGCAGCAACCTTAACGTCCAGACTTCTATTGCTCTGCAGCGACGCATCTTGCCGACGATTCGTAGAGTTCCATTTGCTCTACGGCGCGAGCAGATTCCAGGCACGAATAGTAACGTCTCTAAACTCGCGGGTTCGACGTATTTATTAGCGAGCGAATTTCAGCAGCAACCTACTCCTTAATTGATTTTGATTCAGTTTTCTTGTATCACGTAGAAATCAGATTTGCGATTTTGAACTTGATCACGTTCCAGCAAAGATTTTAGTCCTTATTGGTAACGCTTCATGGGTACATTTGCTTTTTCTTTCTTACGGATTGAATTTTAAGTGTTTGAATTGGATTCTATTGCTTGGTGCTCTTCTGTTTTAGGTTCTTACTAGTTTCGGACTCCTTCGAACACATTTCAGCAAAGACCCAAGCTCTTTTTGGTAAGATTTGGGTGGTAACGGTGCTTTTAATCCATTTCAAACTCGATTAAAATGTTTTAGATTAATCTCTAACCCTTGGGAACTCTTGGGTGTAGATTTAGACTTCATTCGGAGTGTTCGAACTAAGGTATAAGGTCATATTTGGTAAGGGCGCCCCTCTAGAATACTCTTTCAGTTTGAATAAGGATTTTGAACTAATGCGTGCGTCCAAGTATTTCTTTTTGTTTAGGACCCCTTTGAATTAATATAGGAGCACTTTAGGCAGGTAGAATTTTACGTTGTTTGATAGTATGTTATTCTTAAGTTGTGCTATATTTATTATTTATGATGTAAATATTTCATGCTCTTAAACCAGTATGTGCTTTGGATGGTTAATCATGCTCGAATGTTGTGATGACTAACATGCTGGGAAGCCGTTGAAGATTTTATGTTTATAAGCCGTGGAGAATGTCTAATTATGCATATGATTTCAGTTGAGGGCGTTTTGTTGTTCATGTGAGAAAAAGGTTAGAGTACTATGTGCATTTGTAAAGGAAAGTAGGGTGCATATTGGTGTGCCTCGGGTGAAAATTGTTGAGGGGTTATATTTAATCATTGGATTAAGAGGAGCATCGAGACCTTGGGTAAAAATGGTCAAGGGTCTATGGGAGTCTACAGAGACAAGTATTGGGGCTCATGAGAAAAAGGCACAATATGTTGCCAAGTTGTCGAGGCCTTGGATAAAAATAGTCGAGGGTCAATGCATACTTCAAGGCCTCAGGTAGGTCAAGGGTCGATGCATAGTTTGAGGCCTTGGGTAAGTCAATGTCGAACACTGCATGCAGTAGAAAACATTGAGGCCCTAGATAAAAAGGTAAGGGGTCGACATATCTCGAAGGAATCCGTCTCAAGGAGTTTTGGTGAACGCTAAATATGAGTATTGAGTGACTTAATAAAGTTGAGTGAGCTTGTCGAGCTTGAGTAGACATTGAGTGTGCATTACATGATGTGCTGATTCATGCATTTAGTATTTTGTAATTGTTATTTATTTTACATGTATGATGAGCATGTGCAATTTTTGTGAATAGCATGATGTGTGCCTTGTATATTATTTGGTGGCTCCTCAAGCATGAGTTGCTTACTTAGCATGTGTTATGTACAGACCCAGCAACATATTTTGTAGGTGGTGATTATTTTTACTCAGCATTGTGTTATGTACTAATCCACCAACGATTAGTTTGTGTTTGATTATTTATCTTATACCACTATTCAACCCAACAAATGAATAAAAAAAAGACAAAGATTAACTTTATTAGACTTTTTCGATGCATCCCCAAGGTTTTGATTTTGTGTTTGATGTTTTCTTTATCTTCGCTCTGAAATTCCATACTGTATCTATGATTGAGGGTTGTAGGAACTCTATTCTTATTACCTCTACTTTGACTACATTATTATTATTATTATTATTTTACTTTTTTTTTTTACTTTTTTTAACTTTTAATTTTCTACATAGACTCCTCACGTCTTATACTGTAATAGTTACATCATGTTTTGAATTATATTGGTGATTTTGTTAAGTGCTATTCTGTTCAGTAGGATATAAGGAAGAACCTATTTTAAAATACATATACATGGTTGAGCTAGATATTTTCCACTTGATATTCTGTATATTACAAAACTTAAACTATTCCATTCATAATGTAGCAATCATTTAGTCTCTATCCTGCATTGGCTTGAGGAACAGAGACAACTAGTGAAATTTATTATTCGATCTGTAAAAAGGAGAAGGAAATGCTACGAAGACGGCTGTGTTACGTACTATCTAGCTCATTTGCTTCAGTTCGTACTAAACCCCCACCTGCTTTTGCAATAAACCAAGCAGTATCACGTCCATTCCTTGAGTTCCAGCGAAACCCTAGCCTTGATCGGAGTGTAGGTTTCCCTCTTTCTGGGAATGTCCTTGGTTTTCGAGCTTACAGCCTCTTGAGCTTAAATGATCTGAGAGATAAAGTTCCAAGGAAACAGAAGACGAGAAAGGGTCGTGGTATTGGTTCTGGGAAGGGGAAGACAGCAGGCAGAGGTCACAAGGGTCAAAAAGCGAGAGGTTCTGGGAAGCTAGGGTTTGAAGGGGGTCAAACCCCACTTCGTCGTAGGCTTCCTAAAAGAGGCTTTAAGAATCCTTTCAGCCTCACATTTCAGGTATTTGATTTGTGTTTTCATGTTATTGTTTTGTTGCTTGTGATCCGTATTTTAAAATGCCCACTAAGGTGTGCGCCTTGGTGTGCTTAAACCCAAGGCACGAGCTATGTGCCTTGCTTCAAAGAAGTGAGTCTCCCTCATTGAAGCCTGTTGGATGATGAAAGTCCCACATCGACTAATTTAGGGAATGATCATGGGTTTATAAGTAAAGGAATACATCTCCATTGGTATGAGGCATTTTGAGGAAGCCCAAAGCAAAGCCATGAGAGCTTATGCTCAAAGTGGACAATATCATACCATTGTGGAGAGTCGTTGATTCCTAACATGGTATCAGAGCCATGCCCTAAACTTAGTCGCGCCAATAGATAGGTAAATCCTCAAATGTCGAACAAAGGGACTCCAGAAGAAAATGAGTCAAGCCTCCTCGAAGGCAGTAAAAAATGACTAAGACTCCAAAGGAGTCGAGCCTCGATTAAGGGGAGGTGTTGTTGGATGATGAAAGTCCCACATCGACTAATTTAGGGAATGATCATGGGTTTATAAGTAAAGGAATACATCTTCATTGGTATGAGGCCTTTTGGGGAAGCTCAAAGCAAAGCCATGAGAGCTTATGCTCAAAGTGGACAATATCATACCATTGTGGAGAGTCGTTGATTCCTAACATGGTATCGGAGCCATGCTCTAAACTTAGTCGTGCCAATAGATAGGTAAATCCTCAAATGTCGAACAAAGGACTCCAGAAGAAAAGGAGTCAAGCCTCCTCGAAGGCAGTAAAAAATGACTAAGACTCCAAAGGAGTCGAGCCTCGATTAAGGGGAGACGTACTTTGTTCGAGGGGAGGTGTTAGATGATGAAAGTCCCACATTGACTAATTTAGGGAATGATCATGGGTTTATAAGTAAAGTAATACATCTTCATTGGTATGAGGCCTTTTGGAGAAGCCCAAAGCAAAGTCATGAGAACTTATGCTCAAAGTGGACAATATCATACCATTGTGGAGAGTTGTTGATTCCTAACAAAGCCCACTTGAGGCATGCATCTTAGCACTTGTGTTGTGTGCCTTAACGCCTCAAACTTGATTTCTTTTTTCTAATTTTTAAGGAAGAAATATATTAATATTCTTACATTCTCGAATAAAAGCTCTATTTTCTTTAACTTTGTATCATCTTAATATTCATCATACTATTTTTCTTCATATCTTAAAATTTTATTTACATTTTTATTGTACGCCATTAAAAAAAAAAAGTCCATGCTTAAGGTCCCAAAAGACTATTGTGCTCTGGTGCACCTCGAGCTTTAGAAAACATTGCTTGTGATTATTATTTACTTCTCAATTACTTTTTTTTTTTCTTTGGAGGAGTAAGATTAATTTAAACATGCTCGTTTAACTTTATGCAAATATTGATGCCAAATTGTGTAATGAATTCCATTTTCATCTTGAAGATAACAAGTCTTTAATATCGATATCTACTAGTAATTTTATTCCAGTAAATAGCATGTGATACGAAATTCATGTTGCATGATCTTTAAAAGAGTTACCTTCTGCACTTTGCATTACTTAATGTATAACACAGTTGGTATCTTCTGATGTGAAGTCCCTCACAATATTATTATGTATAGTGCAAAAGACAAATCTTTTTGGGCATGATATTTTTTCCTAGAGTGTTATGATATTTCTTGATTCTTTTGTTTTATGACAGCCAGTTGGATTGGGAAAGATTGCTAAACTTATAAATGCTGGGAAAATTGATTCTTCTGAATTAATCACTATGAAAACACTCAAGGTATCATGACTTGTATCTTGATTAGTCTTATTATCAAAAGCCTGAAATACTTGTTTTCTTTTTAATATTGTATTGATTTATTATCCTTACCATTGTGGAATAGGATACTGGTGCAATTGGAAAACAAATACAGGATGGGGTGAGGTTGATGGGACGTGGTGCTGAACAGATTAAGTGGCCAATTCACCTAGAGGTAAATCTTCAACAAAAAAATGCTTCTTTTTTTCCTTTTTCTGTTCTGACGTTGACTTCTAAACCTATATGCTCCTTAGTTAAGCTCATATTTTGTATCGATTACCTATAAATCTGAGGTGTTGTGATGCTGCCAATTTGAAGCTAGTGCACTCTTCTGGACGAAGGTTCTAGTGTTGTCGATGTTCTTCCAGGGTTGCTTCTAGCTGTCTTTCTAGTCTAGGTTGGGATCCAATTGCTTTCAGATTGCCCGTATTTGCTATAACAAAAGGAATATTTCTTCCGTTTGTGTAGCTTTGTAGACATTGTTATTTGCTTGTGATTGATGTGCTTAGGTAAGTTTTGTCATAGTTAGAGCTTTCAAGTCTCCCATCTTTAACCATTTGGATTGATCTCAATAGCCTCCGATCTAGCTTCTTCTTGTGCTCGGAACTAATCTTAAATACGTGATGTTTTCAGGTGTCAAGGGTCACTGTTAGGGCGAAGGCAGCGGTGGAAGCTGCCGGAGGGACTGTTAGAAGAGTGTATTACAATAAATTAGGCTTTCGGGCGCTGCTCAAGCCGGAGTGGTTCGAAAAGAAGGGTAGACTGTTACCACGAGCAGCTAGGCCACCCCCAAAGCAACAAGACAAAGTTGACAGCATTGGCCGCTTGCCTGCGCCCTCTAAACCCATCCCTTTTTCGGTTGAAGATGGAGGAGGGGCAGCTTCCAACGTGCCTGCATAGGCAATCATGGTGATTCCCATGAAGGATATTAACTTTCGATTGTCCCTTTGAAATGCATGTTCTCTGGTTGGTGCTTTTTGTAAGCCGGTAACCATTTTGTTTCTACATATTTTTTAAGGTTCAATGATGGACGGCCGCTCTTCACAGACGTTTTCAGGATTCCGGGTGGTAATAGAAATCACCTCATCTTATTAACTATCATGTTCAATAAAGATAATATGTGCTTAACTATTAGATATATACTTAATTTTGTGCCTTCAAAATAAAAATTCAAGGATCTATTTACTATATATATATTATTTGAAGGAATACTTTATAAGAATCTGTGGAAATATTCAGATAACTATGTTTGGCAAGATTTGTGTATGAGAATCTAATCTTCAGGTAACTTACATATTAGTTCAAAATAATTTAAATTTATTTTTATTAATTTCATGTTACAATTTTATACAATTTATTTTTATTAACATTCTCCTTGTGCCACGAGGGACAAGGAGAATAAGGAGAATGTTAGAGCCACTATGGGAAATCTAAATTTCGAAACCTAGTTCGAATCTCGAACATAGGTTTTTACAGGTTCATATTGTTTACCGACTATGAGACTTGTATTATGTATGGTGTGAAAAAAGAAGTGAATAGCCCTTTGGAATCCACTCTTAAATTCGTCTTAGGACGAGGGACCACACAAGTACATAAGCTAGGGCTAGGAAATAGACCGACCAAGTTTTTAGAACTTAAAATCCAATACTTAGGACTTTGGGGCTAGGTCCACTGCCTTATGGTCAGGTTTAGAGTGGTGCCTTAGCATCAACCATGAACACGTTCAAGAGTTTAGAATTAAGCTATTTACTGAATATTTTATACTCACTTTAGTTTTTACTATTTTCAGGTAATGACAAATTGTTGGTCGAGGACACGAGTGGTCTCAAGCAAGTAACCATGGTAGATAGCTTAGGTTTGAGAGCCTCCATCGGTTTGTATACGGTGAGTTTGTATATATGTAAGGTTTTATGTTTTAAAAGATTTCATGTCTCATCGTTTTAAAAAGCTAAAGAATATTGTATTTTTGTTCTTCTCAAGTTAGCCTACACCGTGATTCATGCTCTAAACAACTCGAAAAACGGGTCTTGGTAGTGACCTTATGGACTTACAAATTATAAACTCCAATAATACAAAATTAATTAATTATATTTCATTCATTATTTATATATCACTGCACTATAGACCAAGAGTTGCACTCACATGTCCGGTAGGACAAGTCGTACCACTAGTACAATCATTACCAACAAGTTGATCTTTCACGAGCTCTTTGTAATTACAACTAGATAAAAAAATAAAAAAAATAAAAAAAATAAAAAAACTTACCTCTATAATTACATCTTAAAAATTACGTATCAGCGATCCTCTAATAAACAATTTATTTATAATACAACCATAACTAAGTCTCTCGAGAAAGTGAGAGAGCAAAGTATGCTTGCTCAAGTCTCAAAATCAGTACTTAAAGAAATTATTCTTCCACGTACCATATATAGGAATAAGTATCTTGTAAGATTATGTTCTCAGTACCGAATTTGATCAAGTTTCCAAAATGGTATGCATATTATATCAGTTACAAAAATCATTCTCACCCATGCAAACCAAAGGACATGTCCTTACAAGTCCTTACAAGTAAGAGTTTATAACTCACTGAATATTAAAATTGAGTTGCATGTAATCATCCTATGATGTTAATCCTTAACAGATTTATAAACAGAGATAAAATATTTTGTGGATCAAATTATTTATAACAATTACAAAATGATTTGTTTGAATAATGTTACTAAGATAACACATCCAATCTCATCTATATACCATGAACTCTTTAAGTTATTACTTAAACATCATTCTTTCATATGGCAACCACTTACGGTTCAAGATTACACTAATAAACTTAAATTTTTTATGCAATGAATAATGTTAAAATTCAAACTAAAATAATCTTAATTATTATTAAAAATTAAAGAATCAATTACAATCTTCCACTTACACTAAACTCGATGAAACGTGTATCATAAAGTATACTCTATACTCAAATGTTCTTCCCGTTGCCCTAGAGAAGTTGAGACATCTCCATTAAGAAAAAGCTTACGCGTAACCGTTAGTTTACAAAGCTTAGGAACATTGAAATAAGTTCATACTTTTAGTGAACTTACTGCTGAAGCCGAGTAGGATATATGAAATTTTTTTGTTATATAAATATACCTTTTATGATAATTATATGATTTATACGAGGTATGTATTTCTATTTATGCTTGAATATGACAAACATGATGTTATGACTATATTTATGCCTTGCGAGACATGAATTTGTATGTTCTATCTCGTAGGAAATTTGAGACATGTTATTTATGGAAGTATTATGTGAATCATTTGATTGAACTATGATTTTAAATGTGGGACCTTATACATGTTGTATTCTCGTAAGATCATAGATTACTTCTTTAATTTGTGATGTATGGACACTAATTCTCACTATATTATTCGATATCGTGAGCGTGTACTAGCCCATACCCAAGCCTAAATGGTACATTAATGAGTCTAGCTAGTAGACTTATGTGCACGTGTATACGCCATGTGCAGAGAAGTATTGTGCATTAGAAGTGTACATGGTCCGAGTTGGAGGATTTTTTTTACCAACATTATGTAATACTGTCAGGTTGCGAAAAGTCATTGATTGCCTTATTCTCGCAATGAACATAGGTCGCCTCATGCGTTAGATCTTATTCATTGTGATCTTTGGGGTCCTTCTCCCGTCAAATCCAATTCGGTTTCTTTATTATGTTATTTTTATTGATGATTATTATCGATTTACTTGGCTTTACCCTTTAAAATTTAAATTTGGTTTCTTTGATATTTTTCTTCAATTTCAAAAATTTGTGGAAAATCAATATTCTTCTCGTATCAAGGTATCTCAAAGCGATGGAGGTACCGAATTTACTAGTACTTGTTTCAAAACACATTTACGTAATTCTGGCATCTACCATCAACTCTCTTGTCCATATACACCTGCTCAAAATGGTCGTGCTGAGAGAAAATATCGTCATGTGAATGAGATTGGCTTGGCCCTTCTCTTTCACTCTCATCTTTCTCCTCGTTTTTGGGTTGATGCCTTCAGCACTACAGCTTATATTATCAATCGGTTGCCTACTCCACTTCTTGGAGCTTTCTCCCCACAACATCCCTTGTATTTTTTGGGGGTTATAGTCCTACTCATAAAGGGTTCCGCTGTTTTGATCCTGCCACCACTACGCTATATATCACCCGTCATGCTCAATTTGATGAAACTCACTTTCTTGCTATCCCTAGCTCCCAGACCCAACCTCTTTCCTCTATTTCTATTTCAAATTTCTTAGAACCACATCCTTATCATATTGATTCATCCCCCTACCACTTCATCATTGCATATTCCTCGATCCAGTTCATCCCCGTGTGATAATTGTTCTGACCTTGTGGATGAGTTTGTGGAGGTTGATACTTCTCTTGCAGGTTCCACTTTGCCACCCTCGACTTCTAATTCGACCTCTATTGAACCTACTGTTGATTCCTCTTCTTTGGGCACTCATCCTATGATCACAAGAACCAAAACTGGTATATTCAAGACTCGTCATCCAGCAAATCTTGGTATTTTTGGCTCATCTGGACTTCTTTTTGCTCTTCTTGCATCACAACTGAGCCAAAAGTATTCAAATCTGCAACTAAGAATCCTGCTTGGGTTGCTGCCATGGATGAAGAAATTTGAGCGTTACAACAAAATGATACTTGGACTTTGGTTCCTCGCCCTGCCAACACCAACATCGTGGGCTCTAAATGGGTGTTTCGTATTAAATATTTGCCTGATGGATCCGTCGAGCGTTTCAAGCCTCGTCTTGTTGCCAAAGGTTATACTCGGGTTCCTGGTCTTGACTACATTGACACTTTCAGACCAGTTGTCAAAACTACCACTGTCTGTGTTGTGGTTTCTATTAAAGTCACAAATAAATGGCCTCTTCGACAACTTTGATGTCAATAATGTTTTTCTCAATGAACTCTTATTGAACGTGTTCATATAGAACAACCTCCTGGGTATATTGATCCTCGATTTCCTACTCATGTTTGTCTATTAAAGAAAGCCCTTTATGGCTTACAGCAAGCTCTCACGCCTGGTTTCAGCGTTTTAACTCATTTTTTCTCACACTTGGGTTTTCTTGCAATCGTGCTGACACGTCCCTTTTTGTCTTTCATCAGCAATCTAACCTTATCTATTTGCTTCTTTATGTTGATGACATTATTGTTACCGGCAACAACTCATCTCTTATTGATAGCTTTACTCTCAAACTTCATTCTGAGTTTGCTACCAAAGATTTGGGTTCTCTCAGTTACTTTCGTGGTCTTGAAGCTTCACCCACTCCTGATGGTCTCTTTATTAGTCAGTTAAAATATGCTCGAGATATTCTTACTCGTGCTCAGTTGCTTGATAGCAAACCAGTCCACACTCCCATGGTTGTTTCTCAACACCTGACTGCTGATGGTTCTCCTTTCTCTGATCCTACTCTCTATAGATCTCTTGTTGGCGCCCTTCAGTACTTGACTATTACGCGTCCAGATATTGCCTATGCTGTCAATTCTGTCAGTCAATTCTTGCATGCCCCTACTGTAGATCACTTTCTTGCTGTCAAACGTATTTTTCGCTATGTCAAAGGAACACTCCACTTTGGTCTTACCTTTCATCCATCCACTGTTCCTAGTATGCTAGTCGCTTATTTGGATGCTGACTGGGCTGGTTGTCCCGATACTCGTCGTTCTACATCCGGCTATTCTATTTATCTTGGTAACAATCTCGTTTTTTGGAGTGCCAAAAAGCAACCTACGGTCTCACGCTCCAGCTGTAAATCTGAATATCGTGCTCTTGCCACAACTACTGCTGAACTTCTTTGGGTTACGCATCTTTTGCATGACCTCAAGGTCCCTATTTCACAGGAGCATTTACTCTTATGTGACAACAAAAGTGCTACTATTTTAAGCTCTAATCCTATTTCTCACAAGCGGACCAAACATATTGAATTAGATTATCATTTCCTTTGAGAACTTGTTATCGCTGGCAAACTTCGCACACAATATGTACCTTCTCATCTCCAAGTTGCTGACATCTTCACAAAAAATATTTGTCGACCTCTTTTTGAATTTTTCAGATCCAAGCTTCACGTTCGTTTAAATTCGACGCTTAGCTTGCGGGGGGTGTTAAGGATAGTTGACCGTTCATATACTTACATTACGGCTTACCATATTTGCCCTTTTATTAAAGGCAAATATATTGTATTCATTTATTGTTCTTTCCTTTTGTTGTTATTTCTGTATTATTTGTAATTTACCATATTTCTGTATTCTGTAAATAATTATAAATAAGAAAACTCTCACTACCATTTAGTTGGGTGATTCATCAAACATTTACATTGACAAAAAAAAAATATATATATATATATATATATATATATATAACATTTTAACATAGTTCAATATTGTCACATAAATAAAAAAAAAGACATGTATTTGTCTGGCGTCGAACTCGGGCATGAATGTTCTGAGGCCAGCAAACCCATTAATATCGAAAAATTCTTAATATATTTAATATATTTTTATTTGGCTCGGGTCAACTTGAAGGTTTTGCTCACACGAACTCAAAACCGAACCGATTTAGTTTGGGTTTAGAAAAATGAACCCAAAACCCTACCTGAAATGCTAATCCAACCCAACCCAACCCAACCTTTATAGTTCAGGTTGGGTTGGTCCGGGTTGTCCAGTTGTCAGATTGAATGTACACCCCCTATTGTGATGTTGAATTAGATTATCATTTCCTTCGAGAATTTGTTATCGCTGGCAAACTTCGCATACAATATGTACCTTCTCATCTCTAAGTTGCTGACAACTTCACAAAAAGTATTTCTTGACCTCTTTTTAAATTTTTCGTTACTCGTTTGAATTAGTTTGATATGTACAACAATCTTATCTTTAAGAAGAAAAGTAAAATTATTAGAATCTTATTTTTAATCCCAACGACTGTTGTAGCTCAAGTGATAGTAATGATTTATTATTGAATTTGTGAAAATAAAATATATTTATTAAATAACATATTACAAATAAAATTTATTTATATTTTTGTAGCACACAGATTTATGCTGTAATTTTATTTTAGTTAGTAATTTTGTATTGCTATCAAATAAATTATTCAATTAGAATTCTTTATTATTATTAATTGTTAGATGATGTTATATTATTTTAATTAGGCATTACATTTCAATTAACTAAATCACTATAATTAAAAATAAATAAAATAATTATTGGTTAATAATTACTCGAATAGAATTAAAAGTACACTAAAATAAAACATTTTTATTTAAATCCAAAAAGAAAAGGGCGGAAGATGTGGATTTAGCAGTTCGTGGGCTTCGGGCTGGCCCAGTTCCAAATATATGGAGGCCTTTTCCAAATAGAAACAAAAAAGTGGAGATGCGGGGTATCGAACCCCGTACCTCTCGCATGCAAAGCGAGCGCTCTACCATGTGAGCTACATCCCCCATTTGGTTGTTAAAAAATGTCGTATAATAAAAACCTAATTACAGAGAGATTTGGATTTAGTTAGTTTTGGGCCGGCCCAGTTCTGCAAATACTAGAAGCCTTTTTTTAACGTTTTCTGAAAAGGACAAAAAATTAAAAAGGACAAAAAATTAAACAACAAGATATTGGAGATGCGGGGTATCGAACCCCGTACCTCTCGCATGCAAAGCGAGCGCTCTACCATGTGAGCTACATCCCCTTATTTGTTATTTTTAGTATTAGTTACTAATTTCTAATTTAAAATAACATACACACAATTGGATAGACTTCACATACTTTTACTTTCTTGGATGAAAACGATAAACGGAGTTTCGAATCTAGATATTTTAAATTAAAGATATCAAATAGTTGGTTTCATAATTAATTATTTAATTTTTAATAATAATTATGATTATTTTCTTTGCAATATAATATTATCTATTGTAGGAAAAATTCGAAGTTATCAATGTAACCTTAAACAGTACGTGTTTGACATACACGATGATCATGTTCAACTAATAATCTAAAAGGTCTATAGTATATGAATGAAGTTGGGAGTCTTATTCTATACCTGATAACACTATTGATATGACCCACTTTATAATTGTTACAAATGATTTAATCCAAATCGTTCGTGTGGAGATATGTGAGTGAAGCTATCCTATATAATGAGTTTATATAAGACTGGACCAGAAGATATTTAATTTTTTTTTATAAATTTGTTAATTGAAAAGATTAATATTTCACAAAGTGATCATATCTTACTCGAATTTTATCTTAAGTAAGTTATAAACATGTGATGATGCCTTGTCATTTTATTTGCATGCAATATGAATTTCTTTTGTATGCAATATGCCTAACATTTGGAGGATTTGCCAAATATGGAGCTGTAATATAATTTCACAAGTTGAAATTCACTCCTACAAATTTATCAATATGATAAATAGATGAATAGTTACTTTAAAGGTTGATTTCAGGACCTGGAGTAATGGTGTCCTATTCTTTCACTAGCACAAGAGGGACTTGTTTTATGATTGAATCATACAAAATTTATTTATTCGAGCATATGAAATATGTAGTTAAAGATATAAAACAAGCTTTTGACTCAGTTATAATTAGAACAACTCGTGAATGATCGACTTCCTTGTAATCACTCAATAGATACAATTTGTCTTATAGTGCATAAGAGTTTAATTATGAATCTACAGTGCAATGACCTGTAGATCAATATTTTATTAATCAAATATTTTGAGCATTTGGTTACATGTCTAAAAAATGGTTCATTACAATTATGGAGGTGCAAAGTATCAAACCCTATACCTCTTACTTGCTTTCAAGCACTTTATGTGAATGTTCGAGAAAAATACAAAACGGAAAGTGAAAACACAGGACTCATTATTGTTATGGAAAGAGAGTCAAAAAGTTCCATAGGGTATCAAACCTTGTACCTCTCGTATGCAAAGTGAGTACTCTACCATGTGAGCTACATCCCCTACCTGTCATGTGAGTGAGAAAAAAGAATACAAAAAAGCAAAGTAAAAACATAGGGCTCATTATAGTTATGGAGATGAGGGTATTGAACCTTGTACCTCTCGCATGTAAAGCGAGCACTCTACCATGTACACTACATCCCCCTCTTGTTATGTAAGGATATGTGAATGAGATATCCTATACAACAAGCTTGTATAAGTGTGAATGAGAAAAAAAAAATACAAAAAACAAAGTAAAAACATAGGGCTCATTACAATTATGGAGATGCAGAGTATCAAACCCTGTACTCTTGTATGCAAAGCGAGCACTCTACCATGTGAGCTACATCTCCCCTTGTTACATGAGGATATGTGAGTGAGATATCCTATACAACAAGTTTGTATAAGAGTTGTGGGATGCACGGTATCGAACCTCATATCTCTCACATGCAAAGCAAGTACTCTACCATGTAACCTACATCCCACACTTATTTTGTGATGATATGTGAGTGAGGTATCATATACAATAAATTTGTATAAGTGTGAATGTCTAGGGAAAAAAAAAATACAAAAAGGAAAGTTGTAATTATATGATAATTGTATAATTTACGTGATGTACATGGTTTCATTTATTCTCGGGTATGACAAATAAGATGATATGATTATGTTACGTCTTGTGTGGCACCATGATCTACAATATACAATGAGCATGATTAAATTACCATGAATTTGTATTTTCTTCTCGATCTGAAGTTAATGTTTAATCAGTTTTAGATTATTTCAATAAAGACTTATTCTCTAGGTTTAGAAAATGTCAATTTCTATTAGCTATTTTCTTGCTATTAGTGGAGCTAGTTAAGTCGTATCCTGTATTTCTGTTTTTTGTGTCGTTTTATATATTTCCTATAAAAAGGCATTGTAACCTATGAATAAAGACAGATCATTCTGGTGCATTTGTCAAGTCTCTGAAACTTATAGTTATCATTTGATATTAGAGCCAAAGCAAAACAAAGTGATCCAAGAGAGAAAATGAGCTACGACAAAACACTCACCAAGATTCCACAGTTTGATGGTCACTATGACCATTAGAGTGAACCGATGGAAAACCTCTTGCATGCCAAGGTTTGTGGAGTCTAGTGGAAGAGGGTTACACCGAACCGGCAGAGGGAATCGAAGTGACTGCAGTGCAGAAAAGGAATCTTGAGGAGCTAAAGATGAAGGACCATCAAGTGAAGCGCTACCTGTTCCAGGCAATTGATCGGGTTGTGTTTGAACCGATCTTGAATTGCATAACATCCAAGATCATTTGAGATTCAATGAAGAAAAAGTTTGGAGGCAACGAAAGGGTGAAGCGGTCTCTTCTACAAACCTTAAGAAGAGATTTTGAGGTTCTTGAAATGAAGAATGAAGAAAACATCGATGATTATTTTGGAAGAATAATGGTTGTCTCCAACAAGATGAGAAGCAATGGAGAAGACATGTCAAATTCGAAGATTGTTGAGAAAATACTTCGAACTCTGACTGACAAATTCACATATGTGGTGGTGTCCATCGAGGAGTCAAAAGACACAGGAAAGATGACGATTGAAAAACTGCAAAGCTCTCTGTCTATACATGAAAAGAAATTTAAGAAGATCAGTCATGAAGAAGGTGATCAAACTCTCAATGTCGGAGGCAGTCTCAATGTCAGAGGCAGAGGGGCAGAGGATCATACAGAGGTCAAGGCAGGGGCAGAGGATGCTCATTCAACAAAGCAACAATCGAGTGTTACAACTACCACCAACTTGGACATTTCCAATATGAATGTCCAAATGGGAACAATGGAGCACATTTTGCAGAGATTGAAGAAAAGGATGAAGTTCTTCTCATGACGTATGTGGAGCTTCAAGACACTAAAAGAGAAGATGCGTGGTTTGTGGATTTTGAGTGTTCAAATCATATGTGTGGAGAAAGAGCTATGTTCTCAAGCTTCACTAGCTTCACACATAATGTCAAGCTTGAGAACAATCACAAACTGATCGTTGGTGGGAAAGGAGTAGTGAAAATAATGCTTAAAGGAATAAGCTATGTGATCAACGATGTGTATTATATTCAAGAATTCAAGAACAACCTGCTTAGTGTTGGACAACTTCAAGAAAGGGGTTTAGACGTGCTATTCAAAGGAGGAGATCGAAACACATGCAGCATCTTTCATCCCGAGGAAAAATAGCAGAATCTGTTATGAGGGCTAATAGGATGTTTATCCTGCTGGGTGAATCAAACGACAAAACAAAGGAGGAGAGATGTCTGCATGTTGATATCTCATACAAGGCAGAATTATGGCACCATCGATATGGGCATCTCAGCTACAAGGGACTTCACACATTATGCAGTAAAGAGATGATTGTGGGTTTACCTGAAATTGAAGATGTGAAAACCACCTGTGAGGCGTGTGTCAAAGGGAAACACCACCGTGTTCTATTTCCGAAGTAGAGTAAGTGGAGAGCCACTGAAAGATTGCAGCTTATCCACTCTTATCTCTATGGTCCCATCAATCCACCATCAAACAGTCAAATAAGGTACTTTATATGCTTTATTGAAGATTTCTCAAGAAAAACATGGATATATTTTGAGCTAGAAAAATCAGAAGCATTTCATCAGTTCAAGGCATTCAAAGCGTTTGTAGAGAAGCAAACTAGATTGTCATCAAATGCTAAGAACAGATAGAGGAGGAGAATACAACTCAATTGCGTTCAAGGAATTCTGTAAAGCGCATGGAATCAAAAGACAGCTGACCACCGCCTTCACGCCTTAGCAAAATGGCGTTGCTGAATGCAAAAACCGTACAATCATGAACATGGTGAGAGCAGCGTTATTGGAGAAGGAGGTATCAAAAGCTTTCTGGCCAGATGTTGTGCAATGGGTGAATCACATTCTTAACAGATCTCCTACACTCATTGTAAAAGATACGACTCCGGAAGAGGCATGGAGTGAAAGAAAGCCATCAGTCGAACACTTTAGAATTTTTAGATGTATCGGATATGTTCATATCCCTAATGTTAAAAGAAGCAAGCTCGATGACAAAAGCGTGAAGTGTGTTCTGTTAGGTTTCAGCAGTGAATCCAAGGCCTTTAAGATGTTCGATCCAGTGGAGAAAAAGGTTCACATTAGCCGAGATGTGATATTTAAAGAAGATAAGAAGTGGAATTGGGAAGATGTTGGTTATTCCGGTAAAGAAAGCACTGAACTTGAGTAGGAAAATGATTATGAAAATGTTGAGAATGTAGAGGAAGCGGAAGAAGTAGAAGAATACACTAATGATGTTCCTTCACCCAACAATCCACCAACTGGAGAAATAACAGCAATAACGGGCAGGGTGAGAAAACCATCAATCTGGTCTGCAGATTATATCATAGGAGAAGGGCTATCAGATACAGAGGAAGAAACAAACATGATTAGAGTCGAGATTGAAACTCTAGCTCTCATGGCCATATGAGATACGACCAGTTTTCATGAAGCCGTAAATCATCAGAAATGGAAACAAGCGATGGATGCTGAGATACAGTCCACCGAACGGAACCACATGTGGTCGCTGACTGCACTTTCCGTTGGAGCCAAGGCTATTGGGGTTAAGTGGATTTACAAGAACAAATTAAATGAACTTAGAGAGGTAGACAAGTTCAAAGCTCGGCTGGTTGTAAAAGGGTATGCTCAAGAGTACGGAGTAGATTACACAGAGGTATTCGCACCAGTGGCTCGAATGGATACAATGAGGATGATCATTGTTGTAGCAGCACAAAAAGGATGGGGAATCTATCAGCTCGATGTCAAATCTGCTTTTCTACATGGTGAGCTGAAGGAAGATGTATTTGTTGAACAACCACAAGGTTATGAAGTAGTAGGAAAGAAGGACATGGTTTATAAGCTGCATAAGCCTCTTTACAGACTAAAACAAGCGCCTAGAGCTTGGTTCAGTCGCATTGAGGCTTATATCGTCAAGGAAGATTTTGTAAGCAGCTCTAGTGAACAAACATTAATCAACAAACAAAAGGGGGGTAAAATTCTAATTGTGAGCATTTATGTTGATGATCTATTATTCACTAATAATGATGAGGAGTTGTTGAATGAGTTTAAGCGCTTCATGATGGATGAATTCGACATGACTGATTTAGGGAAGATGAGATATTTTCTTGGCATTGAATTGATGCAGAAGGCTGATGACATCTTTATATGTCAAAAAAAAATATGCTGCTGAGTTGATCGAGAGGTTTGGGATGCAAAATTATAACTCCGTTTGCAATCCGATAGTACTTGGACAGTAGGTTGGCCGAGATGAAGCTGGTGTGAAGGTCTCGATTCAACGCTATATAAGCAAATGGTGGGCAGCTTAATGTATCTCACAGCCACACGACCTGACTTGATGTTTGTGGTAAGTCTTATTAGTCGTTTTATGGCAAATCCTACTGAGTTGCACTTCACTACTGCAAAAAGAATCATGAGGTACTTGAAGGGAACTCTGGAATTTGGGATATGGTATCAACGTGAAGGGAAGAGTGAACTCTCAGGCTACACCGACAGTAACTATGCGGGATATGTAGATGATAGTAGGAGCACATAAGGCTATGTTTTCTTAATGAGTGGAGGAACTGTGACATGGTTCCCAAGGAAGCAACCAATCGTCACTTTGTCAACTACTGAAGCAGAGTATGTAGGAGCAGCTACATGTGCCTGTCAAGCCATTTAGATGAAAAGGATATTGAAAGAAATTGAGCATGAACAAGATGAAAAGATTGTTCTCTTTTGTGACAACACGTCTGCTATCAAGTTGTCAAAAAATGCAGTCATGCACGAAAAGTCAAAGCACATAAGGGTTCGATACCATTTTCTCAGAGAATTGACAAAGGAAGGTGTAGTTAAATTGGTCTATTGCAACACTGAGGAGCAGCTGATGACATCATTTCAAAGGATCATAGAAGCATTTGGGATGAGTGTTGTGAACTAAACTCTTGATCGAATTCAGTTCAAAGGAAGAAGTGTTGAGTCCGTTTTAGATTATTTCAATAAAGACCTATTCTCTACGTTTAGAACAGGTCAATTTTTGTAGCTATTTTCTTGTTATTAGTGGAGCTAGTTAAGTAGTGTCCTATATTTCTGTTTTTGTGCCGCATTTACCAAGTCTCTGAAACTTACAGTTATCAGTTAAGTCATGTTATTTATAGAAGTATTATGTACCTCATCTCATTGAACCATGATTTTAAATACGGGACCTCTTGCATGTCTTACTATATGATCATGAATTATTTCTCCCGCATGTAATGTACGAACACATACTTATACAATTATTCAAGCCAATTGGATCTAAGCACTTTTATGGATATCCAAACTCCTAGATCATAAATGTCGAAATCCTCGAGTCAAGATGAATTCATTTCATATGATATCTCCAAAGAATTTGATGTAACAACCTTATTGAACAATAAAACATTTAGATCTAAAATATCCAAGATCCAAAAAAAAATAAATAAATAAAATTAGTGGATCAAATAGATCAGAGTAAAAAACATTTTTAAGATTTAAATCATTCTACAAGCTTAAATAATTCTAAACATGGGCCTAAACTAGATTGAATTACAAATAAACTTAGTTCTAGACTGAGAAAAGCACAAATACTCTTTTTATTTTATTTTTTAAGTCTATTTTTAAAAGACAACATTCATAGTTTTGTATAGTCTCAAAAGAAAACTCTTGATCCTATCGTAATATAGCATTAGCTGCAACGTGAATTTATCTTGTAATAATATGAAAAACAATTTTCACATCGTCCTTGAAGTTCATATTGCATGAGTGAGATGTCTTGATTCATATCACATACACTCACGATATTATTCACATTCCTTTCTATAGAGCAAAAAAGGAACATAAAAGTGGAGATGCAGGGTATCGAACCCCGTACCTCTTGCATGCAAAGCAAGCGCTCTACCATGTGAGCTACATCCCCTAAATATTATAGAAACGAAGATATTATATATTTTATCAATAAAAATTTAGATATTTTAGAAATGAATCTAAAAAATAAAATTGAGATCATATTGACATTGTCTAGCCTCCACTGTAAATACTTATACGTATAAACTCTTAATAACTAATGTGAGCGTTTTCTATAAAAAGAGTTTTGTTCAACAATTTGGTACTAGAGCGACGTTGCGATAGATTGTTTGATCTCTTAAAACTCCTAGTATGCTATGTGGTTGCAACTCTAACTTATCTTCCACTTCAAAAATGATTTCTTTAGAGCATTAATGAGTGAGTTTCTTCATGTCATGAGTAGTTTGTAATTTATAAGTTTTGTATCAAAAAGTAGCTTGTTTGGTATTAATGAGGTACTGTCAATATGATGGTTGATCTCTAAGTCGTTAAATGAATCAAGAAACTCAAAAGCAACAACTATAACACGTGGGCAACATGCATGATGTCCTATTTACAAGGATAAGATCTTTGGGAGGTCGTTGGCGATGAACTTACGCCTCCAGAGGAGGATACTAACGACGCCTTGTGGAAATGGAGAATCAAAACATGCATGATAATGTTTGTCTTGAAAACCACAGTCAAAAAAGAAATGTTGGAGCACGTTTGGGATGAAAAGACATCGAAGAAGTGTGGCACAAGTTCATGACATTTTTCTAAAAGAAGAACGATAGGAGGTTACAATTTCTGGAGAACGAGCTATTATCAATCTCACAACATGACATGACTATTGCTCAGTACTTTCATAAGGTCAAATCAATCTATTAGGAAAATACTGAACTAGATTCGAAGTCCATCACCGAAGAAGCTCGAATGAAAAGGGTTATCATCCACGAATTGCAACCAGAATATAGAAGTTTTGTTCTTGCAATACAAGGATGGCCTCAACCATCAGTTGTAGAGTTTAAAAATTTGCTAGACAGTGAAGAAGTCATAGCTAAGAAAATGTGAGACATCACATTAAAGAGTGAAAGAATGAGCACTCTACCCAAGTAAAGTCTTGAGCAACATTAAGTCGCCCACCAAAAATGCAGTCAAAAGAAAAAAAGTAAGGAAGGAACTGCATAACTTTGGACAACTCAGAAGAACGTCACTAAGAGTTCTCAAGAGAAGATGTTTAAAGGCATTTGCTACCATTGAAGAAAGAAGGGCCACAAGTCCAAAGATTGCGAGTACATCAAGAGAAGATGTTTAAAGGCATTTGCTACGATACATTTCGTGCAGTATAGACATGCCTGAAACCTTGTTTAAAGTAACTTTAATCCATTATTGCATAAATGCAACTTGATTCGTTTTTAATATAGCATTAACTACAATGTGAGTTTATCATCGGGTAATTTGAATAACATTTTTTACATCTTATTTGAAGTTCATACTGCATAATTAAGATGTCTTGGTTCATATCAGGTACATCCACGATATTATTCACATTTCTTTATTTTATTTTATTTTCAACCGTATGAACATGCACTAACTCATTACCAAATTTAAAGGGATATATTAATGAACTAGCCTAGTAGACTCAAACCATACTCGGCAAAGAAGTAAAGTTAAAGCAATAGTTACTATTTTTATGTTGTAATTTTAGTTTGGTTAGTAATTGTTTATTGCTATCATATAAATTATTCAATTAGATTTCATTATTATTATTAAGATTTTTTTTTTTAGATGATAGTCATGTTATTTTAATTAGGTATTATTTTTTAATTAATTAAATCAATAGAATTAAAAGTATCACTAGAAAATAAAATAAATGGAATGAAAAAAATAAGAGTAAGTTGAATTTATTAAACTAATTTTGTTGTTTTTATTTAAATCAAAAAAGAAAAGGACGGAAGACGAGGATTTAACAGTCGGGCTGGCCCAGTTCCAAATATATAGAGGCCTTTTCCAAAAAGAAACAAAAAAGTGGAGATGCGGGGTATCGAACCCCGTACCTCTCGCATGCAAAGCGAGCGCTCTACCATGTGAGCTACATCCCCTACTCGTTTACTTCAAATCCAGACTTTAATTTCCTAAGGAAAAGATGGAAGACATGAATTTAGCAGTTCGTGGGCCTTGGTTTGTGCTGGCCCAGATATATAGAGGCCTTTCCCGAAAAGAATAAAAAGGAAAGGAAATTGGAGATGCGGGGTATCGAACCCCGTACCTCTCGCATGCAAAGCGAGCGCTCTACCATGTGAGCTACATCCCCTATTTGTATTCCCAATTGCCTCTTTTCTTAAGATTTCTTTTGTTAAACGAATATAATTTTAGTTTTAATATCATTGTTTGAATTACTATGAATTTGTGTGTTCATCTCATGGGGAATTTAAGTCGTGTTATTTATGAAAATATTGTGTGAATAAGAACTATGATTTTAAATGTGAGATCTCATACATGTTGCATGCTCGTATGATCATAGATTACTTCTTTAGTTTGTAATGTACAGACACTAATATTCACTAATATTACTTCTGTTGCTTTCTTTTCTACTGGTTTTGACAGTGTGAGAGTATATGACAGTGTGAGAGTATACTAGCTCATGTTAGACATCACGAACCTCCACAGTGGTATGATGTTATGATGTTGTCCACTTTGAGCATAAAGTCTCATGTCTTTGCTTTCGATTTCCTCAAAAAACCTCATACTAATGAAAATAGTATTCCTTACTTATAAAGTCATGATCAGCCTCTTAATTAGCCGATTTAGGACATCTCTCTCGATAATCCTCAACAATCCTCCCTTCAAATAAAGTACATCGTAAAGCCTCTCCTAATCGTGGCTCGTCTCCTTTCTCTAAAGGCCTAGAACAAAGTAAACCCTTTTATATTGACACTTGAGTCACTTTTGACTACATCTTCGAGGCTAGCAACTTCTTTGTTCGACACTTGAGGATTCGATTAGCAAGGCTAAGTTAAGGGCATAACTTTGATAACATATTGTTGAACACAACTCTTTTGTGGGAAACACTCGTACTCTTTATTAACACGAATTGAGAAAAGAATGACTAAACACTCGGTATAATACTACTATACTCCACTCTAATTGAGATTGGTTCAGTTTCTTGGATGAAAACTTTGGTAGGATGGAGGGTACTTATAGTAGAGGTTAGACCATTTATTCCTAAAATACCTTAATTATTTTTTTTAAAATAGTTAGGTATCTTTATTCCTAAAATACCTAAATCATTTTTCTAAAATACAAGAGTTCATCTAATTATTGGGCTTGCCTCTATTGGGCTAAGAGGTACGTTAATGAGTCTAGCTAGTGGACCTATGTGCATGTGTATAGACCATGTGTAGAGAAATATTATACATTTAAACTTACTTGAAATATAAAGTAGAGCATATTTGCATTTATGCTCAAGTACGTTAGTTTTCCAATTTTTCTTAAACTTCACGAGAGAGTCGGGGAAAACTTATTTTTTGGCGTAGGTCTTTTATGCTTTTATTTTCATTTGAATTAGTTTAAAACGTAATGACAGTTTTATTGGGATAATAATGATTTATTATTTAATTTGTGAAAATAACATATATTTATTAAATAGCATATACAAATAAAAATTTTTTTTTTTGTTTTTATTTAAATCCAAAAAAGAAAAAGGTTGAAGATGTGGATTTAACAATTTGTGGGCCTTGGGTTGGGCTGGCCCAGTTCCGAATATATAGAGGCCTTCTACGAAAATAACAAAAAAGGAACTAAAAAATTGGAGATGCGGGGTATCGAACCCCGTACCTCTCGCATGCAAAGCGAGCGCTCTACCATGTGAGCTACATCCCCCACTGTTTACTTTGGTAACTTTTTATAGTTAATATAGTGTTTTAACGAAAACAGTTTAAGTTTCCCTGCTTTTTACTATAGTCTCTGAATTGCACACAATGATGCACCCCCAAGGAGTGAGGCTCGCAAGCAACCTACGACATTACTCATCGTGTCTGAAAGTTTGTATCAAAGCGCACGTTGCACTTCTCAATTGGTCACCCTCGTGGTGGCAACCATTGCCTTGATGCTTCCTTGGTCTTCTTGCAACTTCACTTCTCTCTCTACCCACTTCCAGTTTGATGTGAATAGACGTTGGTTTTGGCCATTTTATGAAGTCACTTACCTTAAGCACTAGGAGTGACCGAAGAAATACACGTGCTCTCACACTTTGAAGTACACTTATAGATGATTGTTTATTAGTTTATTTATATTATAAATAATGTATTTAAAAATAATATAAAACATTGATATGTTTTTTTTAATCATTTATGAAATTGAAATGATACATAAACTAAATAAAATAATAATCAAAAGTGTAAGTTAGAAATGATGTTTGCTTTCATAAACAGAAACTAAATAAAATAATAAAATAACAATAAACAAAACAATAATAAAATTGTAAACAAAATAATAAAATAATAGGTTTTAAAATAGTATAAAATATTAACTTATTTTCCAAACATGACCTCTAATACTATATAATCCAATCTAATATTTATCATTCAATTAGATCGGTTTGAGATATTGAGTTCAATGTACACTCGAATCTTTACACGTAGTAGAGAGAAAAGAACATTATGGATACACCATTGTCTTTGTCTGCACTCAGCATATAAACATTTGAAGGTTCAAAACAAGTAATAATAAATAATGAAGATGAAGTTTGATTCCCTCCGTTCTTCAAAGTTTTTTTAAACATATTTTTCAGTTTATTTTTTAAGATAAAAGGGGAGTAACGAGTCATAAAGATTTGCTTATAATATATCATGGAATAATATTCGGTCTTCTTTACAAAACCTGAACCATTGTCCAAGAACCAACAAAAAATAATTCGTTTTCATATACTTTGCGATTAAAATTAGGTAGGGACAACTTTATTCGTTCAAAATTAAAAGAAACATCCGAAAAAAAAAAACATCATAGGCAGACTTTAGATCATCCATGTGATGAATTTTCATTTCACATTTCTTTGGGTCAAAAATAATAGATCAAGAAAATTTATTATTAATAAAATCGAACAAAAGGGGATGTAGCTCACATGGTAGAGCGCTCGCTTTGCATGCGAGAGGTACGGGGTTCGATACCCCGCATCTCCATTTTTTCATCTTCCCTTTTTTGTTCTTTTAGGAAAACGCTCTATCTATTTGGAATTGGGCCAGCCCAACTGCAAAATCCTCGTCTTTCGCCTATTTCTTTTTTGATTTAAATAAAAACAACAAAATTAGTTTAAAAATTCAACTTACTCTTATTTTTTTTCGTTCCATTTATTTTATTGTATTTTCTATTGATTTAGTTAATTAAAAAATAATATCTAATTTAGATAACATGGTATCATTTAACAAATCTTAATAATAATAATAATGAAATCTAACTCAATAATTTATTTGATAGCAATAACAATTAACTTAAAAGACTCTTAAAAGCAATTCTATCATTATAAATTCAATAGAATAAATACTTTTTATATCTCCTATTTAGAATTTTAATTTTAATTTAAATAATTATTCTATTTTCAATCTTATAATTTTGTATTTACTTTTATAACTAATTTTGAATTTGATACTGTTATATTAAAAAAAAAATAAAAAAGAAATTTATGGAAAAGGAGGAAATTTGAAGTGTAAGAAGAAAACAGTTGGGCGCCCAAAGATTTCTCTAATCCCCACATCGTTTTCTCCGAAAATAACCTACAAACTTCGGGAACGTCCCATGTTGTCCCTTTCCCAACCAACTAAACTACTCGACACTTCCCTGCCATTCACACAAACTCACACCCAAACCCCATAATTTCAATACTCTCCATTATCTCTCCCTCCTCCTGGGCCCATTCCTTCAACGACGACAACGACGACAACGACGACGACAACAACCCCTCCACCATGCCCATTCTCCTGCCTTCCCTACTTCTCTTCCAAGCCTTGTTTCTTGCGCCTCTTCATGCCGCCCAATTCAACTACAAGGACGCTCTCACCAAATGCCTTATTTTCCTCGAGGCTCAGAGGTCCGGCAAGCTCCCTCCCAACCACCGCCCCCCTTGGCGCGGCGACTCCGCCCTCGACGACGGCAAGCTTGCCAATGTTCCCACTCCTTCCCCCTTCTTCTTTTTTTTTTTTTTTTTTTTTCTTTCCATAATTAACCCTTCTCTCTCATTTACGCCCCCCCACCCTATTATTGGTTCTTCCAGGTAGACCTCGAGGGAGGGTACTACGACGCTGGAGACAACGTCAAGTACGGCCTTCCCATGGCTTTCACCGTCACTACTCTTGCATGGGCTGCTTTGGCTTACCCGGCCGAGACCCAAGCCGCCGGTGAAATGGAAAACCTTAAAGCTGCCATCCAATGGGGTACCGATTATCTCCTCAAGGCTTCTTCCCGTCGCAATCGTTTCTACGTCGAGGTATGTATGAATTTTGAATGATTCTCTTATACCATGTTAAGAATGAAAAATAAAATACTTTGTATCCAAGGTGGGGGACCCAGTTAAGGATCATGAGTGTTGGATTAGGCCTGAAAATATGAAGACTCCCAGGACTGTGCTGCAAATTGATCGTACCACTCCGGGTACAGAAATTGCTGCTGAAACCTCTGCAGCTATGGCTTCTTCTTCCATCGTCTTTAGAAACTCTAATCGAACCTATTCTCGTCGTCTTCTAAACAAAGCTAAAACGGTATAAACTCTTTAACCTCATACTGTGTCGGTTCGTTTGTTCGTTCGTTCGTTCGTTGACATAGCTGGTTTTGTTTTTGTTTGCAGCTTTTCCAGTTTGCTAAAATGAACCAGGGAACTTATGATGGAGAGTGCCCTTTCTATTGCTCTTACTCCGGCTACAATGTAATTTTCCTTCTCTTTCTTAGTTTCTTGTCCGCCTCTTCAAATAATTTACTAGTTACGAGCCTTGAATTATGGTTCAATATATGATCAAAAGTTTGGTATGACATTTAGCTTTCTATTATGGTTTAGGATAGATACCATATGTAATCTTTTATTACAGTCAAATTTTGACTCATTTAGTGTACTTTGTTCGAGAGCTCTTTTTTTCTTAATTTTGTTGTGTCGGCCTCTTTGAATAATTTACGAGTTACCCGCGTAGGATGAGTTGTTGTGGGCTGCTACATGGCTATACATTGCAACGAGGAGGCCAGCTTATTTTAAGTACATTACAGAAGAGTCTGTTAGTGGCAGTGTAGCTGAATTCAGCTGGGATCTCAAATATGCTGGCGCTCAAATTCTTCTTTCCGAGGTTCTTATAATGTTTTTAATACCCATTTCATCAATTTACATATCTAATTTGTCGTCCTTCAAAACAACCACAGATCTATTTTCAAGGACAGAAGGGGTTACAGATGTACAAAAATCAGGCCGATAGCTATATTTGTTCCAATCTTCCAAACAGCCCTTACCATCAAATTTATCTATCTCCAGGTCTTCTACCTCTCTCTCTTCTTCTTGTATGTATATCAATGAATTCAAGTATGGAGCTAAGTTACTACTTGAAATTCATAGGTGGAATGGTTCACATGAGAGATGGAGCCAACACGCAATACGTTACCGGAACCGCGTTCTTGTTTAGTGCTTATAGCGATATCCTTGCAACCCATCAACAAACGGTTCAATGCGGCGGTCAGCAGTTCGATTCGACTCAACTCATGACCTTTGCCAAGAAACAGGTACTCCCTTGTTAGAATGGTACGATATTGTCCACTTTCATACTGATGAAGATGTATTCAAACCCTTAACTAGCAAATGCGAGACTCTTCTCCTAACAATCCTCTCCTTGGACAAAATACACCATAGAGCCTCCCTGGAGGCCTATGGAGCCTTCAAACAGCCTCTCCTCAATCGAGGCTCGATTCTTTTTTTGGAGGTCTCAAACAAAGTACACCCTTTGTTCAACACTTGAGTCACTTTTGACTGCATCATCGAGACTCACAACTTCTTTGTTCGACGGTTGGTGATTCTATTGACATGACTAAGTTAAAGACATAACTCTGATACCATGTTAAGAATTACGGACTTCCACAATTGTATGATGTTGTCTAACTTTGAGCACAAATTTGTGTGATTTTGGTTTTGATTTTTCCAAAAGACAACGAAGATGTATTTCTTATCGATTCATAATCAAACCCTTTAATTAGCTCACTCATTGAATCAAAAGAGTAAAGATTTAATTTTTTTCTTAAGATGGATTACCTGTTGGGGAACAACCCACAGGGGAGATCGTACATGGTGGGTTTTGGGAACAACCCACCGACGCAGGCGCACCATCGCGGCGCGTCGGTGCCGGTGATGCCAGACAACGCAGAAGTGAACTGCGCGATGAGTTTCGTGTACTGGCTGAACAACGACACGCCGAATCCCAACGAGCTAACCGGCGCAATTCTGGGCGGCCCCGACCGCAGTGACAACTTCCTGGACAAGCGTGTGGTGTCACCCATGACCGAGCCCGTGACTTACACAAACTCCCTCGCCGTTGGAGTCCTCGCAAAGCTGGCCGCCAACAGGTTCACCTGAAAAACCAATTCCCGAGAACATACCCTATTTAGGCGTATTTTAGTGGCTTCTTCTTAGAACAGTACAGGCTAAGCTAAGCTGGGTAGATTTTCCGTTACGGGGACGATGTGATTGGTCTTTCTAGAAAGTAGAGCTTATGAGATTTGGGGATTTCAAGATTTCCTTCTTTTTATTTAATTTCTTTTTAAATTTTGTTATTATTTATTTATAATATTTTCCAATTCAACAAATATGACTCAAAAGACAAACTAGATGTCTTCTCCAATGTTCTTGGATTAATTACTCCCCTTTGCTCGTTTTTCATGGGACATGTTAGTTTTATCTATCGAGTAGAACCAGATTTTCGAAAGAAATTCTAGACTCAATTGTAATAATGCTTATTATGAATTTATTCCGAGACTAAAATGTAGCCTTACCAGTCTTATCCTAATTTTTTTACAACTTTTTTTAGTTATGTATAATAAAAATTAGAAGTTTCAAATTTGGCAGAAAATTGAAAGATTTTCGGTGAGGTGTTGGGAAACTTGCAGTGGAACAACCTCGTTCATGATCTCTTTAAATACTCTCATTACCCACTCTCTCAAACCACCAAGTATCTTTATTTGAGTTCATTTTGAGTATCGAGAGAGAGAGAGAAGAATCATAGTGAATTCGAGTGGAGATCTATCTTCTCGAGTTCCTTCATTGGAGAGATCTTAGATTTGGTATAAAGCTTCATAGGAAACAAATCACACAAATTGGTAAAGACTTGTTCGTTCCTTGTATGTTAGTAAGTCTAGAAGGAAATTGTGTGAGTTTCTTCCTCATATTTATCATCGTGTGTAGGATTTGGTGTTGTCTCGGTCATGAAAATGGACCCACCGAAGTAGTGGAGAATGGAGGGCGTGTCAAGGAGACGAAAAAACTACACCCCATTGTTTGGGAGACAATTTTTCTTGAAAGGGCGTGTTCTTGGGTCTGTCAACCTTCAAATTTGATTTTGGAGACACTTTTTTAATGATTCAATCATAAATCAAATCACTCTCAGAGCAATGAGAGGGCGAGACTCTATTGTTCAAGTCCCGAAATCAGTATTTAAGAGAACAACTCGTATACTTTTCTTATATAAATAAATGAGTGAATTTCATCTCATGATATTATCTCCACAACTTTCTATTTTGTTAAGTCCCCACAATGGTAGACATATTAAATCGACTACAAGAGTTATTCTAACCCATACAAGAGTTTATGATTCTCTTTTGAATTATTTGTTTATGATTCAATCATAAGCTAAGTCTTTCCCGAGTCGGTGAGAAGGTGGGCCTCATTGTTCAAGTCACAAAATCAACACTTAAGGAACTACTCATCTACGTACGGTATATGGGAATGAGCAAATTCGATATTGTGAAATTATCATTACTCGAACACGATTCTCATGTATAGCAACTACATACCATTCAACATTACATTAATAACCTTCATACTAGAATTAGTGCAATTCATTAGACGAGTCGAGATGTGTTTGACTAAGATTAATAATTAAAGGCATGTGTGGGATATGTACCTTATCTTAGATACTTCAACAACATTATACGAACACACTTTAAACCAAATGAAGATTGTATTTATCAAGAATGTCTAATTCAGCACCTCCAATTTGGAAGAAAATGACATCATTATTATTTAACAATTTTATTTTAAAATAAATTTAGAGATTTAGTTACAAAGGTGTTGTCTGTCATAATATTACATTATTAGAATGTAACGACTAAGAGACCTAAAGTAATGGTGCCACCGGGAATAAATATACCGCACTCATTTTCTATTGTTCGGGGCTTTTTCTTTTTTCTAATTTTTATTATAAAATTAAAGGGGTATTACAAATATATTATTTGGTAGATATCAGTGTGTACATTTAATATTCTTGTAAATACTATAAATTATATTTATATTATATGATTAAAATGTAATAAGCGGAGAATCAATTATTATTTTAGAAAAAGGCAAAATAGAGAGACAAAGCAGCAGAGGGGCAAGGGAGGCAGGGGATTAAAATAGCGAGGGTATTTTCGTCCAATAAATTATTAAGTTTTAACCTGACAATGCAGTGTGGGAAAATACCATAGCCGCCCGCCGTAAGCAAGCGCTGCATATGCTGTGTTCTCAAATCAGGAAGGCGAAGCTTCTCATTTCTTTTCATAGCCGCCGTGAAACTGTTTCATCCGCCAATCGCTTCCTTTCTTCACCTTCCCTCCGCCTCCTGCACAACAAACTCCAGAGCACTCAAGCTGCTTCAATGGCGGCGAAACACCCCAAAGACGAGGCCTACCTCAGTACCACCATTCCCAAGCGCATTCAACTTTTTCAGTCAATTCAAGCACAGCTGCTTGCCGACCGTCGTTCTCTTCCTTCTCATCCAATCAAGTTAGTGTAGCATTGCAAAATGTGGAAATGGCTTGGCTATGCTTGGATTTATCAAATCCGAATCGTATGTATGATTTCATTTTTTTTTTTTTTTTTTTTTTTTTTTTTTTTTTTTTTTTTTACTTTTTAGGATTACCTTACCGGATGGGACGGTGAAGGAGGGTCAGAAATGGCAAACGGCTCCGGTAGACGTAGCAAGAGAAATCTCCAAAAGTTTAGCTGCAAACGCTTTGATTGCTCAAGTTGATGGAGTTCTATGGGACATGAGCAGGCCGCTAGAGAACGATTGTGAGCTTAAGCTGTTCACCTTCGACAGCGACGAAGGGCGTGATACTTTTTGGCATTCAAGCGCTCATATACTTGGACAGGTTGATAATCCAATCTATTCTCGTGCATTTTACGACGACCGTAACACTTTTAATTGTTTTCTTTTTTCTGGGTCTAGTCGCTTGAGATGGAGTATGGTTGCAAGCTGTGCATTGGACCCTGTACCACTAGAGGAGAGGTAAACACACACACACACACATATACATATATATATATATATATATATATATATATATATATATTTATTTATTTATTTTTTTTTACTTCTTTTATAAGAAACAATTTTGTTGTTGTATGAAATTACAAAAGAATGGAAAAGAAAGATTCCAATTCAAAGGAGTTACAATAAACATCTCCAATTGGACAAGAGAGAGGCGATAAGAAAGAATTCAATTTACACCAAGAAATGGAAAGATAAAGGAGATTATACAAAATAAAAATCCTATAAGTAGTGTCCTTTGAATAAAATACCTTATGGTTTCTTTCTGTCCATAATGACCACAAAAAAGCTCGAACAAGATTCTTCTACTATAGATCCTTCTTCAATCTGAATGGATGACCCAATAAGAGAACACTGAGGGGAATGTAAGGATCCTTTGGAAGGACCACTGACCAATTGAAAGTTTTTCTTTAGTTGTTCGAAGAAGATTGTGTTAACGGGCAGTGAATGAATAAATGAGATTGAGATTCCAAACTGGTCTTGGAAACAATACAATGGTTAGGAGACAAGGCCATGAAGGGGAGCCTTCTTTGAAGATGATCAATGGTATTGACAGCACGATGAGCAAGCTCTCATTAAAAAAAAATTTAATCTTCTTTGGGAAGATATCATACCAAAGAGGCAATCTAACAGAAGATGAATCAATGCTGTTGAGTAATGATTTTGTAGAGAAAATCCCATTTCTTTTGTGAAATTTCACCCGAAGTTCCTCATCCAAAGTCAAGCTAATGCTGGATAAAACAGTTCTCAAATCAGCCCATTCAACGACTTCCTTCAATTTTCTTCTAAGTTGTAGACCCCAGAAGGCCAAATCAGTGTATCAAATATCTTTAACAGTAACCTGCTACATTTTGGATAAGGATAAAATCCGGGGGAATCTGATAAATAAAGGAAGGTCTCCCACCCATCTATCATGCCAAAAGTTAGTGGAAGACCGTTGCCAACTTTTGTCAAAACATAATTGTGAGTTGAGGCTAGGTGCTTGAAACTCTCCTTCCATGCCCTCTGGGCATGGATTTATCCAAAATCTCATGGGCCTTAAACTAGTTATCAAGGAATAGAACAAGGCCAACTTTGGTTGCCTTACCACACAAAAGAACCAGCTCATAACAGAAATTTCTCTTATTGACAGCTTAGAGGAAGCCGGCGACCTCCTTCCAATTCACAAAATTCAATGGAATTCTTTGAAGGAACAACTTATTCCTTGTGTTGCCAAGGAAGAGACCCTTCGGAGGCAAAAAATGCAAGACTAAACGTCTGAAAGAAGGTGATATTAATACCTCTTTTTTTCACCGGATCATGCCACAAAAATGAAGAAAAATGCCATCATTGAGGTGTTGTAATCTGATGGTAAAAGCTGTTTTACTGATGCCGAGATTGAAAATGAGTTTATGAATTTTTTTCACCAACTATACACCAAAGATCCTGGTTACCGATCCCTCCCACATATTTCTGGATCCGCTTACTCCACAGCAAGCATCATCTTTGGGAACTGTATTTACTAAAGAAGAGGTCAAGCATGCTGTTTCAGAATTAGGCACCACAAGATCCCCGGGCCTCAATGGTTAGACAATTGAATTCCTTCAGAATTTTTGGAACATCCTCAAAGGTTGCATCATGAGGGTGTTCCAAGATTATTATTTTTATTTTTCTTTTTTATTTTTATTTTTTTTTTCAGAATGAGATTGTCAATACCTCACTAAGAGACACCTATATCTGCCTTATTACCAAGAAATCCGATTCTCGTGTTGTTAGTGACTATAGACAATACCATTTCAATGGTTTTATCATAAAGATAAAAAAGATCTTTCCATCCACGATCATTAAATATCAGTCGGTTTATATTGATGGTAGGCAATAAAAGAAAAAAAGTGGAGGGCAGAATGTTCTCTCATGGACAGATGGGTCATGAGAAGAATCTTGCTCTTTGGGAATTTAAAAAAAATTGAATATCAAGGGCCAAAACAAGGATAAAGGACTTTGACCTTCTTGGACGAAAGATACACATCTTTGGAAGAAAAAGTTGCGGAACTCTTGAGCAACCTTACATCAGTCTTCTTCTCATTGATTTAGATAAACCCTCCTCTGCAGTGTTTCTGTCTAGTAGTGATGAAGTAACCTTTGAAATTTTAGCCAAGTACCTCACTTGAGAGCCGGTTATCTTACCAGAATCATATCTTGTACCATCTCCACTTCAAGGATTAACCATCCAGAACCAACCAAAATATGGCACCCCATATTTACTTGAAGTAACTCTTTAGCACAAGTTTTTAGTTTCTAAGGGTAACAATAGAGTTGGAAATGAAGACCAAATTCCTGAATCAATTATTGACAATACTAAGGTTGCCATTTTCTTTTGGAAGAGTACTGTCTTCTACATCTATATGGTTTGCAACCCTTGTAATCTACCCTCTTTCATAAAAGTTGTCTACAATTTTTATCAATGGAACCAGCTAGCATTCTAGGAATTCCATAGAGAGATGAGAAATGGAGGTAGATGTTTAAGAGCAGATTCTGAGGGGGCAAGTCCCCTCCATTGGATGAGTTGGTTCTCGTATATTTTTGAAGTTTTCCTTGAATCTTTTCTACTACTAGTTTTGAGAAATCACCTTTCTTTAGGTTTTCCCAAGGCAAGATTCAAGTATCTCGGAGGACCAAGAGCTTTAGAATTGTAGGAAATTTGTACTGTATTGTGCATTATCTGTTCTCGAGAATTAAGTTACATTGCTATAATTTGATGGGATAATTATGGTAGTTAGGATAAACGTTCTTTTGCACTGTCTATGTTGACTTTTGTAGGGGGGACAAAGTGTTAACGTTGTATTTAACTGCCTTGGCTTTTATGCTTGTAGTAAAGTTTCCTTATATATTAATTGGATTTTGATGACAGGGATTCTATTATGATGGTTTTTATGATGATTTAGGCTTGAATGATGATCACTTCAAGCAAATTGAGTCTGGTGCCCTGAAAGCTGTATCGGTATTGTTCTTTCTCTATTCTCTTTTCAAGGAATTTGTACCATTTGTTTTATATAATTAAAATCTGGTTCTTGTATATGTTTTTCTTGTGTATCTACACGTAGACAAAGGATGTTAACAGTAATATGGTTGAAAGTAGAATGATGTTGCTTATGACCTTAGTCTTTCTCGTTTGTGAATGGCAAACCGGTTGACGTTTTGGGACCAATTTTTTAATCCTGTGAAACTAGAAGTGAATTAATAATTTGACGTGAAATATTTGATTAATTCAAACTCATAGAGCATATTTATTTCTTTCTCATATTTGGCCGCACTTCTTTTTTCATCTATTTTCTTACTGTATGAGGGGCCTATTTGACTTGGAAATAAGGTGCTGAAATGTTTTTCCCGACAAAGTATTCATTAATCTAGTTTTTTTGGCATGAAATGTCATCATTTCAGATTATACTTAATATTGGTGGAATAACTTAATCTATTTCTTATAAATTTTCAGGAGAAACAACCTTTTGAGCGCATTGAAGTTACAAGGCAGCAAGCTCTTGAAATGTTTTCTGACAACAAATTCAAGGCAATTGAATATCGCTGTAATAACTTCCATTTCTTGTGGTAAACGAGGACTGGAGTTCTTACGTTCCTATTTTTGAACGATGTTTATCAGGTTGAAATCATCAATGACTTGCCAGCAGACAAGACTATCACTGTTTACAGATGTGGCCCATTAGTTGACTTATGTCGTGGTCCTCACATACCAAATACATCTTTTGTGAAAGCATTTGCATGTCTTAAGGTAGTGTTTAAACATCATTTGAGATTTCACTTTGAAGAAAAAGAAGAAAATTTACCCGTGCTCTTAAAAACAGATATAGTGCATGCATGATTTATAGTGTTCATCATTATACATGAAGTTTTAAACAGGACATTTTTGGAGATTTTCCTCGGTGTTTTATGGGAAATGCTAAGACCACCCGGCACAAACTCATTTTTGACCTATTGATCCTCTAATTACTGTTTTGAAAGGGCTCTACTAGAGTTATTTTTGATTGATTTGGATAAAAAGAAACGATCTAACTTTTAAAGAGATAAATACATATTTTTGTAGCTTTTGGAAGTTTCTACAACACACTGCCCCCTCTTGTGCAAAAGTACATTAAGAACTTCTCCATTTTTCCTTTTCGTATTATGAGCGTGGATTGGGGTGGTTTTATATAGCTACTTTTTTTAGTGCTCAGGAAAACTTCTATTCTAGCCATTTTTTTTTTTGATTTTCCATTTTTATATTTCAATGTTGAGTCTCTTATATATGTATATATATTATGATGCAATCAAACTTAACACTTCGAAATTGTAGGCATCATCTGCCTACTGGAGGGGAAGTAAAGATCGTGAAAGCTTACAAAGAGTTTATGGGATATCTTATCCTGATCAAAAGCGCTTAAAGGTAAGCTTTGTAATTTTTTTCATGTCATTAGCTCTTATAAACCACATGTTGCTTGATTCAATGAGGATGTGTTGAGCAATTGGGTTGTGGATGGAAATTAGAATGACAATTTGATTACAAGTGATGTGATCTTCTTTTGAAGTCTATCTGTTTGTGTAGGAATATATTCATTTGCTTGAAGAAGCAAAGAAGTACGATCACAGATTATTGGGCACGAAACAGGAGCTTTTCTTTTGTCATCCACTCAGGTAAGTATTTAAAGACGAAGTTCAGCCCCATGTTGTATAACCGTTATTGAAATTCATTTTCAATATCAATTTTAGCCCAGGAAGCTGGTTCTTCCTCCCTCATGGGGCTCGGATCTACAATAAACTAATGGACTTCATGCGAGGTCAATATAAGGATCGCGGTTACGAAGAGGTCCATACTCAATGTCTCGGTTCTTATGAAATTGCAATATATCTTAGTATGGTGTTTAACATTTTTAGTTTTTTCTGCAGGTTTTGTCACCAAATATGTACAATATGCAATTATGGGAAACTTCTGGTCATGCTGCAAATTACAAGGAGAACATGTTTGTATTTGAGGTTTGGCCTTGGAATAATATATAGTCATTGGAGTTATGGATATTTTATTTTGAAAAGAGAACATCTAGCTTAAGGGGGGCCATATAAGACCCTTCATTGACTTGAATATTAAAAGAAAAAAAAATTACCAAGTACCTCGAGAGTGTATACCCTCTGGAAAAGACAAAAATGACACTTGTTCTCGCTACTTTTGGGTCCTAGTGATGAATAAGTTAAGAGTAAAATTGGGTAATGGAGAAGCCTTCTTCTCTCGAGTTGGGGTAGGATTACTTTGACTCATTATGTTATCACCAACTTGCCTATTTATTACTCTTTTTTTTTTTGGGGGGGGGGGGGGGGGGGGGGGGGGGGGGGGGGGGGGGGGGGGGGGGGGGGGGGGGGGGGGGGGGGGGGGTGGGGAGGATTACTTTATGACGCGAAGAATAGATCAAGAGGATGGATTGGTAACTCCCATATTGTGGGTCGTTGGCATTTGTAAACACTTGAGCTGGGGTAGGATGACTTTGGCACAGTCTGTGCTCACCAACTTGCCTAATTATTATGGGGGTGTGGGGGGGATTAATAGACTTTGGAGCCACTCCCACGTAATGGGCAGATAAAATTTTCTTGTGGAGGAGCATCTGTTGGACTGGACTATATTGCTTTAGGAAGCTAAGAATAGATAGAGAGGGTGGAGTTGTAACTCTCATATATGGGTCTCAGGCATTTTTAAACAGGACTTCGATATCGAAAAAAATAAATTATATAGTTAGTTTTTAGATCTAGATGGTATGTTGCATCATTTAGGAAACTATCGAGATGGTATGCTGCATCATTTGGGAACTTTGGGGATGTTTATCTCATCCATTTATTGTACTATATTGCTTTTATCTCAAATGTTATTTATCTTTCTGATATTAGAACTATTGGTTACATGGTCGCTTGTGCATTTTTAAAATGCAATTCAAGGGCCTCTGCTAGTTGTGTAGAGCACGTGTGATAATCTTTTGCTCTAATTTTATCACCTATTTTTGTGAAGGGAATTTATTGTCCCATTTATGGCCATGTATTGCTTTGTTTGAGCTCATTTTTAAATTATTGGACAGGTTGAAAAGCAGGAATTTGGATTGAAACCAATGAATTGTCCCGGTCACTGTTTGATGTTCCAGCATAGAGTACGTTCATATAGGGGTAAGTTCATGTATATTCTTGCAAATGTGTAAGGCTGTTATTAGTATTCTCTTAAAACTCTCCTAGCCAGTGCGTAATGGAAAGTTGAATGAGCACCCCCTTCAAATAGCGACAGTTGAATTAGCACACACTTCAAATAGGGACAGTTGAATTATAACACACTTCAAGTAGCCAGTCTATTAATAGGGTTTATGGAGCTATTAGCTTAGCCTTACTCTTTTGGATTAGGATCCTTTTTTGTAATTGGGCGTGGGAGTTGCTGTTTTTTGGGTTCATTGTTTGGTACCTTTTTATATCATTGCATCCTTCTCAATCAGTGAAAGCTTGATTTCTTATATAAAAAAGCATGCTTCAAATCTTTGCATTCCTGTTATGTTACTGTGAATTAAATCCTTTACCTTCTTTATTTATTCTTGGATACTTTCTATCGGTTGCTTCATCTTTTTCATGGTTTTTTGTTACTCTGCAGAACTTCCTCTTCGATTGGCAGATTTTGGGGTTTTACATCGTAATGAGGCCAGTGGGGCATTGACTGGATTGACTCGTGTGAGAAGATTTCAACAGGTATTTTCAGATCTTGGTTTTTATATTAAACTCATATAGTATCATCTATATTTTGTGATATTGTATTTGTACCATTCTCTACCTTGGTCCATTAATTTTGTCAGTATTTGTATGCGTACATCGTCTACTTCTTAAGTTCACTCCAAATATTTTGCAGGATGATGCTCACATCTTTTGCAGGGAGTCCCAGGTTTGCATAACTTAATTGATATGCTGACAAGTGTTGCTTCTGGACTACTAAGATTCACTTCTCTTTTACGTTGTTGCTTTGTGTTCATTTTATAGATAAAAGATGAAGTAAGGGGTGTCCTAGAGTTCATCAAATATGCTTATAACATTTTTGGGTTCACATTTGAGTTGAAGCTATCAACGGTATGTTATTTTTCATGATTATTTGTTTGAAGAGCATTGATGGAATTATTTTTCTATTTCCGTGTGCAACTGGCCACAATGCATTATTTTTAATAATTAAGAATTTATTTATTATCACTGTCACTTGATTTGAATTCCAGCAGCGTTGTTGCATTTTTTTTTTTTGTTAGTTAGGACGCTTTATATTCATTCTCAATCATTCTTTTGATTAAATTTGTGTCGTAATAAGTTATTGTAGTTTCTTTTGTAACCCAGAACTAAATTATCTTAGAAATGTTGACTTCTTTTGTTTCTTATTTGAAATAATACTGTTTTTAATACCCATGTTAACTTTTTGGTTATTGAAAACATGAAAGCTTTTGCTTTAACACAGCAAATCCCAGTTGTTGGTTTTCTGTACAAATTTTAAAGTGCCGTTTCTTTGCCCTATTTACTACACTAGCTTCTTGCACCTTCGTAGAGAATAGGGCTCTAGTTTACAAATTTGTACCCAACCAATGTAAGAGCACTAGAAAGGGATACATTGAGAGTATTAGTAGGATACTAGTTAGGGGTCTACTGGTAATTAGTAGTTAGGGATCTGAGTTATAAATAAAGGGGAGAGAGTTTTTGGACGTGGATCATTTTGAGGAGTGTCCATTGTGGGACTTGAGAAAGATATCCCTCTTCAAAGGCTATTGATATAGTAATTTCTTCATTGATATTGTGATATAATTAGACTAAAAAAGGATTAGAAGAGGGTGGAAGCTATTGAAGGGGATATTGTTGAGATTAAAGGCATGCGGCAAACAATCGCCCAAAGGATCAAGCGATTGGCAGTGGAAATGCGTGAGAGTTCGAGTTTGAGTTCAGCCTGAGTGTTGGTGACAATTATGTCGGAAGATTTGAATTGAAAACTCCAAATCTCATCCATGATAGATGGAAGCGATCCATAAAAGAAGAAGATGGTAGAGGAGAAATATAAATCTAAAATCTCAACTAAACAGGAGGGAAGGAATTCTATTCTGACAAAAAAAAAAAAAAAAAAAAAAAAAAGAATACTGGTGGAATGAAGATGATGGAATATTCATGAGGAAGAAGCCCAGGAGGAAGGGAGGAAAGATAGCATGTCAACAGTCTCCTGGTTGGAAGGTTAACGTGGATGACACCCATGAAGGAAATCCAATAGGAAATGTGAAGAAAAGGAGTGGCAAAGATAGAATGACAAGAGTAGCGAGTACATGGCTGAAGAAGCAAGAAGCAAGGGAATGAAGAAGCATTGGAGGAAAGAAGAAGAATAATAGCGGTGAGAGGGCAAGGTGGCGAACGAACAAGGAAACGACATTGGAAGTGAAAGGACGAAAAAGTTTCATAACACCACATAGATGTAGGAATTGGAGGTTGATGGTCATGAAGAAGTTGGAGAAAAGTAGAGACAAATGATCGTTGGAAGCCATGGTGTGAGGAAAGCTGATATGGTCGGAGATGAAGACTTGGAGGAAGTGCTGGATGAGGGATGGATAATGGGTGGCAGTGGAGGGAGGCAACCATGAAGGGAAGATAGATCATGGGAAAAAGAAGTCAACACTTATCACATGGACCGAACATTTTCGAATGGGCTTAAGTTTAAATGAAGTGTTTGCCCCATCAAAATTACTATTGTCCAACTCCCCCAAGTCCCAACATCGTGAAAGGGGGCATCCAGTGGATGACGGATCCATCACGACCCTTTTTTACAACAAGCCAGCATTGTTAACCCCATCTGGCCCACTCTTCGTATCCATCAGATTCGGTCCATCCTTGCCCAAAAAACTTATAAGCCAATTTCTAGTTGACACATTTTGTGAAAGAGGTCTATTGATAAAGATTGAGCTTAAGATTCAAGCAATCATCAAGCTATTCAATATCCCATTTGCCAAGCATCAGCCAATTGCTTATTTTGTTGTTCTGCATGTGATAGTCCCGTATAACCTTTGGGTCTATCACTCTCCTAGTATTTGCATGTTATTTATGTTCGTTCTATCTTATGGAAGCTCATTAATTCTTATGATATCAATTTTTCTTACTCTTTTCTGCTCAACACTCATTCTATATGCGGCTTTATTCTTTACTTGTAGAAGTGTTTGCTTTATATATCATCTGTCCATTTTGTCTTACTAGTATTCATTATTATGCTGCAGAGGCCAGAAAAATACCTTGGGGATTTGGAAACATGGGAGAAAGCTGAAGCTGCACTTACAGAAGCACTGAATGAATTTGGGAAACCTTGGCAGGTACCTGTAATATGGTTGAACCTGCATTAAGATCATCCTTGATTAAAAGAACTAGACAGTTTGAATTAAAATAACAATAATTGGTAAAAAAAAACTTATCCTTATTTCTATTTTAATTGAGAGCAATGATTTTTATCCCAACAATTTATTTGATATTAACAAATAAAAATTTATTCTCATAAAAAACAAATAAAAATTAATTAAAACAAGAAGGATTAATACAGTTTTTATTAGAACATCTATTGAATTTTCTTCTCATGCTATTTAAACTTAATCAATTCTATTTTTTACAACTTAATTGAGATTAATGAAGAATACTAATGAAATTAAATAAATGTGAATTCAGATAGAAGTTTATATAATTTTTATTGGATGAAAATTTATTGATAGGACATACTTTTCACCTTTTTTAAAAATATTTTTTAGTATCTGTCAATTTTATTTAAATGATATGATTAATAGTAGTGAATAACAACTAACTAAAATTAAGCAATCAACAAATTTAAAACCTTCACTGATTTTGAGATTGTTTAATTTTTTTTTTTAAATAGAATGGTTTTTGAACTTTGATGATTGTGCTATTTGGTCCGACTATGTTTCTAATAGCTCATTAAACATTCAAGGTTGTCTAAACTTTCAATTGTCTAACAAGTCACTTATTCAGTTTTAATGCAAACGTGACATGCTAATTGTATTATGTAATGATTATGTGGTCGGCTAGTGTATGGTAGATTTTGGCATTTGACGGCTCGCTAAGTTGGAGTTAGTGGTTGGGAATATTGTACAGAGCTTATTAGAAGTTTTTTAAGTATGGAGACAGATTAACACAAACCTGAAAATTTAGAATTATAATAATTTGGGTAAGGGAGAAGAGAGGGAGGAGAAGGGTCCCAGGAGCTTGGATGGCCAGTAATTGCTATGATGCTCTAGATTAAATAAGTCATGTGTGATTATTTCATATTTCAAGTCTTTCTTTTGTATATCAAATCTGTTTCATGAAATAACAAAAAAAAAAAAAAAAAAAAAAAAAAAAAAAAAAAAAAAAAAAGAAAAGAAAAGAAAAGACGAGAAAAATAGGTTCGAGAATTTCTAATTTATATTTTTGATATATTCTTTCTACCTTTATGAATTTTTTACATGTTATATGACTTTTTTTTGTTTTTTTTAATCTTACACTTGCCTATATGCACTCTATTTTAGTCTTCCATGTTTATAGCTTAACTATTGAGGTTTCAGTCTACTTAGAATGACTTATCTGAAACAGATTGATGAAGGAGATGGTGCCTTTTATGGACCAAAGATAGATATTAGTGTATCTGATGCATTGAAAAGGAAATTCCAGTGTGCAACCCTCCAGGTAGTAATGTGTGCTTATACTCCTAATTTATTCCCCTATTTGTTACTCGAGCTTTATTACAGTATAAATATTATACACTGGGGGAATATTAATTTGCACTTGGGGAATATGAATTTGCAGCTGGACTTCCAACTTCCTGCACGTTTTGAATTGTATTACTCAGCAGAGGACGAGGCCAAGAGGGAACGTCCAGTTATGATTCACAGAGCTATCTTAGGTTCTGTTGAGCGGATGTTTGCTATCTTGTTGGAGCACTTCAAAGGGAAGTGGCCTTTTTGGCTCAGTCCACGTCAAGCAATTGTTTGCCCCGTATCTGAGAAATCCCAGTCCTATGCACTGAAGGTAGCGCATAAAGTATTATTGAATTGATTTCTTTTCACTACACAATTTGCTTTTCCCCATTTCACTGTCAAAGTTAATAGTATTCAAAATTTCGGTCCTAATATGTAATTGGACTACTTATTTGAAAGAGTTAAAACATCTGTTGGTACATCGAGATATTCACAATTTGACATCGATATTATGGATTAGTCAGAGATCTCCTATATCTTTCATAAATACCCATAATACATAAAAAATCATATATTAATCCCAACTTAAAGGTATACACTAATAACAAGATATATAACTTAGTTTGGAAGGGAAAAAAAAACTTAATTATGAATTTAAATAATTTTTATAATTTGTTGATTTATAGAAATATGCATTGATATCGTTATATTTTCAATAAATCCATAGTATTGCATGCATTTTGTAATACAATACACAGGAATTGAGTAAGCGACATGTGTTGTCTTCTATTATGTTATAGTACAAGACGTTGACAGACAATTGGTCTATCATGGTATTGTATTTTGTAGGTGCGTGATCTTATTCATCATGCTGGTTATTTTGTTGATGTGGATGTAACAGACAGAAAGATTCAGAAGAAGGTGAGTCCATATCATTATCGTTCAATACTTGTGTTCAAGTTCGTGTCTTGTTGAAATGAATATTTCTTAGTGTCCATATACAAACGATTTGCCCATTAATTCATCCAATAATTGTAGTCGCTGTATGTAATGGATTATGCGTTTACTCAAACAGTGGATTAAAACAGGTTGATTTTCGTGAACTCTACATGATTCATTATCTTGATTTCTTTGCCAGGTACGAGAAGCACAATTGGCACAATATAACTACATACTGGTCGTTGGTGAAGAGGAGGCCAACACTGGACAGGTTTTGCTATCAACTTTAAATTTCGTCTTTGTGGAAAACAAAATACAGCAAATTTATTGATCCTACATATTTCTCCTCTATAAACTCCATCCTCATCGCCTTTTTCTTTTCTTAAGATTTCAAAAATGATCTTAAATCAGCTGGATTTAGTTATTTATTATCTTATTAAACGTTTTGAGTTGGTGGCAGGTGAGTGTACGGGTGAGAGATAAGGGTGATCATTCAGTGATGACTATTGAGAGCTTGCTCAACCACTTCAAGGAAGAAGTTGCAGCTTTTCATTAACGCTACTTTATTGGGAGAGGGGTAACTTCTTCAGATTTTAATTTATCGTTAATCATAACAAGGAAGGTCAGAAAGCCGTTTCACAATCATTTAGAATTCCGTCGCAGTAAACATTACATTGGTTTGTATCCTATTTGTTCTTTCCAGTCTCAATTTTCTGGTATGTAACAGTTTTGCCTACGCTCAACATATGTTTCTTGTCTGGAACTTGGCAAGATGAGTAAGTTTATATCATTTTTTTACTTCAAATCTCGTCCAAACCCTGTTAATATCAACCAAAGTTTAGGGTCCTAATAAACATGTAATTACTCGAATTCAGTATAGCATTAAAAAAATACTACGAAACTTGCCAATATCATTCGAACTTAGCTTTAGATGCTGCGATTCTCTTTAAGTATGATCAGTTTGTAATGATCCAATTTTTGTGCTGAGTGAATGTTTTCTTCTACTTGTTTAACATTTGATTTGGGGCCTTGTATTATATCTGGAGATTTTTTAGATGCTGTTTGGAGGCCTTATATCTGTGCGAGTTTTCGGAATGATTACAAATACAGCGATCAGACCAATTTTCTTTTCAGATAAAAAATGGCTACGACATTCAAATGCCTTCCTCACACGTTGTTCCTGATCATGGAATGGTACATGTAAAATGGAGGATTGGTTGTGCACTCATAGACCTCTCATTGGTCTCAACCTTGTTTGATAACATTTATTGGTTGTGCACTCATAGACCTCTCATTGGTCTCGACCTTGTTTGATAACATTTTGGGCTCTTATACATGTAGAAAAGAGTAGTTAGACAGATTTTAGCTATTTTTTTGCGCACAAGCCGTTTGTCAAACTAATATATGACATGTTTATTTGAAATTGGCCTTTATCAGTTTTGTATAATGCAATATTACAAGTGTGCAACGTCATGTTTTAATATTACATAATTTTATCTAAAGAACCTAAAAATAAAGATAAAAAGTGAGTTCGGTTCACTCACAAATAAAATATTACAATTTAAAAATAGTCTTCCAATTAATCAAACATAAACATCAAATAATATTGCATAAAATCCTAAGAATGATGTTAGGTACTAAAAAAGAAGCCTAAATTTCTCTAACGCGTGGACACCTCTTCCATTTATTTCAATTTCTACAAGTGATCTTCATTGTAGCATTGAGATTCAAGGAGAAGCATTTGGATGCTATGAAAAAAAGTGAGTTGAGTAAAGAAATGATAGTTGAAGTAATAAAATTAACATTTTTGTAACATTTGGATATTCTCTTTGTAATATTGAAATTTATGTTCTAAAATCTCGTAATTAATGATTGACTTTTAACTTTAAGATGTGACTCTTCAAATAGTCTATACTAAATTTCGGGAAGTCTCAAGTTTTTGTAAGAACGTATAAACTTCAAAGTTTGAAGGTATTTATTATAGTTCCGATTGTCCCAAAAAAAAAAAAAAAAAAAAAAAAAAAAAGGGAAGTACCTTAACATAGATAGATGGATGAAAACTCTACTGTTTTGATGAAGGTATTGACTTGATCCGAGATGTGTGCCAGAGTTATGAAATTGTAAAGAAATTAGTTTAGAATGAATTTGTGATCGATTTCTAGAAAACTATTCAGGGAGGAAGTAAGCCAGCTACAGCAAAGGCAGGTCTCACCCGACAATGGATACGTGTCACACGAGTAGTGGAGAGATGCACATAGTCTCGTACAGTGACATGTGACGTATAAACTTCAAAGTTTGAAGGTATTTATTATTGTATCCGTGCAGCCGACACAAGACCGCGACCTACATCCACTTATCGACCCGACTTGATTTTGTGTGACCTGCAACTGTTCTTTCTTCGGTGCGTGATGCATGTGCATGGTAAGCGTGCATAGGGACTGCAACACTTGTGAGAGTGTGAGCCACACTTTTTTCGATCCTTTCGACCTTCTTTTGTTAGTTTTTTATCCCGATTTCAATGATAATCCTATTTTTGTCTGTATAGGATACTCAAAGAATTTCCATAATTTTTTTATGATTCTTCTAGAGAGTTGATTCAACTCAGGTACATACACAACAATCATTCAAGTAGCCACACGAATTTCAGGTAAGTAATATTTGTAGGGATGACTTAGAATTGCATGCATGCTAGTACAACTAGCTTTAGGTGGACAATTTTCAGCATGTTTAAAGTTTTTTATAACTAGTTAAGCGTTTGTTTAGTCACACTTGCTGTAGGTATATGAAAACTATACCTTAAATGATGTATGAACTTTTTACTACTGCTTTGTACATAATTATGCTGGAAAAGAGGATGAGAAATTTGTGATCTGTACTCTGGATGCTTGATGGATGTTATCACCCCGTTGAACATGTGTGACTATATGTATAATTTAACGTACATTAACCATAGGTGATTGAATGTATGATCTCCTTCTAGAGTGTAAGTTCTAGAAACGGGTTAAGACTTGGGCGTTAGAGTCAATTAGGCTAAACTGTGATCTAGGATGGAACGCCTACAATTGTTTGAGCATCTTAGAAATGTGAGCGACGACTAGCGAGTCCAGTCCCTTGTGCTCCTGACTGAACTAGACTCGAGAAGTCCGAACAAGGAAACCTAGAGACATGATTCCATGTTAGAGTCACCAAGCCGCCCTAGAGACTTAGATCACCACGGTAACCCAAGAAAACAAAGATAGCCTCATACGCTGATAGTAGCCTATACAGTGTCTATGGAGCATCCACTTCCCTTTCTATTTCGATATGAGTATCATCGAGTTAGGCATGGGGCCGGTTAGAGTCGTGTGACCTAATAGTTCTATTCGATTATCCTGCATGGCAGATCTGTCATGTAGAAGGGCGTGGATCACACAGATAATCATTGGAGCTGACACGAATAGAGGGTCATACCCCGACTTTGGGTGACTATATGGTCCTATAGGACGAATTTGCTAGCTAACCTCCCATGGGTGACGAGCATGCTAGCACCACCCTATTGTCCCCACCAAAGAGTGAGTTTTATGTGGTAGCACCTCAAGTCAGGACATCAATCTACCGACCGCGTACTAAGTTCGCTACCTAAGTCTATGAGTGGAGTTGTTCCCCTAGAGCCAAGAGTAAAGTATGTGGTCTTCTGATAAGTCTAGGATACGACGAGAGCTTACAAGTAGATTGCTTACTGGGCATAATTTTATACACACCTCTTCTATATTTTTTTTTCAAATAATTAATGTTGCTGGTTGAGGCGAGGGGGTGCTTGGGAGCTCTGCGTCACGATCATAGTTGTCCAAGGTGTGTTGTCTATGGTTACATGTCAGATGTCCTGGTCATACTTGTCCAGGATGTGTTGTTTATGACCGCATGCCCGTTCTAAACCCCTTTTACTTACTTTCATGTTAGATAGTCCTTTACCATTATTGTTGTGCCAATACGGGGTGTATGACCTAGTCACCAAAATCTTGTCTACACCCGTGCTCAAAGTCGTCAATTCTTCCTATCTAGGTTATATCTATCAAAGTCGTTGTTGCATACTCGTTTTTAGCTTATAACATTGCTTTCTTTAAAATTGTTTAGAACGTATTGATATTGTCCACGAAGTTCAAATTTCATACAATTAACTTGTTCATTGGTCAGAAGAAGTGCAACATAATCACTATTCTTCTGCCGCAAGAGTGCGATTGTAATAAATGGTATTAGAGCCAAGTCAGCTCCTTAGATCGTAATACACAAAGATGTTCATTGCAAAACAACTAGACAAGTCCCAGGCCGACTAGTAGAAATCGAAGAGCAGTTACTTTGCATGAGTGAAGTTCCATGAATTAATGATAGGGTCGAAGCCTTAGAAGATAAGGTCACAACTGTTGGTGGCTTCGAGCGTAGGGATAGCTCGACGAGCTCTTTGTTCGAATGGAAGAACGCATCGAGGCCTTAAACAATGCGCATCAAGCAATCGTTCTATGGACACTTGGGAGAACAAATACCGTGGCAGAAGAAGTGAAGGTCATGTTGGCAACAATGCATCTAGTTGACGATATAAAGTTGTGGTGGAGATCCAAGTACATGGACATTCAAGAAGATCGATGTACTATGGACACTTGAGAGTGTTTAAAACAAGAACTCCACTCTTAATTCTTGAGCTGATTGTCATTAAGCAGTTTTTTAGGTTTATGTTAGATATTCGTGATATGTCAAAGAAAGATAAGGTCTTCAGTTTTGTTGAGGGGTTGAAGTCGTGGGTAAAGACAAAACTCTACAAACAAAGAGTTTAAGACCTTTCCGTGACCTATGCTATAGTCGAACGAATGTTTGATCTTAGTTTCAATCAACTCCAAGAGATATGACGAAATCAGGTGTCCATGAGTGGTGAAAATAAAAATTATCGACCCAACTCCCCGAAATGTGGGGGAAGTAACGAACTCAAAGGTGGAGGAAGAGAATGTGAGTCCTCCCAACTGAGAGGTAGAACTCTATGGCAAAGACATCACAGCCAAAACAATCATAAGCAAAACCAAGACCCCTTGTCTTGCTTCATATGAAAGGGAGCCAACCAAGAAATGGAGTGTCCAGAAAAGGCGGCACTCTATGCTTTCCAAGAAGATTTCAGAATGAACTCAAAAGTTGAGTACGAGACAATTGAAGTAGATATACTGCTAGTCGAAGATGTGGAAAGCCCCCGCATGAGAGCCCTAGAGTATTATTTGCTCTTCAGAAGAGAGTGGATGAGATTGAACAGCCAGTGGAACGCGGTCTTATGTATGTTGAGGCCTTGGTCAACCACAGAGCGTCCAATAACACTACTGCCGACTTTGGAGCCACCCACAACTTCATGACAAGACCGAAGCGAAACAATCAAACATCCTATGGTATTGAGATACAAGACAGATGAAAGTTGTCAATTCAACAGTCCTACTTGTCTAGAGGGTTACAAATAGAACTTCGATCAAGATAGAGACTTGGATGAGACAAACTGATTTCGTGATTGTTAAGATGGACGATTTCGACATCGTGTTAGGGATGATTTTTTTGCTTAAACACATAATCATTCTCATGCCCCTAGCGAAATATTTAGTTGTAATGGAGTCCAACCCGAAAATCATTTAAACAATCGCCCGTCGACCAAAAGGGGTGAAAGATGATGCCAGTGCTACAGTTGAGAATGAATCTTACCAATGAGGAACCCACGCTTGTTGCCATTGCCATAGTCAACCCCAACACAAGCCTCACGATCACTGCAAAAACACTGCGACGTAAGATCAGAAATTCAGATAAAGTATTTATCTCCACATGGACAGATAAATCACGAGATTTGATATTATATTGGTGATGAGATCGCCTGCCACAAATGTGTATCATACGGCTAAACCTGAGCTAACTGAATTCTACAAACAGCTGAATGAATTGTTGACAGTCGGGTTCATTAGACTCGTAAGTGATCACCCAAATGCTGAAGGGAAACACCAAGCCAATACCTATGTTGAAGGAGGGAGATAGAGACAAACACATATTCACACATAAATATCATTTAGCGAATGAAGAGAAGGACCGGTTCGAAGCATCAACCACAAAAATTTAAAGAAAAAGAGAAAGTTATGATCAAGTTGAGGATAGATCAACTTCTAGTTCAAATAAACTAGCCTCGAAGAGGTATCTACCAATGAAAATTTTGAGTAATTTGGATACCGGAAGCTCGAGAACTAAAGACCCAAGTGTCAACAATGAGACAAGTAGCTATCTTGAACTTTTCTTAAGTAATAATTGTAGGAATAACGAATTTAAATATGAATCTTAAGTAATTTTTATAGGAATATCGTAAAAGTTAGTCAAGAACCGTGTGTTAAGTACCTAAACACCGAGCATTTTTCTCAATGATCAAATAATGTTAAAATATCCGACTAAATGAATTTTTCTACCCATACAATTTTAAAACTGAGCATAATATAACATGCTAAGGGTATATATGAAATTTGGTGGTCCATGAATAAAGATAAGTGACTAAACCAAGAAAATATGCAAAATGACCAAAATGCCCCTACGATGGTTTACCTTTTGTTCAAGAACCAAATGCATCCAAATGTCATGAAATTTTATAATAAGCCTTTATGTTATGATGATTAAGAATTACATAAAGTTTAAAAGTGATTGGAACACTTTAGAGACTAAACCAAAAATTACAGGTAAAATGACCAAAATATCTCTATGGTACATCATTAAGATATTTCAAGGCTCAAACATCCTCGGGATGACTTAAGGCTTTAGTAAAAGACTATTTATAAGGACATAAGAATATGTTGAAGGTATCAAATTATTTCAATAAGTTTAGAACTTAAACGAAGTTAGGGGCATAAGTTAAAAGCTTAAAGAAATACCCACTAAGATCAAGGACTCTTCTAGAACTTTTAAGAAACATGTTATGATTTTATGATATTTTGAATAACTCACTTATGTTACTCTGACGAGTTCATAATTTATAAGATTTAAATATGTTTTAAGAAAGTATGTTATGACTTATGTCTCAAGGATTAAGAACCTAAGAAACCGAAAGAATGTTCTAAGGACAAAAATCAAGGAAAAGACCAACATTATATCCATTAACACAAAAATAATCTTAGGTACCACCTAATAAAGGATCAAGGTTTTTGACTTAAAAAACTCAAGAAATCCCTATACCTCTCATAGTATAGCATCTTCATGCCTCAGACTACATATCGCTTGTGAACATAAGAAACTTCAGATGCAAGTTTTAGACTATGTCATTTGGAACATATGAAGCCTTGGACGTAGGTATTCACATTATGTTGTTTGAAATGTAAGAAGCTTCAGACATAGATTTTCAAGTTGCATCGCTTGAAATATGAGAAGCCTGGAACGCAGGTTTTAGACTACACTGTTTGAAACATAAGAATCCTTAAGTGTAGGTACAGACTGTGTCATCCTAGAATGTATGAAGTTTTGGACACGAGTTGTCAGGTTCATAACTCGTACCATAAATCTTAGGGGAAATGTCTTGGGGAACAAAACAAGAAATAAGGAAATAACCAAGAATAAGAACTATAATATGGATTTGAGAATAAAAACCCATAACCTTATAATTAAGGTCTTTAGATTAGAATTAAGGTTCAGACCTTAGAACCTAGGATCAAGGTCTTTGAACTAGACCATGACAAAAACTCAAAATTCAAGAAAATAACCTAAGGACCTAAGTTTCAGGACAAGAACAAGTCAAGGAAGAGTATGGTGCCCTTGCACACCAAGGACATGATTAAGAACCAATAAGTAGGCTATTTACTGAATCTTTATACTCACTTCGTGTTTTCCATAATTTCAAGTACAAGAAGCTGATCGAAAGTAAAGCAAATCTAGAGCATGTATCATATAGAACCACACCGTATTTCAACTATTTAACGTTTTAAGTTTTGTTTTATTGGGCCCAAATGTATTCCAAGTTAAAAAAAATATATATTTATGTTTTGTTTTAAATGCAATTTTTTTTACCGTGTTTTACTTCATGCTTTTATAAATTCGTAATGAAATCAAGTCATGAAAAGAATATTTTTCAGTAAAGAAATATTCAAAATAAAATCTTTATGGTCACCGTAATGTTAACATTATTTTTTTAAATGATAATAGTTTCTCAAAAAAGATTATCTTGATATTGACCCATGCAAACATATCCTATAGTGGATGGTCCAAAAGCCGTCATGAGACTCGCAAGAATGTCATGGTGTGAATTAGCAATAGAGAAGGTAAGATGTCTTGATACATGTCTTTCTCCACGGGGTTTCTATTACTTAAACAAATTGGACACATCCCATTTATATAAGTTTTTTAATGGATTGATCTTGAAATTCTATGAGTTTAAACCCTTTGGAACAAAATTAAAAGATTATCCTAAATTCTAATTACATTATTGTAAGAATATAGAATGGAATTAAATTGTTCCATCAATTTCTAAACATGAGAACATAATATTGTTAGGAAAATATGTTAATTAAAATTTCTAAATATAACAATTAGATTAAAAAAGTAACTAAGATGCATGCTCATGCTCAATATATGCTTAATATATGGTGAGATTTTAATAAATGACATACTAATGCAACAATCACCCAATTTAAGACATACATCAACATGTATAATTAAAACAAGCAAAATTGATCAAAATTAATTACTTTAATTTTAAATAAAAATCAAAATGGCTTAATATCAATTGTTGGAAATGAACGTTTCATATTGATGTAAATAAAACATTGGAATCTACTTTTGTTTATATATATATATATATAGAATTAAATAAAACTAAATTTTAAGGAATTTTATATTAAAGAAATATGAAGGTCTTTAATTTTCTCACTCTCAGGGTTGAAATTTCCATGGTGTACATTCAATCCGACAACCCAATAATCCGGACCAACCTAACTCTTACAGTTCGGGTTGAGTTGGATTAACTTTTCGAGTTGGTTTGGATTCATTTTTCTGAACCCAAACTGATTCAATCTCTGATACTTTGTCCTAATTTAAAACAATCACACTCAAATTTGACACCAATCAAAAACATTAATTTTGTTTTTGTTTTAATTATATATATATATATATATAGTTTTAAAAATATTTCAATATTTTATTTTATTATTTTAGTTTCTTTATAAATATTTTTAAAAATACCTTGATATTTGGTTTTGCCTTGATTCAATTTTTTTTTAATAATTATAAATTAATTTGGGTTTGTTGGTAAACTTCTAATTATCTTTTATCTAATATTTTATCGAAATAATTATAAATGGTAGATAAATAAAAAAAATTTAAATAATAATTTTTTTAACGGCCCAACCCAACCTAAAAATAGAGGGTTTGGTTGGGCGGTGAAAATTTCAGGTTGGGTTGGGTTACAAATCTAACCAACCCAAACTTCAGAGTTGGGTAAAAAAAAATTCTTAAACCTAACCCTGACCATGTATACTCTTATCGTAAGCTATAACGGTAGCGGCAGGTTCGATTGTGGAGCCCACAGCGATAGTGTCGCGGCAAGCATTGGAAGTGCAAGAGACTAGAGGTAGGAAGAAGATCGAAGTGGATTAAAAACTGGAAGTGATTGGTTGAAGCATTTGTGACATGTCATGAGATTATATGGTAATTTAGAGATTAAGTGCAAGACACGTGGCGGTAGGAAGAGGATGGACGTGGATTATATGGTAATTTAGAGAGAGAATATAAATATGTATTATGGTATATTTATCAATGAAGCAAAATCATTATTTTGGTATATTTATCAAAATATGTAATTAATAAATTTAAAAAAAAAAAACAACAACAACAACAACGTAGTCGGAGAGTTTGAAGTTCTAAGCACACACGGTTGGTTTGAACGACAAAGTCTTCTTCTCCAAATCATATCCGATCAAGAAATTGGTCTGCGCTATATGTTAGAAAACACTCATACAACTAAGAGAGGCAATAAACCAACATACTCATCATTCAACTTGTTACACAATACATATATAGACAAAATAGCTACACTAACCGCTATTCACTACCCTTAACCGCTAGTAACTACCCTTACCTGCTAATAACTACCATTAACCGCTAATAACTACCCTTAACCGCTAATTACTTCCCTCAACTGACATAATTTGAAATACAAACAGTAAATACAAATAAATTACGATTAATACAAGATTAAATAAACTAACAAATCATCCCCTTAATCTTGTATTTCAATCTTCACATTCTTACATTCTTCAAACCAATTCTTTCTCGAAGCTCCACAAATTTTTGTCGTCCTAATGGCTTCGTAAGTATATCAGCCAATTGATTCTCAGTTTTTACATGATTCACTTCAATCTCTCCTTTTTGCACATATTCACGAATGAAATAGAATCTCATGTCTATATGTTTGCTGCGATCGTGAGAAACTGGATTTTTCGCTAATGCTATAGCAGACTTGTTATCGATATTTAAGCAAACTGGATTTACTTCCTTCCCATGCAATTCCTTCAGTAAACGTCCTAACCATATTCCTTGACACGCAGCTGACGTCGCCGCAATATACTCTACTTCACAGGACGAAAGTGCCACCATTTTTTGTTTCTTTGAAGTCCATGTAATTTGATTGCCATATAAGAAAAACAATGTCCCCGTAGTGCTCTTTCGATCATCTATATCTCCAGCAAGATCACTATCACTATATCCAATTAAGCGATTTTCTACTTGCTTTGCCTTAACATAATGACATCCAATATCAATAGTTCCTTTCACGTACCTGAGTATCTGCTTCACAGCTGCCATATGAACCATAGTCGGAGCTTCCATATAACGACTCATAACTCCAACGGAATATGATAAATCAGGTCGTGTGCTCACTAAATAACGAAGACTTCCGATAATACTCTTATAAAGAGTGGAATCAACAGATGTACAATTACTCACTTTGCTTAGTTTTGTTTTCGGCTCCATAGGAACATGACACGGATTACAATCCATCATTCCAAGTTTTGCCAAAAGCTTTGCCGCATAACTCGACTGAGATAACCTGATTCCATCAACATCTTGTTTAACTTCTATTCCCAAATAATAAGACAGCAATCCTAAGTCACTCATTTCAAACAACTTCTTCATTTGTTGCTTGAAGGTTAAAATATCATCCTTGCTTGACCCAACAATAATTAAATCATCAACATAAACTCCAACTATTTGAATTTTATTTTCCTTCCAACGTGTATACACAGCATGCTCTAAAGGACACTTTTGAAATCCAAGAGACTTTAAGCAATTATCCAGTTTTGCATTCCAGGCACGAGGTGCTTGACGTAAGCCATACAATGCTTTCCTGAGTCGTAAAACATTCCCTTCTCGACCTTCCACCGCAAATCCTTCTGGTAGTTCTACATAAACCTCTTCCTTCAACTCACCATTAAGAAATGCTGACTTGACATCCATATGATGAATTTCCCAACTCTCCTGCGCTGCTATAGTAATCAAGACTCGCACTGTTTCAAGCCTTGCAACAGGTGCAAATACCTCATCAAAATCCACTCCATATTTCTAGACAAAACCCTTTGCGACTAATCGGGCTTTATATCTCACAATCTCCCCATCCGGATTTCTCTTCAACTTATATACCCATTTCAACCCGATTGCTCGATGTCCATTTGGTAGTTTTGCGAACTCCCATGTGCCATTTTTTTCAATAACAGACAACTCTTCTAGCATTGCTTGCTGCCATTTCTCATTTTCTTTTGCTTCCATATATGAATTTGGTTCCTCAAGTGAAAGAAAACACATCCCAACTTATTCATCCAACTCAATAGAATCAGAGTAAATTTCTCTTAACTGTCGAAATTTTCTTGGATTTGATGAGATGTATGAATCGTTTCTTGGTGATGAATTGTCTCAATCATTTGCTAGTGATGAATCGTCTCCCAATAGAGTCCCCGATGATTCTCTCCGCTCTTCTAAAATGACCTCGTCATTCACATAGGCCTGTGGATCATCATGAACAGCGAATTTACCACCTTCCTTCTTATTTTCTTCCAATTGTTGCACATCCCATTTAATATTCTTCTTCTTCTAGAAACTTGACGTCTCGGCTGATATGAAGTCTTTTCGCTTTAGGATCATACAAACGATAAGCTTTAGAACCTGCTTCATATCCCACGAAAATCATTGGCACACTTCGGTCTTGTAATTTGGTTAAATTTGGTGTTGTATTTCTTGCATATGCCAGGCTTCCGAACACTCTAAAATGCTCTATATTAGGCTTTCTTCCTCTCCATTTCTCATAAGGAGTTGCTTCAATTACACTCTTCGTTGGGGATCTATTAAGAATGTAGACAGCTGTCTTCACCGCTTCTGCCTAGAAATATATCGGCAAATTCTTGCACTTCAACATACTTCGCACCATTGCAATAATAGTTTGGTTTCGTCGTTCAATCACACCATTTTGTTGCGGAGAATAGGGTGCTGTTAAATATCTTCTAATCCCACTGCTCTCACAATAATTTTTGAACTCAATACTTGTAAATTCTCCACCTCTGTCAGTTCTAAGCGCTTGCAATTTCTTTCCGGATTCAGCTTCAATTTTATTTTTTACATGTTTGAATCCCAAGAATGCATCAGATTTATTTTTGAGAAATTCAATCCACATATATCTGCTAAAATCATCTACCAATAGCAAAAAGAATTTATTACCTCCATAAGTTGTTGGAGTAATTGGACCACACAAATCGCCATGCACCAGTTGCAAAACACTAACGGCTCGAAAAATCGCTTGCTGTGGGAATGGTGTTCTTCGTTGTTTAGTGATTACACAACTATCACAAACTTGTTTGATCCTTTCAACATGTGGAATTCCTTTCACCATCAGTTTCGCAGACAGGTTTCTTAAAGCCTCAAAATTCAAATGCCCATATCTAGCATGCCACAACCAAGAATCTTCGGACAACTTACCAAGTAAACATGTTGGTTTCGTTGTTTTTAGGCTAATTGTATATAGCCTATTTCTTGACCGCTTCACTTTTGCCAAGAACTCTTTTGCCTTTGTGAAAATGACAAGTAAACCATGTTCGATCTCAACTTTACAGCCCTGTTCATCCAATTGTCCTAAACTTATAATGTTACTTTTAAGTTTAGGGATGAAATATACATCGGAAAGAATACAGTGATCTCCATTTTCACATTGCAGCATCACATCTCCACGTCCTTTTATTTCTGCAAGTGATCCATCTCCGAACTTCACTGTGCCGGTCACTGACTCGTTCAATTCTGAGAACCAACTTCGACAACCAGTCATGTGATTGCTGGCTCCCTTATCTAGGAACCAAATGTTATTTACCTTCTCAATTTCTTCCGGGACAACCTTCTCTTCATAAAGAGTCATCTCCGTCAACTCTGGTGAACCGAGAGTTCGGACTTCACAAACTTGTGCTGTAAGTAAGGCTGGCTCATCCTCATCACTTTGCGTCTCAGCCAAGTGCGCCTGATCCTCCCATTTCTTCGATCTACAATCGAATGCATAATGGTCCTCCCTTTTCTTCGATCTACAGACGGATGCATAATGGTCAATCTTTTGGCAATTATAAAACTTCACCTTCCGACATTCTGAGGCATAGTGGTCTAGGTCTTGACAATTGTAGCATCTTACCTTGCTCTTGTCAGCCTTCTTCTCTTGATGAAACGAGTCGTTTCCACGTCCATGACCTCTCCCTCTCCAGCGACCACTGCGACCTCGCCCTCGGCTATGGCCTCCATTGTTGCTACGTTCTTTTGCTTTCCATTCTCCTTGAGTCAATAAGACATGCTCAGCATTCTCTTTGCTGCCACCGATCCGTTCCTCATATGCTTTAAGACGACCGATGACTTCCTCCATGGTCATCACCTTTAAATCGGCAAATTGCTCTATTGCCGACGCGATATGAAGAAACTTAGGAGGTACTGAGCGGAGAAATTTTTTCACGAAGTATGCCTCTTCAAACTTGTCTCCAAAAGTATGTATTTTATTAACAACTTCTGTCAACCTTGCTGCATAATCATCAATAGTCTCGGACTCCTTCATATTCATAATTTCGAACTCAATCTTCAGAGTTTAGATCTTTGCCTCCTTTACACGTTCAGCACCGACATGGATAGTTTTTAACGTCTGCCATGCTTCTTTTGCTGTCTCTTTCTCTGCTAACAAAAACAACATCTCCTCAGGGATTGCTTGATAGATAGCTGCTAAGGCCATTTGATCCTTCCTTTCATCAAGACTATCCAGAGACTCGGTTGATTCGATTGCGTCCCACACCCCTTGAGCACGCAAATAGACCTTCATCTTCATAGCCCATGCTGAGTAGTTGGTTCTCGATAACGTCGGGTATTGGAGTGATACCAGACCTTCCTTTGTTGCAGACTTCAACGACATGATCTTTGGCATGTAACCAAGCTCTGATACCAATTGTTAGAAAACACTCATACAACTAAGAGAGGCAATAAACCAACATACTCATCATTCAACTTGTTACACAATACATATATAGATAAAATAGCCACACTAACCGCTATTAACTACCCTTAACCGCTAGTAACTACCCTTACCCGCTAGTAACTACCCTTACCCGCTAATAACTACCCTTAACCGCTAATTACTTCCCTCAACTGACATAATTTGAAATACAAACAGTAAATACAAATAAATTACGGTTAATACAAAATTAAATAATCTAACACTATATTCCCCCAAATCCCAAACGGGTCGCTCGCCGTCATCGGCGTCAACATCAAGCAACTCACACCACCCGCCACCCTCATAAACATATTCTCCTTCCCCAACCTCACGTCAGCGCCGCCGGCGAAATGAGCGGTAATGGCCGGAATATTCGCGTCGTGGCCATCTGAAGAATAGCACAGACCAAAAAAGTTACTAGGATCCTTCACCCGCTTCGATCCGATGATCTTCGCCATCGACGAAACGACGCCGTCGTGAATATCCTTCGGAATGTAACTCAATGTGGTCCGGGAGTCAATGATCATGTTAACTTTTACGACAGCGTTTCGGACCGCGTGACGTTCGTTACCAACGGAAATGGCTTCCAGAGTCATCTGATACATCGTGCTGGGGCCCAGTGGAGTTGAAACGACACCAGGACCGGAAACGACGGCGTTTTTACCAAAGTTGATTTTCCCACTTCCTTGACTCGTTACCGACGGTAAGCAATAGGAGAATTTCCGGCTCACGGCGTTTTTTTTGCTCTTTTGAGTGACTATAGAGAGTTCGCCGCCGGCGAGCCCGATGACACCGGAGGTAGTGCCGAACCCGCCGCCGCTCTCGTGGCCACATCCAATCACCATGTTCACAGACGTTGACCCGATGGTGATCGTATCAGTTCCCAACTCTCCCTTAGAGTAGGTTTTATCTCCGTACACGATACTGTAATTTCAAGACCCCTGGTCCCCACATGTGGCGCCGCCCACTGACTGACAGGTATTGGACGTGCAAGGCACGTGACGGAAGGAGGTGGATTTTTTGGGGTCAAAAATAGGTTTTGCTTGGGGGTAACATTTCTTACATGGCATGCATTGAGTCCACGCTGGATCGCTGCCCGTATCAGCTATGGCCACGTAAGCCACCGGCGGGGTACCAATTGACACAGACATTACATACTCGCCGCCGCCAGGGGAGATTGGAGATTCGATGGTGTTGTCGGTGAGAGCGGCGGCGCGTTGGAAGAGGGCGTCGGCACGGGAGATAGAACGGCGGATGGCCTTATTTAGGCGGTCCTAGTAAGAGAGAGATTGGTTGCGGATAGGTGATTGTGGAGAATCGCGGTGGAAGAGAGTGGTGGTGAAGCCAATGCCGCCGCCATAGACGGCGGTGAAGCCGAAGGAGGTGAGGAGGAGAGAGAAGAAGATTGAAATGGCAGGCATGGATATAGAGATGAGGATTTGAGTAACCATGGCCTCCGTTATTTATACGTAATGGGATTTAGAGAGAGAGTTTGCATGGGAATTTCATATGCATGAAAGAAAACGGTTATAAAATAACAAATTAAAATAATTTAATTTTAAATACTGTTTATGTAGTAATTTTCTCAGTTGCCAGGTCACCATACGTAAAGGATCGGTCACCATACGAAACTGCCGCCGATCACATAGCCACATCCAATAACTATATCGTTGAGTTTGAAGGATCCAATAGTAATTTTCTCAGTTGCCAGGTCACCATACGTAAAGGATCGGTCTCTGTAGCTAGGGGTGTACATTCAAGTCGAGAACCAAATAAAAATATATAAAATATTGTAAGAAGTTTAGATTAAGGAGGGAAGGTATGCATTTATATTTTGAAATACTCATCCTATTTTAAAAAAATTTGTAATCCATTGATGTACAATTCGGTTGGGCTTCAAATCATATGGTTCCATAAACATAGGAAATAGGAGAACATTCTATAAATGAAGAGAGAGAAAGAAGAGGAAAGATGAGGCGGTGATATCGGGGCGAGTATTGCGGTTGGAACTGTGTCCTCACAACACTACCACCACATTGTTAACCAACTTTTTCCTTTTTTAAAAGAAATGCATACCGTACGTACCACACACCTCAAAACTCCTCCATTGCTACCATGATAATAAGACTCCCAAACCCCACACCTCCAAGAGGGCACACAAATTAAACCAAGTTCCATACGGAAGAAAGCAATTAAACCAACCCAAAATCAAAGGGAAAAAAAAAAAAATCTAAGGACAGATCAAAGAAGAATAAATAAATTCACACCTATTTCCCCATTATTTCTCACTAATTTTGTGTTGTCGCCTCTGGCTTGGATTCTCCTAAGGCAGAGTTGTCTCTGCCTTAGCCATTAGCCATTAACCAAATTCATCCACCACCACCATGGTGTTCCAAGATTTCGACCAAATCTCTGAACGCCGACGACTTGAGAGGGCACGTAAATTCCGCCAGAGAGTCATTATAACCGTGGTGTTAGCCACCGTGATCATCCTCCTCGTAGCCGCCGCCGTCTTCATCCAGGTCTCCCCTGCTCCCTCCTCCTCCTCCAAAACCTCCAACAAAGATGGAAAATCCAAGAAACATCCCAAGTCCAACGCCGACACCAAAACCGACACCGACTCCAAGGATGCGTCCAGTGCTGAGAAAATGATTGTGATGATATGCAATTCCACTGACTTCAAGGAGAAATGCGAGAGCATTTTGAAGGACGGCTTGAAGGCGAACCCCAAATCCTCTGACCCCAAAGAGCTGATTAAGCTGGCCATCACCGCCGCCGCGGCTGAGGTCAAATCCGCTTTGAAAAAGGCCAGTAACTTGAAATTCGCGACGCCGGAGGAGAAGGGTGCGTTCGAGGACTGTAAGGTTTTGATGGAAGACGCGGTGGAGGAATTAGAGATGTCTATGACGGCGGTGAGTAAGAAGAATCAGGGGAAGCTGACGGAGAAGACGACGCCGGATTTGAATAACTGGCTGAGTGCGGTGATGTCGTATCATGAGACTTGTGTTGATGGGTTCCCTGATGGGTCTAAGATGAAGCAGGAAATGGAGAAGATTGGGAAGAGTGGGAAGGAATTGACCAGTAATTCCTTGGCCATGATATCGCAGGTGGCTACGTTCTTCTCTAAGTTTGAGTCTGAGGGGCCTGGGGAGGGTGCTGCAACGCGACGGCGTTTAATGGACCAGGATGAACTTCCAAGCTGGATGGATAGCAATGAGCGGAGGATGTTGAAGGGCGCTACGGCGGGGGATAAGCCTACGCCTAACGTTGTGGTTGCCCAAGATGGGTCTGGCAATTTTAAAACTATTAATGAAGCCTTGGCTGCCATGCCTGCCAAGTATGATGGACGGTATGTGATCAATCAATTACTAAATCCAAATCTCTTATCTTATGGGTTCTTATTATTAACTATATTAACTAATCACCAACCTACTCAATGGTATGATCTATTTGAGTATAGTAAAAATCCACGATCATTTTCTAAATTAGTTAAATCCTCGACAATCCTTCCCCGAACAAAGTACATTATAGAACCTCCCTCAGGCCTATGAAGCCCTCGAACAACCCTCCCTCTTTGACCACCAAGTTTGAACAACCCTTGAGACCTATGGAGCCCTCGAAGAGCCCCTTTAATTGAGCCCTATGAATTCCTCGAACAACCCCTTTAATCGAGCCCTATGAATCCCTCGAGCAACCCCTTCAATCGAGCCCTATGAATCCCTCGAGCAACCCCTTCAATCGAGCCCTATGAATCCCTCGAGCAACCCCTTCAATCGAGCCCTATGAATCCCTCGAGCAACCCCTTCAATCGAGCCCTATGAATCTCTCGAGCAACCCCTTTAATCGAGCTTCGACTCTTTCTTTAAAGTCCTCTAACAAAGTACACCATTTGTCTTAGGAGTCCTTGAACAACCTATGAAGCCCTCAAACAACCTCCTGTTAAAATCGAGGCTTGACTCCTTCTCTAGAGTCCTCGAACAAAGTACACCCTTTGTCTCTGGAGTCCTTGAACAACCTAAGGAGCCCTCGAACAGCCTATCCCCTTTGTTTGACCTTTATACCTAAGTTAAGGGCATGACTCTAATACTATATTAGGAATCACAACTTTTCACCATGCATGATATTGTCTACTTTTTGAGTATAAGTTTGGGTGACTATGCCTTTAGTTTCCAAAAGACCTCAACCAACAGAGATTACTTATACACCCATGATCATTCCATTAGCCAACATGGGACTACCTCCCAACCATCCTAATCATAGAACACTTATACACCCATGATCATTCCATTAGCCAACATGGGACTACCTCCCAACCATTCTAATCATAGAACGAACAAATTTATTAGCACACAATCCATAACAAAAAAGCAAATCTTTTTCAGGTACGTGATCTATCTAAAGGAAGGAATCTACGAGGAGGCGGTGGTGATCACCAAAAAGATGGTAAATGTGACAATGTACGGAGATGGGTCACAAAAGAGCATGATAAGTGGAAACAAGAACTTCAAGGATGGAGTTAGAACATTCCAAACCGCATCTTTCGGTAAGCTACAAATACAATACTGAAAACCCTAAACAAATCCTTCTCTGCTCTCTGCCCTCCTTCACTATTGTAATCCATGTCCATGCAGTGGCACTTGGAGACGGGTTCTTCGCGCAAGCCATAGGATTCAGAAACACAGCAGGTCCAGAGAAGCACCAAGCCGTAGCAGCAAGAGTCCAAGCAGACCGAGCCATATTCCTAAACTGCCGCTTCGACGGGTACCAGGACACGCTCTACGCACAAGCCCACCGACATTTCTACAGAAGCTGCCTAATAACAGGCACCATCGACTTCATCTTCGGAGACGCCGCCGCCATTTTCCAAAACTGCAACATGATGGTGAAAAAGCCGTTAGACAAGCAACAGAACATAGTGACAGCACAGGGCAGAAGCGACAGGCACGAAACCACAGCCATAGTGCTGCAAAGGTGCAAGATTTTACCCGACAAGACACTGGAGGCAGTGAAGTCGCAGTTCAAAAGCTACTTGGGGAGGCCGTGGAAGGAGTACTCCAGAACCATTGTAATGGAGTCCACGATTGAGGACATAATTCACCCGGAGGGGTGGTTGGCTTGGGAAGGGGATTTTGCGCTGAAGACGTTGTACTATGCGGAGTTTAACAACGATGGGCCTGGGGCTAAGACCGAGGGCAGGGTGAAGTGGCCTGGGCATAAGGTGATTGACAAGGAGGAGGCTGCCAAGTTTACGATAGGAAGTTTTCTAGAGGTGGATTGGATCCAGAGCACGTCGGCTCCAGTTCACGTCGGCCTATTTTGATATGAACACACACACGAACAAAATCCCTTTTTTTTTTTTTTTTTTTTTTTTTTTTTTTTTTTTTTTAATTTTTAAAAAACTTCTTCAAATTTTTTTCTACCTGTCATATTGCATGCATTCCTCTTAATTTTTTTTTTTTTAATTTTTTTTCCTATTTATTTCTATTGCTACATTTACCTGTGTACTCATAATACCTCTACCACACCCATATACTCAAACAAAACTAGAGATTCCTCGGTAATTTGAAAACTAAGTTTTTTCTTGTATATTTTCTTTTGTAATTGTTTTTTTATTAGGAATAATATGCATGTCGACAGGCTGTTACAATTTTTCTTTTTAATAAGACTGTCCGAATATGTTCATCTCTCACCAACCTTTATACCTCATGCAATTTTATGATAATTATTAGTAGTTATTATCTTCAATAATTTTTTTTTATTTTTATTATAAATAATCTTCAAATTAAAAGCATCAAAAAGCATAATGCTTAAATTATTCTATTTTAATTATTTATTTTGGTGTACTTAAATCAAGGGTCATATTCAACTTCAGATAATAGAGTTATATCAATAGAATCGTGTCAAAGTGTGGAATTAAATATTAATTTAAATATTTTGAATAAAATATATTTTTTTTATTTAATATATTAAATATTAATTTAAACACTTCCATTTGAATGTATTCTCTTTTATATTTATTATATCATGTATTAATTTGAACCCCACCAACTTTTTCTTTCAAACTAAATTGATTTTTTTAGTATCACTATGAGATAGCTTTGGGATCTTATGAACCTATATCTATAATCTCCGACCGGTAAAATTAATTAATTAATCGATTTGCACTCTTATGCATTGTAAGAAAAGTCGTGCTCTTTGAGATAGTCATTATAAATAACAAACATATTTCGACCATAAAAGGCATTATCATCCATACAAATAAAAGAACAAGCTCCCATAGACAGGAGTTCATAACTTGCCTATAATTAAGATTGAGTCACATGTGATCAATCTCATGAAATATTAATTTTCTCAATTAACAAATTTACAGGGAGAAATTAAATATTTTGTGGTACTCTACTCACATGTTTCACATGACCTATTTAGATTAAATCATTTGTAATAATTATAAAGATGGTTGTATCAATAGTGTTATCGAAATAAGATATCTAACATTGTCCTTATACTATAAACGATTCAGATCATTACTTGAACATCATTTTCTAGTATGTCATGTCTATATTGTTCAAGATTACATTGAGAATCTAATATATATATATTTTTTAGTTTTATAGATAATAGTAAATAAAATAATCAAAATTATTATTAAAAATTAAATAACTAATTAGGATAAAAATTTCAATAATTTAAATAGGTAAACTCCAAGGAAAAGAAAATAATTAGAGAGAATGAAAATTAAGTTAATAATAAAATAAAATAAAGAATTAACAGAAAATAATATAATGAAGCGTGGCCGCTCCATCGGTGAGTGTGTGAGTGGGTGGACGAATGGCAATGCCACTCACATTCCTATTTTAAAACCTTTCTCTCACCTCAAATATCAAATTTAAAGTAGCCGTTACTCTTTTTTCTCTCTCTATATTCATCTCCAAGCGCCCACTCACAGATTCTCTCCTCTCCCGTTTTGCACTAAATGCTCTCACTCCATCTTCCGCCTCGCCTTCTCCTTCGTTTCACTTCTTTCTTCTCCCATTATCTCATCTGTAAGCGCTCCTTCTCTCCTACTTTGCTTCTTTTTCTATAACCAGAATGATTCATGAGCTTACTATATCATTCGCGACTTATGTTCATTTTTCCCTATTTCATTCTTGCTTTTTCTCGCCAATTTTGATGAGGCTTCAAGAATTTCCAAGATTCCGCGTTCGTAATTTTACTTTTCATGCCTAACTTCACTCGATTTTAATCAATTCCGTGTACTGAGTGTTAAATGTTGGAATTCTTGGGGGATAATTTGTCTGCTAATTGAAAAACTTGAGTAATTATTGCTTAATTGTTTTGTTGTTAGCCATAGGGCTCACGAGCAACGAAGGCGATGGTTAGAACGCCAGCCACGCCGTTGTCCAAAATTCAGAGGACCCCTTCTACGACTCCAGGGGGTCCGAGAACTCGTGAGGAAAAGATACTAGTCACTGTACGTGTAAGGCCTCTCAACCGGAGAGAGCAAGCCATGTACGATCTCATTGCATGGGATTGCTTGGATGAACATACCATTGTGTTCAAGAATCCCAATCATGAGAGGCCTGTAAATCCATACTGCTTTGGTATGTTCGTGAGATTAACTGTTGAACTTTTTTCTGCTGTTCATGTTCTTACTTTGTTATATTTGATAAAGTAATGAAATCAAAGGAGATTTGAAAGCTCAATTTCCTTGTATGCAAAATATTTTCTGGAGAATTTGATAGCTTTTTTTTCTCCTTACACGCGACAGATCAAGTTTTTGATCCTACATGCTCTACTCAGCGGGTGTATGAAGAGGGTGCGAGGGATGTTGCTTTATCTGCTCTTACAGGAATGAATGGTAACAACGAATTTGCACCATGCTGCGGCTCATTTGCAATATACAACCTTCTTGTGAACAAGCTTTTGTTCTGAATGTTACCCACTGTTACTAAATTCTTATTTTCCTGCAGCCACAATTTTTGCATATGGACAGACCAGCAGTGGTAAGACATTTACCATGAGAGGCATTACTGAGAACGCTGTCAATGACATATTTGTACACATCAAGAATGTGAGCTATCTAAAGCTTTATATATGTTTTTTCTACTTTATCCCGTATTGTTCACTGAATCATGTTATATTTCATTTAATCTTTTCTATTTCATATTGTAGACACCAGAGAGAAATTTTCTTCTAAAATTTTCAGCTCTGGAAATATATAACGAGACTGTTGTTGACCTTTTGAATAGCAAAACTGGATCTCTTCGTCTCTTGGATGACCCTGAGGTATTGTTAACGAGTCCTCCTTATGAGTTGACCTTTACCCAGCCATATTTAGTATAGATAGAACATTTTCTTTTTTAAATACAGAAAGGAACCACTGTGGAAAAATTGGTAGAAGAAATTGTCAAGGACAGCGAACACCTTAGGCAATTAATTGGAATATGTGAAGGTAATCATCTTTGTTATTATTATTTTTCTTCATATAGTATGTTATCTTCATTTTTATCACTTTTGATAGCGATTTCATGGTTTTGTATTCAGTTAAATACTTTTAATGATTTTGTTTTAACAATGTTGTATCTACAGCCCAAAGGCAAGTTGGGGAAACTGCTCTTAATGATAAAAGCTCAAGATCACATCAGATTATCAGGCTGGTAAGTTTCAAAATATGTTAATGATGAGAATAAAATAAATAATGTGATTTACCTATTGAATGTGGAATCGCATTTCTCCTAAATAGGGGTTTTTAACCACAAAAAAAGCGACGGTGGCGAAACAACCTCACCCCCATATAATTAGCCCACCTCATCCAAAAGGAAAGGCACTAGGATTTTGACCTTTAGGGTAAGCTTAGATATGACAAAGGAAGGGATACCTAATAAAACAAGCTCATCTTTTGAGTTTAACTTCATCCCAATCGGTCCCTGCTAATTGAGCAGTTCTTGTTAATTTTAAGGCCCAAAGTTAAATAGAAGCATGTAGTAGTATTGGTGGCTTACAATTTGGAATACTCTTCCCTCCCTTAACAGTAAGCTGTAAAGGAGAGATGTGATCACTATCTATTTTAAAAGGCACAATAGATAGTCGAAGGTTTTGTTTGTTGTTGTGCCCTTTCACTCTCATAGTATGGAGGGGGAGTGAGTTCACGAGATGAGGGGAGAAGTTATTAGGATCTTCTTTTCAAGAGAAAGGTTGTGTTCTCTAGTAGGTCAATTTCTTTCCCATAACATAGTTTACATGGTTGGAAAGAAATAGGAACAAGGATAGATGGTTCAGTATTAGTGAGAAGACTTTTAGATTTTGACACATTTTATTTCTTCTCTTAGCTCTTGGTTCAAATTTATTTTGTACTACTACCTTTTCCTTATACCCGTTTCTTAAAGCTCCCCTGTTAATTTGAGCATTCCTTTTTATATGGGCCTCTGTTCTTTAAGCTCTGTTCTTTTATTTATATTAGTTAACGCTGGTTTCCACTAATAAAAAGTTCCTAAGACGCTTGACTTATCTATTCATAGAGTCAATCAGTGTTCCAAACAGAATGAAAGTGCAGTTACTTCCCCAAACGAGAGAGAGAGAGAGAGACGAGAAAAGAAAAGAAAAGAAAAGAAAAGTAGAGTCAACTTGAGTTACGTGTTTAATCATGCATTTGTTACCTAACTTTATCCTTACTTGGCGATACCCATTCTTTAAGTTCAGCTTGGTAAATTAGAAGCCTAACTCAATAGATCTCTAACAAGAGAACCTTGGAATTGAATCTGTATTTTGTAGCGATCTTATTCATTGTTTGCCTTACTATTGTTACATATTCCCCAAGTTCCACTCTGTTTGCAGTTAGTAAAGTGGCTACGAAACATGGGCTCATGTTGATCTTTTATGTCCTCCATCAAGCAATTCATATACTTGTTAGTTTAGGATTTTGTATTCTTTTGGATTTGTTTGATAGTAAGGTAGGTTAGGTAACACTATGAGCTAGGATCAACGATCAGGTCAAGTCAGTATAGTGTTGGATATCCTCATGGGATTTAGTAATTGCATGGGAGCTCTAGAACTTGCGAGGCCCAGTTCAATTGCAAGCCAATCTTTTTGTTGCAAAACTTGAGCTGGCCCATATCTGAAGGAATTAATCTACCCTCCATTCTGCTCAATTTAAACATCTTCAAGATTTGCAACGTGAGATTTTTTTTTGGAAGGGGGATATCTAAGATGAAGCGTTATTATCATGATATTCTTCTACAAATTTCTTCCTAAATTATTTTGCATGTAACAAATTTTCTAATGGGTCCGTAAAAGAACAGAAATTTTCATTGGTTTGACTTTGAGGATTGTTTTGATGCTCCAGACATGGCTAAGAAGCTAACATTTTTAGTGGGAAAATTTTCCAACCATCGAAAGAAATGACTTTTTCTTTTTTGTTTCTCCTAGAAAAACTTGATGATGTGGCAAGATTTTAGTTTTCCTTTTTTTGGGATAAATTTATATTAATCTTGGTCAAATCCTTGAATAATTCCTTTTAGTTTCCAATTTGGATTTTGGTTTTCCTTTTTCTTTTTAATTTTCTATTTTAATTCCTAGTTCTTTACCCTAGTTTGTTTCTAATAAAGACTTGATTCTTGGAGAATTTCCTCCTTTAAAATCCCAAAAATGCTCACACCATATTTGATCTCTCATTATTATTCTTCCCACATCACGTATTGCTCATGTTATTACCAACAGTTTTAAGTGGTTGTTTTGTGCCCCAGTCCCACAAGTCTGAATTTCGATAATACTCAGGCTTCTCAAAGAGATTGATTAAGTTGCAAGAATTCTCTCTTTTTCCTGCTCAAGTTCTGCCCTTTGACCACTTAAGAAACCTTGTTCTTGATCTTTTCCGATGAGGCGTTATTACCTGTAAAAACTTTAAGTTTCCTGCTCTACATCTCAATATAAGACATTTATCGATATGGTGGGAGTACATGCCTCCTTGTTCTTAGAAGTCCTAAACTCATTCTCTCTGAGATTAAGATTGGAGTGGAGTAAGTGAGATTGATTGATTGTTTGATCTTTTATCTGCTAGCAGTGGACTTGGGCTGTTACACCTTATCTCTCGATTTGACTAATGTGAGTTTTGAGATATTAAACATTTGTTGTCTATGGACATATTTCTCAGACTAAAGTGTGTCTTTCTAGATTTATTCACTCATGATTGGTTGTATATCATACCATATGTATATAAAAGATTTGACAGTGCGTAAGTTTTGAGGTATTAAACATTTGTTGAACATGGACTTTCTAGATTTATTCACTCATTATTGTCTTGTATCATACTATATATATACACACACACACACTATATAGATTCTTATATAGAATATCTTATATATTTTGTTTAGATTCATATGGTCTCTTCTCTTGGTAATAACCCCCACTTTCTTTTCCTCTCTTTTCAGACCATTGAAAGTAGCCTCCGGGAAGCTACAAATTGTGTGAAATCTTTCATAGCAAGTTTGGTATGTTGGCCATTACTTTCCTCTCTTTCTTATCACATAGAAGACTATTTATGGTAGCTGGAACTATAATTTTCAGAACCTTGTGGACCTTGCTGGAAGTGAACGTGTTTCTCAAACTAGTGCAGATGGTATAAGATTGAAGGAAGGTAGCCACATCAACCGTAGTTTATTGACACTTACAACTGTCATTAGAAAGCTAAGGTAAAAGGCAATTCAATCTAATTTAATTTCATTCCTTTAATAAACTGAAGAGTTTAAGGTAAAGTTTCGACAATTTATTACATCGTGATTCCACATCCAACGTGAAGTATTTGCTCTAGCTAGTTATAGGGTTAACTTGTTCAACTGGAATTTTAGGGTTGCTCTGATTTGCTCCTAGGAGTTGTTTGTAACATTGCTTATACTTCTTCATAATATTGATAAGTTTTGTTTCCTTGAAAAAGAAGACCGGTGTTTGGAATTGGTATCGATAAGGTTGTCTCAGTTGCATACAGTAGTACAAGATGTTTTAATTTACTTTTCTTTTTCCCCCTCTGAGAATATGGATTCTTTTATGGAGGGTGGAAAATAAGAAAGTATACTGCAGTAAAAAAAAAATAATAATAATAAAAATAAAAATAAAAAATCAAACAGTTTTCTCAGATTTCTATCTTCAAAAAGTTGGAAGCCTCCTTTTAATTATAGGGTAAGGAAATTATATGGTTTTTTCTTCTCTCTTTGTAATGCTGGGCAAAAGATGGCTACAATACCATATGGGGATTAAAGAAGGTGCATGAATATTGTTCACTTTGGGGAGGGAGTGGACGACAGGAAAGTATATTGCAGTAAAAGACAGTGTATTCCTTTACTTCATTTGTTGTTAGGAAAGGTAATTTTGTAGTTCAATCTTCTCTTCTCTTTTTTGCAGTGGTGGGAGAAGAGGTGGCCACATACCATATAGGGATTCAAAACTTACACGAATATTGCAGTCCTCACTTGGGGGAAATGCTCGTACAGCAATTATTTGTACCATGAGCCCAGCTTTAAGTCATGTGGAGCAAACAAGGAATACACTTTCGTTTGCAACTAGTGCAAAGGAAGTTACCAATAATGCCCAAGTAAACATGGTATGTAAAAATATTAAATTGTACTTCAAATACTGTAAGATTTTGTCGTAATTTTTTATAACAATGTTATTGTTAGTTTTATTTTGTTAGTCTCATTAGTAGCTTATTTGGAAAATTTTGAGGTCTCTCTAAAAGTCTCGTAGCAATATTTAGACTCAAGTTAAGACGAATGCCCTTGCATATAGGATCCCATGTCCCCGAAATCAATGAGTTTTTGTGAAGAATCAAGAGCTACCTTTGATTATTGTAGTTACTGTATTGGAATTACCTTTTTCCCCTTAAATAAAAGATAGCTTTTCAACTTTTCATTGATAATATGAGACGGAAATGTTCTGGAAGGAAAAAAAAAAAAAAAAAAATACTCTCTGGAGAGTGAGAAAAAAAGGGGAAGGGAAAAAGAAAAGAAGAAGAAACTCAACATGGAGCATTACTACAACCATTAAAAAAAACCAAAAAACAAAAAGCCAGAAAGCTTAGGGTTGAATAACGATTTGGTTTTTAGTTTCTAGTTTCTGACAATTAAGTTTATAAACACTACTTCTACCCATAAGTTTATGTGTGGTTATCTAGTTCTACTAATGTTTGCAAAAACTAAGTCAAGTTTAAAAACTAAACGAAAAGTAGTTCTTAATTTTAGAATTTGACTAGGAATTCATGTACTTTTTTAAGAAAAGTAAAAATCATAATTGAGAAATTGGTGGAAAGTAAGCGTAAATTTTAAACGTAGAACACTAAAAATCAAAATTGTTAGCAAACCAGGCATATATAATCCAGAGACAGCAGCACCAAGAAACCATATTTCCACCTGAACAACCAAATAAATAAACAAAAAGAACTCCCAGTCAATGAAGCCACCCATTAAAAGAATAAGAGAACAAAAGCAGGGTCACAAACTTTTGTCTACAGTTGATGAAGTGAAATTTGAACCGTCTTTGGAAGTATGTGTTAGTCTTGAATATGGAAACTTCGAGTGTGCAGAATTAAGAGCACATGCTACAAGATCTCTAGAAACCTCGGATGTACAAACACTAGTATAAGACAGACATTGTCTAATTCATCCTATTTTTATATAAAATAAAAACTCTGTTCCCAATTGTGTTTGTTCACGCTTCCTTGTCCTCCTAATTTTAAACAGTGTTGTTGAAGGTATCCATTATCTTAGTATCAGTGGATAAAACATAGTTCAGGTTTCAAATATCATTGCTATTTCAACCATTTTCTCAATCTCTTCTGAAATATTTATAAAATGTCGGTAACTTGGAGTCTAATAATGTTATCACTACCAACATTTTCAACCCCTGCATATCCTTCTTTGCACGGAATATAACTATCTCTCTCTGATATTAGATCCTTGGTTTCTTTGCATAAAAGATATTGTATTGATATTGGAACTTGAAAAACCCCGGAATGGTTAGGTTGTCAAAGGCATTCATGCAATAAAGAATTTAAAGATGAATTTGGCTTGATCGATTTACTACTTGTTTCAATCATCCTCTTTCTAGGTTGTCTCAGACAACAGATTATTGAAACATTTGCAAAGTGAAGTCGCCAGACTTGAGGCTGAACTCAAAAGTCCAGAGGTGTCTTCTACGTGCTTACAGTCTTTACTACTGGAAAAGGATAAAAAGATTCAGCAGGTATCACATTGAAAAAACTGTTCACATACAACTTATTAAATGTTTTAGTTTCCATGCGTGTCCAATGGCCGTTCCCTGACAGACTGCCATTGTGATTGGATAGCTGTAATTATACAGCCGCAGAACTATTATTAGATTGAGTTTTTATTTCTTGCTCATTGAGAGCCTAGCTTTTGAGCGTTTCCATTATAGTAAAATAATCCTAAACTTGTCTGTTCTTTCGTTGGGTCTAAAGACCTGAATTTTTCGTATCTCTGTATAATTATTGTAATAAGAAAATCTTTTTCGTAGATGGAGAAAGAAATAAAGGAGCTAAGGTGTCAACTTGAACAAGAAAAAAAAGTATATGGGGAACCGAAGGTACATTATTTTGAGGTTTATAATATTCACCGTTATTATTGATATTTTTAATCATTGACTTGTTGACTTTTGCAGGGAATAGATGAATGTGGGCCTTCTCATGTAGTTAGGTGCCTATCGTTTCGAGGAGATGATGATCGAACTCCCACTAAAATTCCTCCAGGATCCAAGCTAAGAAGTGTAGTAGTAGGAAGGAAAGGAGCTTTGAGGCGATCAATACCGTCAATAGATCCATCCATTATTGTGCATGAAATCAGAAAGCTAGAACACTGTCAGAGGCAGCTTGGTGAGGAAGCAAATCGAGCCCTTGACGTGTTGCATAGGGAGGTTGCTTCCCATAAACTGGGCAGTCAAGAAGCCTCTGAAACTATTGCGAAGATGCTATCCGAAATCAAGGACATGCATGTTTTAAGCTCCATTCCTCAAGAAACCATTGCTGGAGATAAGACAAACCTGATGGAAGAGATACTTCGTTTTAAATCTGAAGGAACTGCAATTGAATCTCTTGAAAAGAAGCTTGAGAATGTTCAGAAATCTATTGACAATTTGGTCTCGTCTTATCCAAGTCCAAACGATGAGGATACACCGGAGTTGAAGAACCAGCATAAAAGGAAAAAAGTACTTCCTTTTGCATTGAATAACGGTACAAACATGCATCAAATTATTCGATCCCCATGCTCTCCTATGTCTTCTTCCCGTAGTGTAACGAAGTATGAAACAGAGAACAGGGTTCCTTGTAAAGTGACTTCGGCTCTTGATGAACGTTCAAGGACGCGCAAAATTACACCAAACTGTGATGAAAACTGCAGAAATGTATCAAGGGATAGTACTCCCCTATCACAGCAATCTAACTCAGTTAATGTGAAAAAAATGCAGAGAATGTTCAAGACTGCTGCTGAGGAGAATATACGGAGTATAAGAGCTTATGTTACTGAGTTAAAAGAACGGGTGGCAAAACTACAGTATCAGAAGCAACTGCTGGTTTGCCAGGTATATAAATTGCTCAGACTCTTTTTTGTCTCATTATATTAGTCATGTACATCGCGATAACTTGAGAATACAGTATCAGTTAAGCGTGGAAAGAAATCAGCCAGTTGCCAGTTATAGGCAGCTACAGCTAAGTCCATGTTATAGCTAGTATAAATTGCAGCAGGGTGTTAAGCACACCCCGAATAGGCACAGTGAAAAATATAGGAAAATATAAGCAATCAGTAATCAAGGGGATAGACATAAGTCTATGCTATACAGCTAATATAAATTATAGCAGGGATAATTCAAACACGAGGAAAAAGATAGTGTGATAAATAGGAAAATATAGGCTACACTTCCAACACAACTTTGACATAGAATTTTGACTAACCAAATGTAGCCATCAACCCTCCTTTTGTGACCTCCCCTTCTCACCAAAACAATCCTCTCTCTTTACGGATCCTAGGATTTTTTGAAAGAGATACAGAAGTGAAGTAGAATAACTGCACAAAGCATAATAAATTGGGATGCGTTTGCTTCCCATAGAGAAGTAGGCTTTCCTCAAATGGCTCCTCTAGAAGTTTAGTGGGCTTTGTAAAACAGTCTTTAGTGAACATGTAAAATTTAACCAGCTACACTCACCAGGCTCCAAAAGTAGGGAATCTTAGGATTATAGGAACCCAATTATAACCAATATTCTAGAAGGGACAAGAAAGGGAATTCATCCTCTGCAAGTTAGTTACGCAAGGGAGGGCTGTGTAAGGAGGGGAACACTATTGGAATGTGGGTGGTATATATGTAAGGTGGCTAGGCAAGTAGATATGTTTATGCGTTTTGTGTGTTTGCTTTAGCAAAATAGGAGGGGAGAGAGAGAAAGAGTTTACCAGCCCTCTCTCCCCTCCAATTGGTTGGGGGTTTTGTATTGCCTTAGGCATTTCTTTCCTCTTAATGTCAACATCATCCGGAGATGCTGATATTAAGAGGAAAGTAGATATGTTTCGAGTTGTGTGTTTGCTTCAGCAAAATCGGAGGGGAGAGAGAGAGTTTACCAGCCCTCTCTCGGGCTCCAATTGGTTGGGAGTTTTGTAAAGCCTTAGGCATTTCTTTCTTCTTAATATCAACAACAACCGGAGATACCTTGCATATTGGTATTGGATAAGTTCGTCCTAGTAAATTTGTAAAAATGACTTAGAAGAGACGCAAAGAATGTTTGGATATGACCAATCAAGAAATTGAAAGTATCGAGAAGAATGTTGAGAAATTTCCAGTGATGGAAAACAATTTTTCATCGTTGAAAAAAAAAAAAATGGTGGAATGCCTCAATGTTCAAGCAGATGAAGCCAAGCAAAATGTGGATGAAACCAAAAAAGATGTTCGCGAATGTGGTCATTGAGATATCATTGTTGAGTACAACGAGGATAAGAACTTCATTTTCAACTATTATTGAAGGCTCTGGTCATAAGCAAAATGAATGGAAAAACTCTACTGAGACATTGGGGAGAAAAGGAATGGAAAAACTCTAGTGTGAGACATTGGGACAAACTCCTGATGAAATGCAGAAAACATAAGAAGGAACAGAGGATCATAGTACACTTAAGAGAGTCGAAATGCATAGGTTTGGAGGAGATGACTAAGGTTCGTAGCTTTTCAAGGTTGACAGATATTTCCAAATGCATAAGCTCACTTATTCTGAGAAATTACCAGTTACAGTTGTGATTTTTGGAGGTGTCACATTATACTAGTATTGAGAATTGGAGGGATGAGAACCCTTGTAGAACTAGAATGATTTGGAAATATGTTTGTTGACACATCAAAGAAAGGAAGTGTGCGAGGAAGGTTCCTAACCATAAAATAGGAAATAATATTGGAGTACTGAAACACATTTGAAGGCACCACGTTTTCACTTGATAGACAAATCATTGGAAAATGCTTTTTTGAATGGATTGGATCCGGTAGTTCGGGATGAGGTTATGTGTTGGCAACCCGTTGGGATTCATATGATCATGTCAATGAGACAACTTGTGGAAATCATGAACAGATTGGAGGCCGGAAAACATATCGCACTCCCTAATACCAGGGCTCAATTGGCCAACCCTAAGCCCACCACACATCCATTAAAGAGAGTAGTTAGAGGCATATGAGATGCCTCCTATGACCTTAGAATTAGCCCACCACAAACATTCCTTAACAAATAACCAACTACGAAGTGATGATAGGAACTGTTGTCGCAGTAAAAGGCAATGGGGTTGTTAGCACAATTTGGTGAAAACTTTCTAACCTTAGAATTAGGGGGTGTAGATGTCAGTCTAGGGATGTAGTGGCTTCACACATTGGGTGTACTGAGGTTCTCTAACGATGAAGGTTATTTATTTGGGGGCCATGTAAAGTGATGCTAAAAGGTAATCCAAGATTGACCAAGGCCTACGTGACCTTAAAAAACACGGGGCCGTAATGACCATAGATTCTTAGTGGAATTCAGGGCACTTGTCATCGCTCCCCAATATCATCACTTCCTAATCCCATGAGTTGTAGATAATGGTAGCCTATGAAAATTTTTACTAACAATTAAGTGATCAGGGACTTTGCTGATGTTTTTCAATTGTCTAGTGATTCACCACACAACACGATCTCCAGTTATTGGAAGGAACTGCTCTTATGAATACATCCTTACCGTCATCCTCATTACAGAAGGATAAATTTGAACACTTAATGAATAAAATGTTGATAGTGAGAATTATTTGGTCGAGTATAATCCTACATTCTAGCCATGTGTTGCTTGTCAAAAAGAAGGTTGGTGGATGGTTATAGTACCAGATAAGTTCTCAATTCTGGTTATTGATGAGTTGCAAGGATCTCAAATCTACTCCAACATCTGATCTGAAATCAGGGTACCATCAAATTCGAATACATGAGAACGACATAACCAAAATTGCATTCAGAACCCATGAAGAAAGGCCCTTATGAATTTTTGGCTATGACCTTCGATCCCACACTGGCCCATTCACATTTCAATCTCTTAGCAATTGCATATTCTGGCCTTTTGTCCATGACATCATCCTTGTTGAGTTGTATTCCAATGGGGCCAAGTGTCAGTTTGCCAACGAGAATATTGAATACTTGGGCCATTGGGTTTCAGCTGAGGGAGTTCAAGCAGACTCAAAAAGGATTTGTGCCTTAATCAAATGGCCGATACCACAGAACAGACGTGAGTTGAGAGGCTTTCTGGGATTCATAGGGTACTATAGGTGGTTTGTGGAAAATTTAGAATGCACATTAGCTCCCCTATCCTAATTGTTGAAAGCAAACCAATTGTGTGGACTGAAGAAGCAACAGAGGCCTTCGAGAGACTAAAGAATTCCATTATTAGATTCCAAATTTTGACCAGCCATTCATGGTGGAGACGGACGCCTTGGGAGTTGGTTTGGGATTGGGAGCAGTGTTTATCACAAAACCAGAATCTCCAACTACTAGGTACAACCTCCATTCCAGTTTTCTGTGTATCTTAGCTTAAAAAAGCTTTGGGCGATTCACAATTCGTGCAGTAGGGTCCTTCCATACTTAATTATGACTATGAAGGCTGATGGATCCAAATGATATTTTTGGCTATCGAAAGACTTGCATGCACACTAGAACGACTCAATTACTTGTGAGCTGGAAAGACTTGCATGCCCATGAAGCTATTTGGGTGATGCTCAATCCATGCAGTAAGGACCTCTCGTACTTAATGATGACTATGAATGGCTACTGTAACCAGATGATATTTTGGGCCATCGAAAGAATGCGCACATTGGAACGACTGAATTATTTGTGAGCTTAGAAGACTTATGTGCTCATGAAACTACTTGGGTGCAGCCAGTTCTTGAGGTGTATCACCTTGGGGTGACAAAGTTACTTTGACCCCGGGGTGATGTTAGATTAGACCCCCAATTACCATCCAATATTCCAGAAGGGTCAAGAAGGGGAATTCCTCCTCTACAAGTTAGTTACCTAGGGGAAAGCTGTGTAAGGAGGGAACCATTAGTGGAATATGGATAGTATATATGTAAGGATATTAGGAAAGATAGGTTCATGGTTTTTGTGTGTTTTCTTTTGCAAAATAAGAGGGGAGAGAGTTTACCAGCCCTCTCTAATCGGCTGGGAGTTGTATTGCCTTAAGAGCATTTCCTTCTTCTGATTATCAATACATCGTAGAGAGAATACCTTTATTATAACATACATCGTAGAGAGAATACGCCAATAATGATAAAGACAAAACCCCAAACTGACTTCCCCAATTTCTAAGCTTGACCTTGTTACTATTAGAATGTGCAAAGAGCACTTCTTCCCTGTCCCATGAGCCTCTGACAGCAACTTAACAAATTGAAGTATGTTATAATAAAGGTTGAATAGAAGGTCCTCATCCCCAAAGTAGTAAAGTTTGTTCTGCTTTGACAACCTCATTCATGGTAATTTTTCATCCAAAGATATATCGTGTCCCAAAAATGAGTTAGAATGGCAGTTTACAAATGTCTACAGAATGGCGTTGACAATTTGAATTTAACCTTACATTGGCCAGCTGATATTTTATTCTTTCTTCCCTATATGTACGTGTATATGTATTTATCATTTATTTATTACGAACCAATTTTCTTCTTACATATATTTTATTTACATGCTTATTGAACATATGTATAGGTATTGGATCTGGAGAAAAATGAGAATGGAACTGAAGCGGCAATGGACACAATTGAACATACTCCAGTTTCTTGGCATACTATATTTGAAGATCAGAGAAAGCAAATCATCATGTTATGGCATCTTTGCCATGTTTCCCTTGTACATCGGACACAGTTTTACTTGCTGTTTAAAGGAGACCCATCTGATCAAATTTATATGGAAGTTGAATGGAGAAGATTGACATGGTTGGAGCAACACTTAGCGGAGCTTGGAAATGCGAGTCCAGCACTTTTAGGCGATGAACCTGCAAGCTCTGTTTATGCAAGGTATAAGCTCTGTAACTTGAGATGAGATGAGATGAGATGTTTCTTAAGCTTTCATTTGATGAATACAAACAACAATAATGACGGTTGCAATGCTGCGCAGTGTCAAGGCTCTGAAGCAAGAAAGGGAGTATCTTGCGAAGAGGGTGAGCTCTAAGCTAACAGCAGAGGAAAGAGAAATGTTGTATGTGAAATGGGAAGTTCCACAAGTTGGAAAGCAGAGAAGGCTGCAGCTAGTCAACAAGTTATGGACGGATCCCCTTAACATGAAACACATACAGGACAGTGCAAAAATTGTTGCAAAGCTAGTTGGGTTCTGTGAATCAGGGGAACATGTTAGCAAGGAGATGTTTCAACTTAACTTTGTTTGTCCTTCCGATAGGAAGACTTGGATGGGCTGGAATCTAATCTCAAATCTGTTAAATCTATAATATGATCTTTGTATATGCTAAGATACTGCCTTGATGAGCTCTTTGCTATGAAATGTTCAACCCTCTGAAACTTCTAGCGGGAGCTGTGGTAAGAAATGAACTAACCTAGATTATGTATAAATTTTCTCCCAAGTTGTGCAAATGGCCATTTTTGCTGTTGATAAGCTTTTTTTGCTGTTGATGAGTTTTTTTCGCTGTTGCTGATGTAATCAGTTAATGCAAGGTAAGAGTCTGAATAATTAAAGAACTCTAATATTCTTCAACTAATTCATGTAAACCTTGCATCAAATTTTCTTGAATTATGTAAAAATTACGCTCGATGCTAGTTTCCGTATGAAAATTTGTCCCATTATTTTCTTGAATAACCTCTCTACTTCGAGAAATATGTTAGAATCTCCAAGTTTCATTTACACACCTTCATTTTTTACTAGAACGATCAGTTATTGTTCACATGCTAATTTTCTCTAGTGCTTTAATCTCAACAGGTATAGATTATTACAATTATTTCCAACATAGTATCGTATTACTGTTGAGGGTTCTCTCCATTTGCATCCTCTAATCAATACATTAAACCAAAAGGGTATAAATAATAAGAGAGAGCTGGGTTTCAATAAGGCTTGTAAGAGCGCTAAGAGATTTGAAAAATGTGATCACTCAAAACTAACTGGAAGACCGAAGGGAGGCCAATAAATTCAGTTGCCACAGATACCTCTGTAAATCCAAAAAACTTGGAGATGATTGTAGCAAGTCAAGGCTCATCTGTAGGGGTAAGTAAATAAGAAGAATAGGGAAAAGAAAATGAAAATCCTATTACATATCCATTATTGATATTGACAAGGACATAAATCGATTCTATTGTCATAAACAAATGTGAATTTAACACTATTAAAAACATATACTTATGTTGGGTTGAATTCAAGCAGACCTCTTAGAATAAGGATACCTTAATTAATGGATGTTAGTATCTGCTCTTACAAGTATCAAATACTGTGTAGGCTTTTCTTTTTCCTTTTTATTCACTTAAATGGTGCAGATGTCCTGATACAATGTTCTTTCTTCTTCGTTGATTATATACATCTGCCTCTAATAATAAATACAGCTAATACTTTACAAAACAATATAAACTGCAGCATTTGATATACAGACGAGAAATGAATTGAGCCACTGTGAGCAGCAATACCGACGTAAAGGCATTCCTCATTTTGGACAACACTTCTGCAGGGTTCATAGGGATGTTTCTTCCTTAGTACCCTCTGAAACCTCCCAGCCATTTAGCTCCCCCATGCAACTTCGCAAAGAATGATCAGGCGCTCAATCAAACGATGCTTTCATGTTACAAAATAGTTAAGATACAATAAATCTTCTATTCTCGAATCGTCCTTCTCAAGTTCTTCTTCTTCATGGGATTTCTGGGGAAGAAAATGCAAGCCACCAACAAAGCAAATGCAAAACCAGCCACCCCACTCAACGGTTGATGTGTGTCGATGCCCATAATCCAAAGAGAATGATGCGTGGGGATGGAGGGCTTATAGCTTATGAATCCTCCCTTCAGAAAAATAAAACTAGATGCTGTAATACCAGCACGTAAGCCAATAGGAATTGACAGGCAGCCGTCCCTCCTTTGGCGGGCTCCCGCCAAACCCAAAGATAACACCCATAAAACCGGTATCGCTTGCAGGGACCTAAAACCCGACATTTATATCAGTTATTTCAATCCCACAAGATGACATGAGGCTGCATTGATAAGCAGAGGCTCTTCCAAAGTAAACTATAGACAGCAGTTCGCAAAAAGTAGAACCTTCTAACTTAACTGTAACACATGGGATAAAGATAGGAATATGCATATCAAATGTTGCTAACTATATTAGAAAAAAGTCCAGTAATAGAACTCTAAATTAGAGCATATAAAACTCCTAAACACATAACTTGCCTCCTAAAATCATGGGAGCTCTTTTCGAGATACTTCGAAAGAAAGGCGCTCTTGTCTTGAAATTCAATTGAAAGAGAATAAAATGGTTCCACATATTGTTCTCGACTTTGCATTATGAATAGGAATGGAAAAGAAAAAAACTGAACTCGTAGGGAAAAAATATAAACAAATAATTTGATGCATTAGTCAAATAGTGAGATCATTGAACTAATTAACCAACACATTTAATGAAAAATATAATATTTTTGTTAATTTACTAAGGAGGAGAAGCAAATACATACTACTTTGAATTGAACAACAGTTATTCGGCACACACTTGTCATGTCTCTTGCATGGAATATTAAAGAAAATTTCCTCCCTTCGAACAGTAAATGACGAAAATCAAATTCTTTAATCTATTCCCTAGCTCATTTAATCGTGTCCAAACATATATCTTTTTATCTATTTATTTTTCTTTTTTTGGAAAAGATGTTTTTTCGGTCCCTAAATTTTAAGTCCCAATGTTACATTTTTCCTCCCGTTTTGAGTTTAGTTACATTTGGTCCCAAAATTTCTAGATTTTACATTTTTACCCTGAATAACTAAGGCTCGCTTTAGGTCTTTTGTTGAGTAAGTAATGCTCACTGAGTAACTAATGCTCGCTTTAGGTCTATGGTATTAACTTCCAAATAATTAATTTAAAAGAATATGGTGTGAATTTATCAATTAATTTTAATGATGACCAGAAGTTAATGAAAACTAATTTAATTATAATCAATTTATTTATTTTAAGTTCATAAATAGAAAATTAACACAAATAACTAAAAGTGAGCTCGAGTAAAAGTTTAAGGGTAAATGTGTAAAATCCTAGAGCTTATGGACCAAATAAAAACCGAATTCAAACCTCTAAGGTAAAAATGTAACATTTTAAAACTTAGAGATCAATTAGAAACTAAACTCAAAATTTAGAGATAAAAATGGAACATTTTAAAACCTATGAATCAAACGAAAATTATACTCAAAACTAACCAAAAACGTATTTTACCCCTTTTTTTAATACTCCAAACATATATCTTGGAAGTAAGAAAATTTTCCCATTGGTAACATGGAGGGAAAAAAAAATGTTAGCAGTTTTAAAAATAAAAAAAACAACACGAAAAGAATTTCAAAAGAAAACCAAAATAAAAAACAGACAACCAACCAACCAAGATGATAGGGCGGAAGGGAGATGTAATCAAACAATGAAAATTTTACCTCTGTAATATTGCGAAAGCTAGTCCTGAAATGATAATCCCTGGGTAGTATCCGAGATCCAAAGCAATTTCTTCAGTTAACCATGACCTAAAGAGAAATTCTTCCACTGCTGTAACAAATATTGATGATATAACTCCAACACTAACCAGCAACAGACTTCCCCCTAGCACCTTTAACCATGAAACCCAGTTCACCAAAGTTGGAATAGCTGGGAATGATAGAGTTGTGTAACCAAGAAATCCATTTACACATTGAATTCCCAAGAGACCCGCAACTCCTCCAAAGAAGGCCATAAGAAAATCATAACTCTGCAGGCAAGGAGCTAAATATTATTAGTGGTGCAGCAAAACTGAACTTTGTTTAGAGAAAATAATGTTTATTCTCACAAATAGATAGTGCAGCGGAATTAACAAACATGGAATCTAACAAAAATTCACAGTAATTAAGAAAATATATTGACAAATAATGGAAAGATAATATCAACCAACCCACACATAGCCCAGCTGCATAAGGCACCATACCTTCAATAAAAGGGCTTTTGGCTCGAATCCAACTCTCAACATGTTGGACAAAAAAAAAAAAAAAAAAAAAAAAAAGGAGAGGTACTATCCAATCTAAATAAAGATGGAATGCTTTTCTTATGATGACTTGGAAGAAGAAATTTAGATGGAGATTTCACTTGAATATGAGCAAACAAGAAATAAGGTTTGTAAATGAAAGAACATATACGGATTAAAAAAAAAAAATTCCTAGAGCGTGATTTGGTAGATTCTCTCAAGTTATGAGGAAGATGGGCTACAAACAAAGTCAAGGAGATCCTAAGTTGTTCATAAAACATTTGACTGCATGGGTTGTTATAGCACTAACTGTTAATGTTGATAATATATTGTCACAGGAACAATAGTAATGAACAAGATCAACTAAGAAAATGGTTTAATGAATTTGAAGTGAAAAAACTTGGAAAGATGAAATATTTCCATTGAATCAAAGTAAACAATTCTAAGCAATGCATTCTTTTCACAATAGAAATACGTGACTGACTTAGGGAACCTTGGTAGCAAACTAGTGGGAACACATTATGTGAAATAGAAGACATCAAGTAAATAAGGAAACTTATAAAAGGTTTAGCAAATTGATATATCTAGACCAGATATTACTTAGGTTGTGGGAGTGGCAAGTCCATTTATGCATATCCCATGAACAGTTCACTATAAAGAAATGCATATGATATTTCATTATTTGAGGAATTCCACTGGGAGGGGATTGTTGTTTATGAATGGCGAGCAACTCAATTTAGGATGCATATTTATGCGTGTTCAGTAGTTGGTAAAAATCACCTTCTACTTCTGGGTGAAAATTTGGTAACATGGAGAAGTAAAAAGCAAAATGTGGCTGCACAAGATCGAGATCAGAATTCGAGCGATGGCCTTAGGCATTTGTAAATTACTCTAGTTAAAATTATCTGTGAAGTCTTGAAGATTTCATGAGGAAGGACTATGAAGCCGTAATGTGATAATAAGTCTGTTATACGTATCACCTATTATCCAATTCAATATGATTGAACCAAGCAAGTAGAAGTTGATTGCACCTTATAAAAGAGAGGTTGGATCGTGGTCTAATTTGCACTTCATTTATGTCATAATAGACAACTTCTAGAATTTGGTTAGCAAACTGGGAACGGAAAATATTCACTCACCAGCTTGAAGGGAATGTCATTATAATTTACATCTTTTTTTTTTTAATATTTTTATTTCCTCATTTGTAATTAGCCCTTAATTGGTAATTGTTTCCTTATATGATATTCTCCTTCCCAGTTTGTTTTCCATGTAACCATTTAGACGAGTCTTGTACCCCATTCTTCTTCAGTAGGAAAGAATCATCTTCCCCAGTATTGAAAATTTCATTTTCTTGAGAATAGTATCTAATCTAAATAAAGATAAAAAAAGATAAAAACTATTTAAATTATGCAAGCAACATCAGCTGATATCTCCCCTCCAACAAGGCAGAGACGCAAGCAAAGTCAGTTCTTAACAAGATTTTTAAGAAGTGCCAAGTTGAAAATGGTACCTTAAACCAAGATGCCAAATCCAGCCCATATTCTTTTGCTGGATCTTCATACCCACGTATTCTTTTGCCCCACATCATAATAAGAATCGTGAGAGCGATATAAAGACCAAAACCACAAGCAAGATTAGCAATTTTTGAGGGAGTATGAGAAGTCCAGCTATCAACAAGTTTGGGAAGCAGTGGAAGAGTAATTGGTGACCATAAAATAAGCACCAAACCGACAGACCCAAGAATCCTACAAAACAGTTGAGATAAAGAGTAAATCAATAAACATTAGATCAAAGATATGAATACTTATTCATCGAATAAACAAGTATAATGAAGATGAGGAACCCTCAATCTATAAGACTATAAATTATAAGAAACTTGCCCATCTAGAGTGTTGAAAAGCTAAAGTAATAATAAAATCCAAGTAAAAAATGATACTATAACAAACAACGCCTCCATTACATGATTATCCTGCAAATTATATTAGTTTCTTTCCAACCATACCCTCCAACATAACAGCACAACCATGCAGCATTTTTAAAAGGTTATCCATCTTTTACTTGAAAGGTCACCGACTATCTGCTGTGAATCCCTTAGAATTACCCAACAAGCATTGATCTGGTGTAGAAGATAAACCCATAATTTAATAGTGAAATTACAATGAAGAAAAAGGGTAACAAATTCATATAATTTATGATGGAAAAAATATGGTGAAAGGAGATAAAAAGAATCATAAAATGGCTAGAAAAGGAGTGATAAGTATAATGGGCCCTCCACATATCTCCATATTGGTACGATATTGTCCACTTTGGGCATAAGCCCTCATGATTTTGTTGATTTACTCAAAAGCTTCATACTTATGGAGATAATTGTCCTCACTTATACACAATGGATCTCTTCTTCCCTTGCTGATGTGGGACTTTATTTGCACCTAACAACCCTCCCCCAAACAAAGTACCACACTTGAGTCCCAAACAAAGTACCACACTTGAGTCTCCCTTCAAACAAATTTATCCCCTCCCAATAGCGAGAACTTGTTTTTCTCCCTGACACAACATCTGATCGAGCACGAGCACATAACAACAATTGACAAAGAATGTTTATTTTGCTCTTATTAAGGCTAAATAGAGCACAAATGAGGTTCATTAACTCTCTTTGCTTGGGATCTAAGGATTTCTCCAACACATAACTAGGTTTAGGGTATGACTAATACCAATTGATGAGGACAACGTACCCCACTCCACATATCTTCAATTGATACGGTATTATCTACTATGAGCATAAGCCCTCATGGTATTTTTTTCTACCCAAAAGACCCCATACCAACAGAGATAATTGTCCTCACTACTATTGATTTCTCCTTTCCCTAGCCAATATTTGACTTTATTTGCACCTAACAGGAAAGAGTAAAGTAAAGAACCGAATTGACGATTTATGAAAAACAGCTGCTAGAATTATCTATTAAGGAGAATCTTCGGCTTGTGATTGTGCTCTCAACTCTTTCAAATCTATACCTGTTTTTTTCTCATGTTTCTAATTTATGACAATTTTTATTAAATAAATTTTGGAAAGGAAGAAAGAGGATTGGGAAGAAAGAAATTATAGATCAATTGAGTTTGCAAAAGAACCCATTCCACTTACCTAGCCGTGTATTGGGATTTTTATTTTTTGCTGTCAGATGCCCAGGTTTCCTCTCTTTCAACTAATAAGAAGAAAAGAATTGGGAAAAAGGGGAACATGGGGAGGAGAAAGGGTTGGTACAACTCATTTCCTAAATCATAATCTAACATGTCAAGCAAATTAGAAGAGTCAATATATTTGCCAACCGCCTGTTATAATCTTATAGAGATTTGGGTAAATTCAGTTTCTTCCATTAGTTGTTTAACCACAACTAGGTGTTAAGATAGCCCATTGATATTGAAGGCCAAAGCCCATTATGTTGTTTTTTTTTTCTTTTATTGGTCTTTTTGTATATGGGTCTTATATTGCTTTTCTGTGGCCCGCGTGTATTATGGGATTTTCCATTCTGTTAGAAGAATAATTCCAGCATGTATGAGTTATTTTAGGAGTATTCCTGCCCAAGTCTCCGTATATGGCTGGTATTCTCTCTACATAAATATATAGGGTTTTCTCCTGCATTTCGTTTCTTCTCCTTCATTCATTTTTCATTTTCTTTGCAATCGAAGAAACTAGGGGCATTGCAAGCAATGGATGTTACCAACTAGTCATTCCAAAATCTGTTTAATGATAACCGTTCTACTTGGTATCTGGTGCTCAAGTCCCTTTCGAAGAGAGGGTTCCATCTAAAGCCCATAGCCAGTTTTATCATCAAGCTAAAGAAAAGCTGTTAACCTAATCTCTAAGAAAATGGCAACATCTATCCTTGACAAAAACGAAAGAACATCAAAGTAGTCAATAGCTAGCTACGACAACAGTATTCAATACTTTGGAGAAATGCAGTAGAGTTTTGCAATTAAAATTACCTCTGAAACAAAGGGCGTTCAGCTATTCGAAGAATCGAGATAAGTTTTTCAGTCACACTCATTGCAGTACGTATACCACCCCAGAGTAAAGCTATTCTTCCTACTAGCTTCAATATGCCGCCCTTCTCTCCTAATTCAGCTAGCATATTGACTAGCCTGTTTGAAAAGGGAAGAAATACTTAGAAAAAGAGAAGGACATAAAAAATTGTGTAAGACATGCATTTGCGGCCAAAACCTTTCTTCATCTACTTCACCATCTTCCTTCTTGGGCACCACTGGACTAGCAACTGACATTGCCTTCTCAGCAAGAGCAGTGACGATGTTATGATTCTTTTCAGGTATTATCTGCTCGTCATGCCTTTCTGGCTCTTTCTGAAGATTAGCTTTCCCCTTGGACTTGAATGAACTTTCAGTAGTGTCATCAGTTCCACATAAATTCTGCGTGTTTGAGTTCAGAAACACATTTAAAGCACAAATATAAACAGGACAATGATCACATTTACTTCTATATACATGCATGGTGAGGAAGTAATAAATAAGAATCAATCCCTAGGAATGAAGGAAAATATTTTGAACTCCAAATTAATGTCAACTTTAAAATGACAGAACAAAGGAAGAGATTTAAAAAGTCCCCATGGAACAACAAGAAGCGAAGAATTAAAAGCAAGAATGAATACTTGCATTCTTTTCTTCTCTTTTTTTATTCAATCGAAAATATTTGTAATAATTGGGGGCTTTCTTCCAAGTTTCAAGATACTTCTCGCCTTTGTTTGCTTTGGTTTCTTGATCTTTACATTGTATTTGCTGTTTCTTTGTTTTGCAAATCTTCCCTTAGTCCACACTTTGTAGACTTGGATTTGTTGTTCACTTTTGAATCTTTTCCAGCATTAATGAAAAGTCTTGTTTCCTTTTGCTACATATGCTATATGTGTGTGTGTGTATATATATATATATATATATTATATGTATGATTCGGGGACTGATCACATCAAGGTGCAAAAGGCAATGCAAAAAACAAAAATTTCCAAGCGAAATATACCTGCTGATGTACCAGTAAAGCAGATGCTCCAAGAGCAGCTGTGACAGCTCCAACCACAACACTATCTTTATTTAAACTTCTCATTTCAGCACATCCTTCTTCCCCACCCACTGTATCGGTCAGTATAACATTTTGATTTCTGTCACCAGATTTCTTAACTTGATCAACGCCCAAGCATTCTCCCTGGTTATCATCATGCAGCGTAGTCACATGAAAAGATTTTCTTAAAGCTGCCAAGCTAGAGCCAATTATAACACCTAAAGGAAGAATTTTTTTCAAATAAACAGTTTCCTGAACAGAAGATGAAATTGATCTAATAATCTGCTCGCCACAAAGAGTACCCATTTTATCTGCAATGGAATTAATGCTGTCCCTTTTACTTCCTAAGCACTGTCTGCATCCACTGCCATATCCAACAGCCACTGACAACAGATTTGCAACATGTTCAATGTCTCTGTCAACGCCCAATTTTAAGTCCTTGTTAGCTGCACTCAACCTACGACCAACTTCAACCTTCAAACTGTCCTGTATAATAGATCTAACAAAGTATTCCAAATCCTTTTGTCCATCACTACATTTGATTTCTTCGTTTCCATTGACCGTGTTTTGATATTCCCCAACTGACTCTGGCTGATTGTCACTGTCCAAGATCATATAAAGTGGCTCAATAGCATCATCAGTATTCTTCCCTTTTGCATGTGCATAGGCATTCACTTTTCCTTCAAGTTCTTCAGATGTTGAAATAGCACCATTTTCATTGCCCGGGTGTTCAATAAACTTCCACTGATCTTTTTCAGGAATATAATCAAGCAACAATGTTGCAGTCGTATCCTTATCAAGTGGTTTAGTAGGCATATTTGAGGCAATGTATTTAAAGAAAAAATTACTGTGAACAGAATCTAAATACGCATTTGAAGTCATGTCCACATTGCCATCCAAATCAAGTAGTTCGTCCTTTTCATTTTCATCCTGGCCAACTTGGGCTGACTGAGGTCTAATCAAATAGCTCCGATTAATTGAGACCAGGTCTGAAGTGAATTCCTCCTCTTCCCGTTCACTTGAAACATTATGCTCTGATTCTCCTCTCCTCTCCAGGATATTAATTATACGAGGACCACTTAGCCTTTCAGGTTTTACAGACGAATCCATGTTACCACATTCTTTCTTCCCTGATGACTTTTCATTATCGTTACCTGAGCAATTATTGTTAACTAAGGAATCAGTCTTCTTGTCCTCACTTTCATTTTCTGAACCCTCCAACTGCGAGATCATATTTTCAATTACATTAAATACATTATTGACTGCTAACTGGGTGGAATCATCAATCCCTGCCAAGGCATCCAAAGCCTGAGAAACGCTGAAGTTGTTGACATTAGATTCAGAAACGAGAGGCTTGGTATGTTCTACAACAGGTTGCACACTATTTGTATCCATCTGATCATTATTGTATTCACGTTCTACTCGATGTGTCTCTGAAGTAGACCCTGCTGATGAAAGTGCTTCCTCTATTGTAAGAGATGACACCGCCTTATCATCAATTGAAGGATCTATAGCTTTCTCTTCATTTTTCTTGCGTTTACTCTCTTCCTTCTCATCTGATTGAGCAATTCCGCCACCCTGGTCTTTGTAATTATCACCAATGGCTACTTCGTGTGAACCTAACTGTTCAACCTTGCTTGAAAATTCTGGCTTCCCACTTATGTCTAGTTCTTTCCCACCATTATCAAAATACTGGGAAGCATTTTCCCTAGAAAATTCATCATCTGAAACAGTACTACCAGAGCCACTGGTCTCCCTCCTTATAGAACTGATAGTATCATCACCATGAATGCTAAGTGGCTGAGAACCATTTTGATCAATAGAATTTTGGTCCGAGGAAGGAGGCTCAGATTCCAGTTCCCCAATAAACTTGTCCTTTGTAGGTTGATGGCTATCAGAACCATCTGAAACATCTTTAATAACTCCCATCTCGTGCAAAGGTGAAGAAACTTGTGAGGAGCCTTCAGCATCTGCCACATGTCTGACCTTCTCCTCAGTCTTTTTCTTCAATTCTAATGTGGCATTGGATTTATGAGAAGTGCCAGTTAAATCCCTAACCTTTAAGTTTGATCCTTGAGCATGCAATATCCCAGATAGAGCAGTTGTAAGCTTTCCACGGACTTCTTCCGGTACAGCATCTTGCAGAGCTTTCATCAGTGTCTCTCCTTTATCCACAGCATTCAAGACCTGAACAAGGAAGCAGCATAACAACTTAAGTGGATGGATAACATAGTTTTGAAGGAGCCAGCAAAATGTACCAATGCGTTGCATATTACTGAGAAACAGCACATGTAGTAACGGACACAGACCATAAAAGAAGAAAAACTTGACAAAGCATAAAAGATATTGATTATTGAGAATATGAACGAAGAAAAACTTCAAATTCTTTAGTCCCAAAATTACGTGAAGAGAATTAATTTGCCAGAAAATTTTGGTTGAAAAAGCCATTGGGTGAAGGTAACCAGAAACCATCACTTTGATAGTACAAACCTCGTTGAAAAAATAATAGGGTGACAATGTGACTGAGAAAATTTTGGTGCACATCTGTCTTAATTTGATAAAGAAATTGATGAACAGACCTTACAGAACAAAGATATTGGGAGCAGGAGCTACCGGTTTTCCTTTCATTTTCACTACGTTCCTCCTGTCCCTATTCTCTGCTTTCTTCTTCATAAGTTAACCATGCTTTGAAAAGTAGAAGAATAAAGGAGATGTATAGGATCTTTTTATAGAAGTACATGTTAGATATACATGTTCTTCTTGTATTTCAAATATCACAGAAAAGTCCTAGAGAAATAGCAGCTCCTGGCTTGACAAAAGGAGGGGAGAGAAAAGGGGGGGTGGGTGGAGGTAGGGAAAGTGCATGAAGAAAACGGTAGCAAAGAAGTCTCTGATTTTCCTCGTTTCCCCCTTGCTTTCATGTACAATATGAGATTTATTAAATAGATAAACAAATAAATAAAACAAATGCGCAAGGACATTATACACTCCACAGAAAGGGTAAAGAAAGGATAAAGCTTATCATAATTTACAACTTCAGACAATCGAAGAAATCTGCAATTTATAAGAATGGATGAGGAGACGGCCTAGTTACCTTTTTCTTTTCTTCCTCAGTCAGAGTGTCAGGGTAAGTCATATCAAGAATATTCAATGCCACTTCAGCTGTCCGTACCACTTGACCTTTTTCAATATCTTCTGAACTGACTTCGTCCTTTTTCCCCAGATCATCACTAATAGAGCTGGTTTGGTCCAAAACCCCAAATACAATTTCTAGAGACCCTTTATTCTCAAGTTGTGATTTTCTCTGCGAGTCATTTTGAGATCTAAGGTGAGTACGGTTACTACTGTGACTCTCTTCAAGTTTCTTCTTGATAAAGCTTGTTGGTTGGTATTCACTCGAAGCATCTGACCAGTTGTAATCTAGTTGCCTGATGACTTTTCCTCTTTCTTCCACTGTTCTGCCATCCACGAGAGCTAAGCCTCTGGAAGAGTTGATGGTAATGTCTACGTCCTTGAGAAGAGGGTGACGACCTTTCAAGAGCCCAAGCTCTACTGCTGTAAGCCACTATGTGTATTACACGCATACTAATTAGAATATGGCTAGTAGAGATGCACCGAACTCCACATTTTTCCTACCAAAAGGGTTTTGGTAGAATTAAACTGTGGAAAAGACATTTCAAAAAGGGTTTTGGTAGAATTAAACTGTGGAAAAGACATTTCAAAAAGGGTTTTGGTAGAATTAAACTGTGGAAAAGACATTTCAAAATCCAAACCCTATGAATCAAGAGAAACAGAGAACCAACAGAGCTAACTATGAAATGTTGTGTGAATAGTAAGAAATTGCTGAACGGTGACAAATACCTTCAAATTAATTTCAAAATGCAAACCCTATGAATCACAGAACCAACAGAGCTAACTATGAAATGTTGTGTGAATAGTAAGAAATTGCTGAACGGTGACAGATACTTTCAAATTTATGAATAAAACTGGAAGGAGAATAAGGACAACAGTTTCACTTAATACGTCAGAGGATACGATGTATATTGCTTTATTTAAAAATAACGGAAAGTTTCCAATTTGAACTCTTGTTCAAGCGCAAACCACGATCATTTTAGTTATCAGCAATCTTTGACGTGAATTATGGAAAACTCTGAGAGCAGAGGAAGATATCAATTAATGTCACCCATATATATAATAACCATCTACCTGCTTCAAGTGAGGTGCTTTCATTTTCAGCTAGGAATTAATAAAATCCGTGGATGAATCTGAAGTTCAATAAGAAATTATAAAGTTTCATCAACATACACATTTCAATCCCCCAAGATTGAAATAAAGTGAGTTAGTTCAACAAACATGAGAGTGAAGACCTGATTCCCGTAAATTAGCAGATGATGCAATAACTTATCTTGTTACAAGATCACAGGGAAAGAAAATAATTCATTACCTCAATCGATAACTGTTGGCACCAAGATAGATCAGGTTGCACACTAGATATAATACTAGATGGCGAATAAGAACACAACAGAAGACTTGTAAATGGATTTTCTGCTATCAAACTGCGTGGAATTGAGAATACTGGAGCTGATCCATTGTCATTCTGATAATTTCGATACTTTAACGAGTCAGAAAACTGATTTATTTGTTTATTTGTGTGTGAGAAAGAGATGTCAACTATCAAACAAATATAACTCATTGAAAACAGAACTACTTTAAACATAAGATGATGAAATGCCTTATGGCAAACAAAGTTTATGCATTTACAATCAATATTAAAACATTAAATTTTCTGGGTAGCTCAGCTATATAGAATGCCTTGATAATGAAATGAAATAATTGAACTCCGTAGAATCAACCTTGCTGTATAAATAGAATGAAACTGGCTATCTCATACTTATTGTAATTTGGCATGCATACAGAGTCATTAAGTGAACTTTAATTGAGCTACATTTTAAAAATGATTTCACTCACCATAATGTAACTAGAATTCTATGGGTGTGTACACAAACACGTAAACAGAGTATGAACTGGAAGAATCTACCATATCTTTTAAGCTTAACTGTTTAACTCAAAGAAAAAACAATGTATAAAACGTGCACCTGGATATAAAGTACAGGAATTTTCACATTCCCAACCACACTTCTTGTGCTCGACTTTGAGTAGAAATCTTCTACAGAATTAAAACCAAGAGAAACACGCGATATTAATTTTTCAAACTCACGCACAGACTTAGCTTCAAGAGCCTTTTCCACATCAAAGCCTTTAGCTTTCCCTTGAAAAAGTTCCTGCAAATTAAAAATGTTATATACAACAACAGTTACAATTCAGTATCCAGTAACAAACTAAACCCACAAAGCCAAAGGCACACATGCCACGCTATGAGAAAGCATATTTCATTTTCTTGTTAAAAAAAAAAAAAAAAAAAAAAAAAAAAAAAAAAAAAAAAAAAAAAGTTAAGCCATCAGGCATTGGAAGTTTCGGCTCTTCTTCATAAACATTAAGCTATATTTAATGAGGCAACAAACAGGAGCAGGAATCACAAACCTTATTAGATTTCAGAATATTAATCAGCCCACCAGTGAGATCATGATCAATGGCCATGTGATATGGAGGGGTCTGGGCGGCCTCCTCCAAGTCAAAAGGATTGTCAATGCATGTTGCAGCAGTAAGTGGTGTTCTCTCACCAACTTCTGCCAGGTACTTGGTCAACATGTTTGCACCATATCCCCAGCCAATGGCTATCAATGCTGTCCAGGGCCTCGCCTTACTAATGAACTGTACAGCTGTGTAGATATCATCGCTGTCAGCAGCTGAAAACAGCCTACATAAATAGATTAATTAAGAGTTATTCTATCCGTTTTTTTTTTCTCTCTCTACCCCGCATGTGAAAGTATGAAATCAGATAGTCACTGTATTTTGAAACTCAAACGCAAATTTTGAAGGTCGCTCCACCTATTGTGTAGGAGGGGGCGCTAGGGAGTGGAGGATGATTCTCGTCCAGCATACCACTAAAGACCAATACCATGAGTTTTCTTCTTTTTTTTTTTTTTTTTTTTTTTTTTTTTTTTTGGTATGAAGGGGACAGAAAACTGTTTTTTTAAAAGAATATATGACACTTTTAAATAAGAGAATAAAAGGAGACTACCACTGAAAGAACAAACTCCAAAAGGAGAAAAAAAAAAAAGACAGAATGAAGCAGCAAAACAAAGTAAACTTAAAGAAATGAAGAGATTAAATCCAGAAACGAATAATAAATCCAGCCCAACTCTGATAAATATTCTGAATAGGAAGCCCTACAAATTTCTTGGAGCACCACGAGGAAGAATTTAAATGTGGATTCAAAGCTTCCATAACTCAAACGATTAAGAACTTTGAAAACAACGCTGATCTTGAAATCATGACTCAGAAAGAAGGGATTGATTGCATTGAATAACTCGGAAAGAAGGGCTTGATTGCATTGAACCAAAGAAGATAAGCCTTCAAACTCAACAAAGGACCCCAGAGAGGTTGAACGACATTATCCTTCATTTTGTTCGAAAGTACCCACTAAAGGTTGAACAAAGCAAATGAGTTAAACCAACTATTGTGAGTAGGAGCATTCAAAAAAAAAAAAAAAAAAAAAAAAAAGTATAGTGGAGAGAATCCACCGCCACTAGACAGAGAGAACAAACCGAAAGCATAAGAAACTAATTGGAAAGCTTTATCTTCAAAATATTCGAGGAATTGAGGCTGCCATTGATCATAATCCATATAAGAATATTGATTTTCTTAGGATTCTTTTATTTCCACATAGCTGCAAATAGAACTTTGTACATTACCACACTAATCCATATAAGTAACCCCACTAATCCAAGGATCTAGCCGGAAAAATATTCGTTTTCCATTACCAACATTAAAGAGTACCAAGAAATCCAACTTCTTTCAAGTTCAAGAAATACTTACCCAAGGACTTCTAAGACTCAAATTTTCTTTTCCTTTCCTGTGCCCATTGAATTCATTTGATCGATGTATACTGACAATTACTTTCCTTCATAGGGAATTGGGTTCTTAAATGAATCTCCATTCCCACTTGGCAATAAGAGCCAAGTTCCTGTGATGCAATGCTCCAATACCATGACCACCATGAGTTTGAGCTTTGGAGGCTGAATTACATCGCACCAAATGGTTCATCTTGCTGTCATTTTTTCCTTCCCAGAGCTTTGGAGGCTAAATTCCATCGCACCAAATGGTTATTCCTGCTGTCATCTCTTCCTTCCCAGAAAAAAGCTCGTAAGAGACGCTCAAGCTCCAAACTAACGGAGGATGCCATGAGAAATATGGACATGGTATAATGGGATACTAAAAAGAGGGATACTATAAAGAACAAGCATGAAGTCATCTTCCCACCTCTAGATAGTGTCAATCTCCTCCATCCATCTATTTTCTTTTGATTTCTGAATTCTGTCGAGAACAAACTGCCAAAAAGAAAGCCTTTTGAGATATCCACCAAGCGGAAAGCCAAGAGAAAGGAAGCGTAGCAGTTCAACCTTGAAATTTAACCTCGAGGAAAACTGATTAAGCTTCAATTCATCCACATTTATTCCATACCCGGCAGATTTTGCCCAATTAATTTTCTACCCAGAGCTTCAAAATCCACGCAGACGAGGCTTTTTCAATGTCTGACTTCAAAATCCATCCTTTCTTCTTTTTAACCCGGTATACTTCCCCAATCTCATTGGCAGCGAGAATAGAATCTAAAATTTTCCTCTCCTATGAATGCACTTTCTTTTCTAGTAAGAGACCAAAATTTTCATTGAATAATTGAAAAGAGATTAAAATAAAGAAGAAAAAAATTCACAACGAGAAACATCAAGCGAATTGAATAAAAAGGAACTAGTAAAGAGAGATGCTGAAGGATTAAACTCAACATAAAAGACCAAAAAGTAGAACTGGGCCCAAAAAAACAAATAAACAAGAATGACTTGACCCAAGCCAAAAATGCAAAAGAGCAATCAAACTTCAACAACGAATTCTTTGGAAACTAAAGGGAGGAATTTCACGCATCTTGAGATCACAGGCTTCAATTAGAGAAACAAATTGCCTAGGCACTGATGAAGGAAGAAAATGCAGGATCATTTTTACCACTTTCTTAAAATAATGATACTAAATCCTCACCAAAAGAATCTTCCGTGAAATTATCTTCCTTCATCAGTGATGTTGAAAAAACTTCTTTAATACTACCCTTTTTGAACAACCCCCAAGACCTCGGGATTCCATAAAATTGTCTTCATGGGCAACGCAGAGAGAGAGAGAGTATAGAACTTAATTACTTGCTTTGGTGACGACTTCTTTCACTTGCAAACCACAAACATCAATGACAAAGGGGAGTTTCTTTGGGATGTCTTCGTTCAAGCTTCTGGTTGGTAGACTTATCAAAATCATCAGGTAACTAGTACTGATTGTCCTCAAATATCATGCATAAAGCCCCTGAGTAATCATCTACCTCAACACAATTCTTGACTCCTTCCATATTTTCTACCGAGTATTCATCTGCCTTAACACAATTCTTACTGACTTCTTCCAATTTTCTACTACTGAGCCAACACTACACACACCAACTTCAGACTCATTATCTGAATCGAGGGACGAAGAGATTAGATGAGGAGCATTTTTATTAGGAAGGAGAGGGACCCACCTTTAATCATAGAGAAACCAGACATATTTGCTGGAAACACTGATTGTTGATAAGTAAAGATTCCACTTCCAATTGAAGCGATTTTTTCTTATTTGTGAACAGAGGAAATCAGCAAGCACGAACGTTATTCTTCAACTGAATCCTTATTTAACAAAGACTTTTCAACTCTTGGAAATTTGACTCTTCCTTCCCTTTTTTCCGTGAATATTGACTAGGAAGTGCTTCAGTTAAATTTTTATTCCTTTCATTAAAAGATACTTCCTGAACAAAAAGCCCTTTGGAAATCTCTGAAATAATTTCATTCTTAACAGTTGTAACTTCAACTAACGCATTCAAATGATCCTTGGAACAAGGTAGTACTTGTGCAACATTCATTGTGTTCTCTGAATTCTCTTGCCGAAGGTCTTGAGAAGACAAACCAATTCTATAACAACATAATTCTATAACAACATTCTCTTTATTCAAGCTGGCAGCATTTAACGTTGCATTCTCTTTCTCAATAATCGTTAGCCCATTTAATATGACTTCTCATTCACATCAGTCATTTCTGATTGTTTTGGATCTAAAAATTAATCGGTATGAAAAATATGATTAGCTTCTGGAAATCTATCCACACACTTGAAGAGAGAGCCCTTGAAATGTAACCACCTTGAACTGATTCTTAATATTCCACCTTCGAATTTTGAGTAAGAGGGTCCATACTTTCATCTACCATAACTTTCTTCAAACAAGAAGGATTAACCATATTTGAAAAATCCTTTACAAATAAAATTTCGTGAATGATAGATATTTGGAGGATCCAGTGCAACTATATTACCAAAATGGAGAAAAATGTGTCCATTGCATTTATCTTTAATTTCAGTTGACGCGGGATGAAACCACATAAGTTCCTTTTAACGTGAATACGAGCCTCAGCACAATTAATCATATTAATCGTTTCATGAGAAATTACTATCCAGACCTCCAAAATACACCCCAATGGCCTCACAAGACTTGCAGCACCAGTATTCAAGAGGTAATTTTTTATCGTAATCCATCCTCCATATCCCTTCATAAATCTTGTGCGCCCGTGAAGCTTTCTATTCCACTTTTCAAAAAGTAAATGATAGTCATCAAAACCTTCCATTTTCCAGGTGAGTCAATGATGTTTTCTAAATTCTCAATAGGAACATTTGATCAATGCTTTATCAGCAAAGGGAGGGATTAATCAACACTTAAGTTTTAAAGTGATATTCCAAACCTTAGAAATTTCGTTCCAGTCATTATGTGTGAATAAACAAGATACTACCCGTAAATCGTTAGAAGTCTATCTGCAGTATTTCTTCATCTTTCAAAGCCAGTAAGAACCCTATACAGGCATCAATTCTAACCAGTTAGCTGCCATTGCATAGTTCCTTGATATTGTACTCCCTCTGAAGGACCTGCAACTGCCATTTAATAACTCTTACCTCCTGCATGAGGCTTAAACAACTTCGGATGACGAGGAAATTTTTCCTGTCTTGATGACTTCAAATTTTTTAAGAAAATTGCTTATCATTTCCCAAAAAAAGACGACCCTTTCTTCTTTGACAATCCCAAAGGCAAATGGATGAATTTTCTGCCACCTATATAAGGCCAAACAACCTGTCGCATAAACCAACCAAAGAAACGTCTTACGTTTGTCAAGAGAGTAGCTCCAGATTCGTCTCTATATTGCTTGTTAAAGAACTGAATTAGCCGTTGATGCAAGAGTTCTACTGTGGGGCTTTCAAGCCATTGCAGATCGGATAATGAAAAAGGAATCACTGCCTTACTTGAAATGTCTTCCAAGAAAAAAAAAAAAAAAAAAAAAAAAAAAAAAAAAAAAAAAAAAAAAAAACTATCATCTTCGGCCCAAACACTACAAAAGAACTTGAAAGAGCACACTAAGAAGAAGATTTCAACCAAGCTGATTCAAAATGGTCGAACCAAGGAAGTTGCTTGTTTTAGAAAATTCTCCATCTCCTCTCCATCCATAATTCTGAAACAATAGCCTTATTCGCACTAATCCATAAAATATGAGATTTTGAAGACATTGAAACCCCAAAAGAAGCTGCTGCAAATTATTCCTCATATTTGAGTTAAACACCCATGAAACCTTTTTGGAGGAAAAGAAGCTTGAACCAGCAATTGAAGGAATATGGACAGCCAAAAAAAATGGTTTTGAAAATTCCCATATTTGCCATAATGAGAACAAACTGAAAGCATAAGAACAAAGAACAGCATTTTCCTTCGCAAAACTTAGGAGGTGTTAAGACTGCAATTTAATAATGTTAATTTTCTTTGGACTTTTAGTTTTTCCTTTAACACCTAAAAGACATCCTTTGACAATGTCTGGTCAAAGATTTTATCAAAAGTACACAAGAAGGCACCAATGCCCATACACAGTTATCATTTGAAGAACCAATCTTTAAGGATGAAAGAATACCCAATAAAGAAGATAATGCATAAGCTCATCTTCACAGGTAAAGCAACTTCACCCAAACCTAAACATCCAATATTTTGCATTTGGAGGGCTGAAATCAATCAAGTTCTGAGTTGGTTAATCAACTCCAAGACTGCTGAGATCGGGAAGAAATTTCTCCTATTTTCAACTTACAAAGAGATTTGGAATTTCAATCAACACTTCCTCAAATTAGTAAAACACCATTTAATTCTTCAAGATCTAAAATAAGGTGACTTATCTTTTACAACTTACTACACTTTATCTCGCTAGTGGCAACAGTTGGACCTATTTGAAACTTATAAATGAAAACGTTCAGGTGATGGTGCTCTCTTTCGAAAAAGTGGAGACAAAAAGAATTTTCAAGTTCCTTATGGATCTCAATCATGGTCGAATCCTTGGTATTAAGCCATGACCTAGTCTTTGAAAAGATTTTGTTGAAGTCGTAGGGAAGAAAGTAGAAAGCAAGTAATCTTGGGACCAACCGAACATACTTCTACTAAAAAATGAATCTGCTCTCATTTCCTAACTAGATCGTCCTGATCCAATTGCTCGTGCTGCCTGGAAAAACTCTCAATCATTTGGTGAGAGTCGACAGTGTAAAGGACAACCATGATTTGACTCAATTATTGAATAAAACAAATCACCCATCAAAGTAGTTCAGCAACTATTGAATAAAACAAATCACCCATCTGAAGGATAGCGGACTCTAGAGCATTAGATCATATGATGGGTGATAGATCCTTTTTCTCTTTATATGAGCAATCTTTCCATTCAAATTGCTGATGGTATACCTGCTAAAGTAACTCGGATTGGAAGTATTCAAATTTCAAGCTTCATAACTTTTGAATCAGTCTTATTTGTGCCAAAATTGGAGTATAATCAGTAGCCTGTGAGTAAGTTGAATAAGGACTTGAATTGTGAGACTAAATTCCTCGCAAACTCTTGTATTTTTCAGGACTTGGCATTGGGGAAGATGATTGGCAATGTTGAGGCAATGTTGAGTTATGTGCAGGGTTGTATCTACTCAAAGCAATGAGTCCTCCACAAATAAAGGAATGTAGTAAGCTTGCAGTTCAATCTAATCATGAGTTTATGCATGTTTCTAAGTCTTTTAACCATTTAAATAAAAATAGCCTTGTCATTATGTTGCACTATCGGCTAGGTCATCCCAACTTTGCCTATCTTAACTGTCTATTCTCTAATTTATTTCTCAATTAAAAAAAAAAAAATGAAGAGTCAACTTCTCAGGTGTGCAATTTTTCAACTTTTCAAACACACAGGTGCTCATTTATCACCTCGTACTTGTTCGCAAAGATGAAACAACTGATCAAGGCAGGTAATCAACGCCTAGTTGAAAAGTAATATATTTGACTCATATCCAACCAGACATTAGCTTTGTTGCTGGTGTGGCAAGTCAATTTCTTAACAAACCTTCTAAGGAAGCTACAGAAGCTAGGTATACACTATTGAGAAATCTCAAATATGGTCCTGGAAAGGGCCTCATGTTTAGGAAGACCATGACTTGGTCTCTGGAAGTTTACACTAATGCAAACTGGGTTGGATCCCCTGTTGATCGTAAGTCAACATTTGGATATTGATCTTATGTATGAAGAAATTTAGTAACTTGGTGCAAGAAGAAGCAGCAAATTGTAGCCCAAAGCAATTCTAAATCTAAATTTCGATCCATGGAATTTGTGAAGAAAATTGGTTAAAACATCTTCTCACTCAGCTCAAGGTTAAGATTCAAGGTACTATAGAAGTACTGTGTGAACATCAATCTACCATAGTCATTGCAAGAAATCCAATACATCATAATCCAATAAAGCATGTCGAGATAGATCATCACTTCATCAATGATACGATTGCGACAAATACAATCAATTTGAGATATGTGCTTTCCAGACATCAAGCTGCTAACATATTAACTAAGGATTTGCATCGAACCAACCTTGGTGGAATAATTTCCAAGCTTGAGATGACTAGCATATACCATTCAGCTAGAGGGGAGTGTAGAAAATCAAGCTAAATCATTCAGCTGTAAATAGAGGATTAATTTAGATTCTTTTCTTGTATATTGTGTTATTATTTCTTTCCACATAGGTTAAGATTGATAGCTAATTCCAACACATATGATTAAGAATCTTCTTGTATTAATTGAGTCCTTCTCATCACTCAATGGATAAGAAGAATATTTCTCTACCGTGCTTCACTTAAAAGTACCATTGAAGGATAGGATGACTGTCTCTCAATTAGGATGAGAATCTGGTCAAATTCCCTAACCTCTCCCTGAAGTCAGAGAATTAAAAAATTCTGGAAAAATAATGAAAAATGCCATGGAGCTGGTGGGCTCAACTATAAACAAGGAGGGATATGCCAGATATAGAATGCATGCAGAATGCCGTGAATATGTTGAAGTTTCCATACCCACTTATTATATCCGATCAGCCTCTAGCTGTAATTAGAAGATCTTCTGTTACTCTATGTACGTAGATACAGTTTCAACTTTGATCCAAAATAGAGAAACCACACCAAGTGTTGTACATCAAAACATGTCATTATCATTCAAAAAGTTGCTTCCCTGACTTTTCTAATATGCCAAGATAGATTTTTCAGGGTCATTTTCAGTGGAGGTAGCTCCCCAATCATTCAACTAGGGTTCATTAAATTCAAACAGAAAGCTAGATGCCCCATATGTAGTTTCCTATTAGATTTGATGGTTGAAGTTTCTATTTTCTCGCTTTAGCTCCCTTGACTCAACTTCCAGATATTGTTAAGTTTCTATTCCCTCCGTACAAGTAACCACTATCAAATAAAGATCAAACAATCCGGCATGAAAAGCCCCAAGCTTCATTAGCACCGGCTACATGATTTCCCATTAGACACCAATTATAACACAAATCAGAAACACCTAGCTAATGCTACAGAAATAATCACATAAACTGGCTTAAAGTGGCAAAACCCAGCAACCGAAATATTAATAAAAGCACTAATGCAATAACAAAACCAATCAAAGCAGAGGGTATTAGGCGTTCCCTTCTAGCAGCCGACATATCTATGAAGTGAAGTGAAGTAAAGAAGTTACAAGGCAGTGGCCGTACCGTGCAGTGGTTAGAGGTGAACCAGCACAGCCCCTAGGATTCATGACTATTGGAAAGAGGCCTCGCGCAAGAGCCTCAATCACACACAACCGCACATTCCTATTCATGCTCCCTTCTGGCGTTCCGGGAACTAACAATAAGGTGGTGTCCAAACCGTGCTCTTCCCTCAAGTTCAAATTAGACGGCCAATCCAATGAAATTACCCCACCATCTTCGGTGCTTATACACAATCTTTGGTACGTCAATTTGTCTTCTAAAGCATCATCGCCAGTAGTGGCCTTAATTCTCCCGCTGTGGAGCCTCACAAAGTGCCTATCCTCCTTCATCAGTTTATCACTCACATCCTCCACAAGGTTTGTGTCACTTCCAGAGAAATCAATGGACGGACAGCGAAGAAATACAAATCTATTAAACGGCGTAGGGCTGGACAACAAAATCCATTCGCCAATATTCGACACTGCGGAATTTTTGGGAGAGACGACATTAGACAGGTAAAGTGCAACGCCAGAAGAGAATCCGAGCGCTGGAGCAATTAGCTCCAAGGAATTGACGGAGTTAACTTGGGAAACCAAGCTATGGAAAAGGCTCTCGAAGGGGTTCGACTGGCTTCGGACAGTGAAGGCGGTGCGACGGTGGGCATGACGGCAATGCTTGAGTCTCCGGCGTCGAAATATACGAAATTCTCGGAGGTGAAAGGGATTGGTGAGGAGAGATGAAGGTCCGGAAGGGAGCTTCCCGGGGAGGGCGCTGCAGGAATCGAAGGTCGAAATCATAATCGATGAGGAATAATTGGATGAGAATGAGAATATGATGAAGAGAGAAGCAGGGGAGGGGAGATGGCGGTGGAGGTGGGCATCGATTTTTGGAGGTTTATGGGATTGATGTGAGGAGTGAAGTTGGTTATTGATTTGGAAACGGAGGCCCAACTGTACGTCTCCTTCTGCCACGTGTTTGGCATGGTACACTTGCTTTCCAAACTGGATTAGTCACCTTTAATAAATCTCAATTTCCATTAAAATCAATTTTTTAATATATATATATATATTTGGGAGAACACAAAGAGTCCATTTTAATCCAAAATATTCTACTTTTGTCCTCCTTTTATTTTTCTTTTCTTATATCTACTTTTAATCATTTTTAAATTTGGGTCCCATATTTAATTTATGGTTAATCTCCTCTATTAGTCTTCTCTTCACAATTTTGAAAATATGAAAATATGTTTTTTCTTCCATTGAAATTATTATTAATATTATTATTATTTTACCAAATTGGATAAAAATTAAATTCAAAATTTATTAAACTACAACCGTTAATATTTTAACTTTTCTTTTAATTCAATCAAAAGTGAGGCGTGGAACCTTTAAATTGTAGGAAGATAAAGTAATGTGGCTTAATAATTAAGATATCTATTCCTTTATTTGAAGTTGTTCCTAAATGACATAATAGCTATGATGAAAATAGAATAAAATTACTGGATTTATATTGATTCTTTTTCGGGAATGTACGTGAGTTAAGAGCGTAGGCAAAAAGATTCTTAATAAAAAAATGTGTTTATGAGAGTTTGGTCGGTGTGCATCAAGTAAAAATGGAACCGCTCAAAAATTGGATGTAAAAATATGACGGATATAAATGGCAGAGTTAACCTTATAAACCAATCCAATCCTAATCTATCAGATTTGAAAGGATAATAGTCTAGGAGATTTTGGTTGTTTTTAAAATTAAAAACAAAACTATATTATATATTATAATTAGAATATTTGAATTTAAAAATTGAAAAAAAAAATAGTGCATATGACACCCATGATGCTAATTGTTTTTTAAAAATAATTGTTATAATAATAAAAAATTCAAAATACTATATTATTATTATGAAGAAAAATGAAACACAAAGAAATTTAAATTTTTGACTTGTGGTCATTATTATTACTATTATTTTAAATAAAAAGAAAAAGGAAAAGGAACTCATCTTCTTCTCCAGGATCTACCCCACAATTTTTTAGGTTTCTTGAATCCTCTAAAAGAAAGAAAGAAGAAAGAAAAAAAAAAAAAAAAAAAGGTACAACCCAAAGACTTCTCCAATAGAAGAAGGGGGCAATATAAAGACTTCTGAGGTGGTCACCCAACTTAGTACTATTTCCCAAGCACGCTTAACTGTAGTATTCTTGTTGGATTCTATGTCCTAAAACTCATAGTTCGTAAACAAAAACATATTCAATAAAGTTATTATCGATGTTTATTCAGTAAAGATTGTTATTGAGTAAAGTGAATTTTACGATCATTAATCTAAATCCAATAAACTAAGAATACTCTAGCTACAGTATGATTGCTTGAACTATATGTAGAGATATAAGAGTGGATAGTCAAAATGATCTATAGTACAGGGATAAGGCCGAGAACCTTATCCTGGGGACACTATGGATGCGGCCCACTTTTGTATATGATATAAACAATGTGATCACTAAATTGTACATGTGGAGATATGTGAGTGGGGGGATCCTATGCAATGAATATTGCATAAGATCGGACCATGAAGAAAATCACTCTTACTTTATAATGTCGTTTACTATTGAGTCTATTTTTTTCACTCGATGACCTAGGTAACTCGACCTTAATCCTGAACTAACTATGAACTCCTGTTTATTCAGAAGTATCCTTAAATTTGCATGGGTGAAAGTGACCCGAGTTTGCCGACTCAATAAGCCTCCCATTTCAAGGGCAAGACTAGGTGAATAGCTGGGGACATAAGGTGCAAGACAGAATTCACTTCTACCTGCTTTAAAGGATGTAGAGAGGTTGTTCCCTTAAGTACTAACTTCAGGTCTTGAACAAAGGGCCCCACCCTCTCATTGGCCTGAGAGGGAATCGGTTTGGTGGTTGGACCACACACCAATTGTTCATTAGAGGATCAGTGGGACTTAAGGAACAAGAAGTAACTTTAGTGGTAAAAACGGTAAAATGACCCAGCTCTGGTTACGAACAACCTGTGAAGGATCGACTTACTAATTATGGTTATATCAAAAGGACAGAAATATATCTATAGTGAGGGGAGTGCAACTACTAGGCTATAGTGGAGTGTCCTAGTAGTTAACGAATGTTGGTTAAAAGGTTAATGAGTTTAGCCAGTTAATCTCGGATCGTTGGAACCCATGATCTTTAGGTCCATTAGGACCCCTTGTTAGCTCATATCGGACTAAACCTTAGAACAGTGTGACGAATGAGTTTGAAGTGTTCGAACTCAAACTAGGAAATATGCGCTAAATATATACGATATAGTTAAGTGCATTTTGATTTAATTACGAATTAAACAAAATGAGAGAATTCGAAATATTTAAATAAGATTTATATATTTTAATTATTAATAGGGACTCATAATCGATATGGGTTGGAATTGATTGGGATTGACATTTGATTTAATGTTAAATATTAATTAAATTGTTTAATTAATCATTTAATATTATTTTGATTTGAAATTAATTATTTAAATTAATTGTGGGATTAAAATAGAGAAGTTTAAGAAAAATCATGTTTGAGTTAGTGGAATTTTGAGGGTCAAAATTTGATCCATTCAAACTTGCATGCTTGCCACATAATCCCATAAATTTGAGTGAAATTTTGAGTGTCAAAATTTGATAATCTCAAATTTGCATGAACATGCGAATATCACCTTATAAATAGAGTGATCAAGATACATCAAAGTCTTCTTGAAAATCTTTAAGAAATTCTCTCACAACTCTCTTTACATATACTAAATTCCTTTCAAATTTAGTCACTCACTGGATTCTTCAATTCCGTTCTAAGGCCGGAGAATAGTAGGGAAGACACTAGTGGTGGTTTGAAAGCGGTTCGTGAGGAAAAAGGAATTTAAACTACAAAAGGTTAGTATTCAAACTCATTGGGTTTTAATGCTTTTGAACTTGTTAGCTAATTTATTATAATTGATGTACATAGGGTGCCTAAGATCCAAATTGCTTCCGCATGTGTTACATTAACACCATAGCAAGTTTTAGGCACTTTATTTACATTAATCTGAGAATGGTGGTTACCATTTCATAAATGAAGTTTTGTGGTTGCTAGTAGATGTTTATGGTTTTGGCATTTTTTTTTATGCTTCCATTTGATACAATTATTGTAATTGGTCGAATCTGTATGGGCTTTAATGAGTGAAGAAAGGTGATAAGATAAGGAATCAACTACAAGCAGAATAAGATTCGGATTACCTTGTTGATTGAATATCTCAAGCCAAGAACATTTTGTTTGAGATTCGAATCACTCCAGAAGCAAAGATCGATCATGTCTAGCTTCAATGATTCTTGTTGATCAAATATCTCAACGCAAGAACACTTGTTTGAGATTCGAATCACTCCAGAAGCAAAGATCGATCATGTCTAGCTTCAATGATTCTTGTTGATCAAATATCTCAACGCAAGAACACTTGTTTGAGATTCGAATCACTCCACAAGCAAGATTGATCATGTCAAGCTTGAATGATTCTACATGCAATCTAAACTACATAGAATTGCAAAAAAACTTAGCCATTGGCTAAAGAAGAGCACAAATGCTTCTTTTACTATATTTTCCAAGTTTCTTACAAATATGACATACATGGCTTTATATAGCCTCAAACTGAAACTATTAAAGGCATTCCCTAACATCATACTTAATGACCATAATTAGCCATTATGTAAATGTAACCTAAAATAAATAAAATGTCTTGAAATACAACTCTAAATTACTCTAAATTGTAACTCACCCAAAATTTACAACAATCAAACTTTATTCTTCTTCAATGTAGCATGAATTGAAACATCTTTTGATAATTTTGACAACCTTTTCTTCACATCTTCATTGAAGTATATTGTATGATTGATGTCTCTTGGTTCATATCAAAAGGTATGTAATTTTTGTGGAGTCATTAGAGTCCATTTTAGGTTGTAATTGATCAATAATGGAAACAAAAGCAAGCTGAACCAAAGAAGAAGATGGAAGAGGCGGTTTGGGTGTTTTTCTGCTGGTTGGGGTCCGGTTCAACGTTTTGATGGGTTGGTTCGACTGGTTCATAATCCTCAAGAACGGTTCAAGTTATTTTTAATTATTAATGTAATAATTTAGTTAATTGCTTGCTTTAAAATGCCAAAACCAATCCATTTTAGCGTGTTTAATTAATTATGCATTGTGAATGTATGTTTTAATTAAATAGAAAATGTATATGCATAAAATATGCCATATAGATTTAACATCTCACCATACGCTAAGCATGTTTCATGCATTACAATTATGTTATAAGTGTTATAATGTATTGTATGCATGTTATAGGGTTCCATGAGTGATACATATAAATTGTTATATTATTGCATGTAATGGATGATTATATAATAGTTATATAAAGCATGTTAGATGTTATAGGTTATTTTTAACTTCATAAAATGAGATAGACGTTAAAATCTATAACAAAGATAAATGCATGCTTACTTAGGGTTAACAACCAAGCGCGATCAATTTTAATAGTTAAAATAGGTCGATATCTTGTAAAACTGCGGTTACAAAAAAGCTCACCTGGCATTATCTTGTCTAAGGCTGGAGGTACTTAGGTTGACGGTTTATGGAACACCTGCTACCTGGAGATCGGGTCAACACTTGAGCTTAGTTAGCCTAATTTTATGAGCATGCGTTAATGATGTAAGGATTTTTTTTCTAAAGAAAGGAAAATTCACCTAGACATCATAGGTAAAAATCCAGTATAAATGTTATACTTGGAAAAATCACCTAGACTTAGATTATATTTAATTAGCCGAAATATACCTAAGTAATGAGTATACCCAACCGTCTAAAATACTTAGTGGGAGGAAAAAGGTATATGAGATACATCGTTTTCTTTTCACGCTTTCTGAAAAATTCACATTGTGAGATTCATGCTCGGCCTCGTGTCACCCTGGGAGCGGCCTCCATTCGGAAGGTATTTGCATGAGTTAGTAACAAGGTGAATAGAGAAAGTATTTATACTAAGTGGGAGAAGGAAGTATATCAACACGTCCTATGGTCTCTACCACTAGGTTGCACCGTGAGATTTCATGTTCCACCTGCATGTTGCCCTAGAGCAACTACTCATTCGGAAGGTCATAACATGGGAGTCGAAACAATGCAAACTCAAGAAATGGATAGGATTTCTTAGGTCCATTCCCAACTTTGGCTTATTCATTCGATGGCATTGTTGGGGCCGATCTCTAAGGTCTGAATATGGCGGGTCACACTTACGAAGAATTACTAAGAGTTAGTATATTCTTCACCAAAGTGGCGATAACTAAAACATTAAAGGAATAAGAGTTATTCTAGGATTAGTGTTTAAGTCAAGAATGTCTTGGTTTAGTGAAAGAGTGATTGACTGCCCCTCGGTAACAGTTGCTCTAACTCACTAAAGTATCATTGCAAATTAATAATTTTTGGGTACATTATTACATTTTCCAAACCTGATTGGATTAAAAAGAAAGGAAGAAACGCGATGGGCGTGCGCGTACGAGCAGAGACGGTTGCCATTTGTAAAGAAAGGAAGAAAAGAGCGGGGAGAAATTGAAATAACGAGTAAAAGAAATAAAAAGAGGAGTACAAAACGAGGACGACCCAAGTGGTCACCAAACTTAGTACTACTCTCGCCCAAGCATGCTTGACTGTAGAGTTTTGATGGGATCCGGTGCATTAGTGCTGATATGCTTGCACTCGACATGCAATGCGCACAAATTGCATTTAACGCATGCGAGGCGGCATGATCGAGACAACGGTGGGTGCACGCACGTGCTCGAAACGGCTGGTGGGGCCCGCGCGGACACGTCGAGGAGAAGGAACGCGATGGGCTTGAGCGTGTGAGCGGGGGCGGTTGCCATTTGTAAAGAAAGGAAGAAAAGAGCGGGGAGAAATTGAAATAACGAGTAAAATAAATAAATAAAAAAAGGGGTGCAACACGAGGACTTCCCAAGTAGTCAGCCAACTTGGTACTACTCTCGCCCAGGTACGCTTAACTACGGAGTTCTGATGGGATTCGGGGCATTAGTACTGGTATGATCGCACCCGACATGCAATGCACACAAATCGCATTTAACACATGCGGGTTGCCACGGAAATGTAGTCAAATCTTGAGTGTAAAGATCACATGATCTTCTCCACAACTCGTACTTCTTCTATTGTCTCACCCACCGTGTCTCCCCCGAGGATAGTGGTAGTTGGGGCAAAGCCCGCTTTCTTCGCATCGCAAATGAGAGAGAAAGTCAGAGGAAAAAATACGTTCTCTCTTTGCGAGGTCGTGCAGTGGCTTGGAGATAGAGGTGGTTCAATCTAACCTTTGCATCGATGTTTGGCATGAGACTTTTTCAGGCTGAATCTTGTCTGTTCCGAATCAAGTATAAGTTCAATAGTTTCCTCCCGTATGAGAGTAACCAAAAGAGAAGATCTAAGAGAACTTGTCTAGCTTGACTTGAATTGTTTAGTTGGTTGCCGGCAAGTCTGCCCCCTTCGGATACAGATGAAAGACTGCATGGGCTAGACCTCTAAAAAGAAAAATGCGGCAAAAGGGACTTTGATTTTTGCAACAACAGGAGGAAAAGTAAAAAAGTAAAAAGAATAGCTGTATATAAGAGAATGTGTTTTATCTTTCGTGTTGACTGATTCCTTACCTCTATTTTCTTTTGTCTTTCTTTCCAAAGAAACCACTAAAAAATGAGAGTTAGATAAAGAAGTTTCACTAAGTACTAGCACTAGACTGATTCCTCCCTTTCGACTTTGCCTCTCTCCTTTTGTGCTTCTACCCCAATTTTTCATTCTGTTTTATAGAGACTTGAGGAAATTTGTCTAAGAATGAATGTAGAAAGGTGAGACACTTTTCCCGGCATACGGAAAAAAAATCCAGGATGACGGCTTGACAAAGAAGTTCTTATTCGAAAATCCCAAACTTGCCTACTTGCTTCTGTCAACCAGTCAGACATGCTATTTTTAGGCTAATTACCCTATAGATCAACAACTATAAATAGAATAGTGTCGGAGCTAATAATCGAATTGGCTTAAATAGTCATGATCTTGCCACCGTGTCAGTTGGATTCGTGAAAACAGAACATCTTCTTCTTTTACCAGTTTTCCGCTTTTGTAAAAAAAAAAGTCCTAAGACCGGTAATGTTATGTCCCACCACTAGTCACTTTGTTGGTTAGTTGAGAATGAATGTGAACCAATTCTCCCTACCTACGAGCGAGTTCGACTTCTAGGAGTTAGAGTCTGTAAGTAGCAAGAACAAGGTTTAGATGTAGGATTTTGATTACAAGGAATGAACATTCCAAGAGAGCCGGGGGAAGGAACAAAAAAAAAAAAAAAAAGAGTGGTTTTTCCGAACGTCAGTAGGGAAGGACATCGCATGTGATGTGACGGACAAGCTCTATTAACTTTCCCTTATCGCGGATGACCGGCCAGCTGATCTTAGCAAATCAAACAGCTCCTCTCCCTATCGGTCTCACAATTTCATTGCCTCTTTCTGTCCCTTCTCCGGGAACTTCTTTGTTTTCGCTTGAATTTCTCTTTTTCTTCCTTAAATCATCAGGAAAGACTCATCATTAATTCTCCTTCACCTTCAAACACAGTAAACAAGGTCGGGAATCAAAAGACAAGAATAAGATCCAAATCTTGTCCAAGCCCTGACATGATCGAGGCGACGGTGGCTGCACGCACGTGCTCGAAATGGGCGGCGGACATGATTGAGGCGACGGTGGCAGGCCCACGCGGACACGTCAGGGAGAAGGAACGCATAGGCGTGAGCGTGCGAGCGGGGGCGGTTACCATTTGTAAAGAAAGGAAGAAAAGAGCGGGGAGAAATTGAAATAACGAGTAAAAGAAATAAAAAAAGGGGTGCAACACAAGGAAACTTCCCAAGTGGTCACCCAAATTAGTACTACTCTCGCCAAAGCAAGTTTAACTGTGGAGTTTTGATGGGATCCGGAGCATTAGTGCTATATGATCGCACCCGACATGCAATGCGCACAAATTGCATTTAACGCTTGCAGGGCGGCATGATCGAGGCGACGGAGGGTGCGCGCACGTGCTCGAAACGAGCGACAGGCATTTTCGAGGCGATGGTGGGTGCACGCACGTGCTTGAAACGGCCAGCGGGGCTCGCGCAGACACGTCGGAGAGAAGGATCGCGATGGGCGTGAGCGTGCAAACGGGGGCGGTTGCCATTTGTAAAGAAAGAAAGAAAAGAGCGGGGAGAAATTGAAATAACGAGTAAAAGAAATAAAAAAAGGGGTGCAACACGAGAATTTCCCAGTACTACTCTTGCCCAAGCACGCTTAACTGTGGAGTTTTGATGGAATTCGGTGCATTAGTGCTGGTATGATCGCACCCGACATTCTATCCGTACAAATTGCATTTAACGCATGCAGGGCGGCATGATAAAGGCGATGTTGGGTGCACGCACGTGCTCGAAACGAGCGGCGGGCGTGATTGAGGTGACGGTGGGTGCACGCACATGCTCGGAACGGCCGATGAGGTTGGCGCGAACAAGTCAGGGAGAAGGAACGCGATGGGCATGAGCGTGCGAGCAGGGGCAGTTGCCAATTGTAATGAAAGGAAGAAAAGAGCGGGGAGAAATTGAAATAACGAGTAAAAGATGAGGGTGTTACTATAACACGTGCAGAAGCATTAAAACTGTCGTAAATTAGCTAGCATGTTCATAAGCATTAAAACTCAAGGAGTCTAAGTACTAACCTTTTGTAGTTCAGATTCCTTTTTCCTCACGAACCGATTTCGAACCACCACTAGTGTCTTCCTTACTATTCTCCGGCGTTAGAATGAGATTGTGGAATCGGGTTAGTGACTAAACTTGGAAGGGATTTAGTATACGTGAAGAGAGAGTTTGTGAGGGTTTTTCTCAAGGTTTTTATAGAAGACTTTACATGTACCTTGATCACTCTATTTATAGAGTGATATTTGCATGCTGATGCAAATTTGAGATTACCAAATTTTAACACTCAAAATTTCACTCAAATTTGTGCGATTATGTGGCAAACATGCAAGTTTGGTTAAACCATATATTGACACTCAATATTCAACTAACTCAAACATGGATTTTCACTTCATTTTTCCATTAAGTAAAGTCAACATTATGACTTTCTCTATTTTAATTCAACAATTAATTTCAAATCAAAATAATATTAAATGATTAATTAAACAATTCAATTAATATTTAATATTAAATCAAATGCCAATCCCAATCAATTCCGGCACATATTGATTATGAATCCCTCTTCATAATTAAAATATTTAAATCTTATTTAAACATCACCAATTCTCTCATTTTGTTTAATTCGTAATTAAATCAAAATGCGGTTAAATATATTTAGCGCATATTCCTTAATTTGAGTTTGAATACTTCAAACTCACTCGTCACCCTGTTCTAAGGTTTAGTTCGATATGAGCTAGCAAGGGGTCCTAATGGACCTACAGATCACGGGTTCCAACGATTCGAGATTAACTGCTAAACTCATTAACCTTTTAACCAACATTCGTTAACTACTCGGACACTCCAATATAGCCTAGTAGTTGCACTCCCCTCACTATGAATATATTTCTGTCCATTTGATATAATCATGGTTAGTAAGTCGATCCTTCATAGGTTATTCGTAACTAGAGCTGGGTCAATTTACTATTTTTACCCCTAAAGTTACTTCTTGTTCCTTAAGTCCCACTGATCCTCTAATGAACAATTGGTTTGTGGTCCAACTACCAAACCGAATCCCTCTCGTGCCAATGAGAGGGTGGGGCCCCTTGTTCAAGACCTGAAGTCAGTCTTTAAGGGAACAACCTCTCTACTATCTCTAAAAGCGGGTAGGAGTGAATTCTATCTTGCACTCTATGTCCCCAACTATTCACCCAGTCTTACCCTTGAAATGGGAGGTTTATTGAGTCGGCGAACTCGGGCCACTCTCACCCATGCAAATCTAAGAATAATTCTGAATAAACAGGAGTTCATAGTTAGCTCAGGATTAAGGTCGAGTTACCTAGGTTATCGAGCGAAAAAATCAGTCTCAACAATAAACGACATTATAAAGTGAGAGTGATTTTCTTCATGGTCCGATCTTATGCAATACTCATTGCATAGGATGCCCCTACTCACATGTCTTCGCATGTACAATTTAGTGATCACATTGTTTATATCATATACAAAAGTGGGCCGCATCCATAGTGTCCTCAGGATAATGTACTCAGCCTTATCCCTGTACTATAGATCATTTGGACTATATACTTGAACTTGATCCACTCTTATGTCTCTACATATAGTTCAAGTAATCATACTATAGCCAGATTATTCTTAGGTTATTGGATTTAGATTAATGATCGCAAAATTCACTTTACTCAATAACAATCTTTATTGAATAAACATCAATATAACTTTATTGAAAATAGAATATGTTTTTGTTTACAAACTATGAGTTTTAGGACATAAACCCAACAAGCTCCCACTTGGACTAAAACTCTAGTGGGGTTTTATAATGTTGAGTAGAGAGAAAGACATAAAGACAATAAATTAGAGCATCACGTACCCATGCATTTTCTCCCACTTGCCTTAGATTACATAACTCGTAGTCCTAGACTCACTAGGTGCCCTTCAAACACTTTAGCCGTGAGGGGTTTTGTAACTGGATCAGCAATGTTGTGCTCTGAAGCTATTTGTGTGACGATCACATCTCCTCGTTGCACAATCTCCCTTATGAGATGATATTTGCGCTCAATATGTTTTCCTCGCTTATGGCTTCTTGGTTCATTAGAATTTGCAACTGCTCCACTATTATCACAGTAAAGAGTGATAGGCAGATGTATATTTAGAACAACTTCCAATTCAGTTAAGAATTTCCTAAGCCATACAGATTTTTTCATTGCTTCACAAACAGCAACATACTCAGCCTCCATGGTGGAATCAGCAATACAACCTTGCTTTATGTTTCTCCATATTATTGCTCCTCCGTTTAGAGTGAAAACAGATCCCGATGTCGATTTCCTCGAATCGATATCGGTCTAAAAGTCTGAGTTAGTGTACTCTGTAAGGATCAGATCCTTAGCGCCATACATTAGCATATAGTCCCTTGTTCTCCTAAGATACTTGAGGATATTTTGAACGGTAGTCCAATGAGCATGTCCCAGATTTGACAGATATCTGCTGACAATTTCCACAGCATAGCATATGTCGAGTCGGGTACACAACATGGCATACATCAGACTACCAACTGCTGATGCATATGGAATATGTCTCATATTCTCAACTTGTTGAGGTGTCTTGGGAATTTGTTCCTTCGACAAATGAACTCCGTACCTGAAAGGTAATAATCCTTTCTTGGAGTCCTACATCTTATACCGGACCAACATTTTATTGATGTACGATGCCTGAGACAATGCTAGTGTCTTTTTCTTGCGATTTCGAACAATTTGGATCCAGGAACAAGCTGAGCCTCTCTCAAATCTTTCATTTGGAGTTGTGTTGCTAGCCAATGCTTAATGTTAGTCAGAAATCCCACATCATTCCCTATGAGTAGGATATCGTCAATGTACAACACCAGGAAAAACTACTGTAGAGTTGACTATCTTCTTGTAAACACAAGGTTCGTCAACATTCTGTTTAAAGCCATAAGATTTGATCGCAGTATCAAACCTTAAATTCCAAGATCGAGATGCTTGTTTCAACCCATAAATGGATCTTTTAAGCTTGTAAACCTTTTGCTAGTGATCCTGTTCAAGGAACCCCTCTGGTTGAGCCATATAGATACTCTCCTTAAGATTGTCGTTTAGAAAGGCAGTCTTAACATCCATATGCAAAATTTCATAATCATAAAATGTGGTAATGGACAAGAGTATTCTAATCGATTTAAGCATAACAACAGGAGAGAGGGTTTCTTTATAGCCCACCCCCTCTCTTTGGGTATAATCCTTTGCTACAAGTCGAGCTTTAAAGGTCTGTACCTTGCTAGCTTGGTCTCGTTTCCTCTCGTGGATCCATTTGCAATCAATAGGTTTTATCCCATCTGGTTGATCTACAAGTTCCCAGACTGAATTGAAGGACATTGACTCCATTTCAAGATTCATGGCTTTGATCCACTGATCTCTATCTTCATCATTCATTACCTGTTTATAGGTCAATGAATCCTCAACGCCATCATCAGGTACAATGACCTGTGTTTCTGCCAAACCCAAGTAATGATTGGGTTGAGTTATAACCCTCCCACTACGTCAAGGCATTGTCAACTCTTGAGAAGGATGTGATTGACCAGAAGTGCCAGCTTCATCAACAACTCTTGTTGAAGGACCAGCCTGATCAACAACTCTTGTTGTTTTATTAGTAGCTTCTTCAGAAATCTCACTCAATACTAATTTGCTATGAGGTTGATGATTTCTTATGTGGTCTTCCTCTAAGAATGTAGCGTTTGTTGATACAAACACTCTATTTTCATGAGGGTCATAAAACAGACCACCTTTCGTCTCTTTGGGATATCCTACGAGTAGGCATAATTTTGAACGACGTTATAATTTCTTGGGGTTTTGCACCAACACATGTGTTGGGCATCCCCAAATGCTGAAGTGACGTAAACTACCTTTACACCCTCTCCATAACTCATAAGGTGTTTTTGAAACACTCATAGAAGGAACCAATGTTCAAAATGTATGCAGCAGTCTCCACTACATATCCCCAAAACGAATCAGGTAATTGAGCGAAACTCATCATAGACCGAACCATATGTAACAGAGTTCTATTTCTCCTTTCTAATACACCATTCTGTTGGGGTATACCAGGGGCTAAGCTGAGACGTTATTCCATGTTCTATCATATAGTCCTGGAAAGTCCATATATTCTCCACCTCAATCTGATCAAAGTGTTTTAATAGTTTTTCCTAATAGATTCTCAACCTTAGTCTTATACTCTCTGAACTTTTCAAGAGCTTCGGACTTGTGATGCATTAGGTAAAGATAGTCATACCTTGAATAATCATCAATAAAACTGATGAAATATTCATACCCTCCTCATGGTTTGACATTCATTGGACCACAGAGATCTATATGCACGAGTTCCAAGGTTTCTTTAGCTCTATAATCTTTTTTAGAAAAAGGTCATTTAGTCATTTTACCCTTAAGACAAGACTCACATGGAGGTAAAGAGTTGTCTTCTAACTCATTTAGAAGTCCTCTTTTAACCAATCACACAATCCTATTGAGATTAATGTGGCCTAGTCTTAAGTACCAAGTATTAGGAGAAATCTTTTGTCATTTATTTTGTGTTTCAACTGTTTTAAACATCTCGATATTTAAAATAGCTTTTGTTTCGCTTAGTTTTAACATATATAAGTTGTTTTCTAGTTTTGCAGAACAAATATGAATACCTTTTTTTGAAAATGAACACTTCTTTGATTTCAAAAGATACTTTATACAATTGTTCTAATAAATAAGAGATAGATATTAGATTTCTTTTCATTTCAGGAACAAAAAGTACATTATCTAATATAATGAATCTATCTCCGAAAAATAACTTTAAATTTCCTACTGATCTTGCTAAGACAACTTCTCCTGTTCCAACCCTGAGTGTTATCTCGCCTTCCGCAAGCAGTCTCCAGGAACTAGTTTTATGAAAAAAAGAACAAATAGAATTAGTGGCCCCTGAATCTAGTATCCAGGCTGAGTGATCATACTCTACTAAATATATTTCTACAACTAGTATATCATATTTACCTTGTTGTGCCTTATCGGCTTTCTTCTCTGCAAGGTTTTTTGGGCAGTGACTTTTCCCGTGCCCATTTTCATTGTAATGGAAACATTTTCCATTATCTGTATTTTGAACCTTGTGTTTGCGGTCAGTAGGAATCTTATCTTTCCCTTTACCCCTTTTGTCACATTCATCCCAAACTGTTTAGTTTGCATTTGAGCTGGGGTTTAGGGGACATTTCTCAGTTAAAACAAACCTCAAATCATCATTTACAAGTATTGTGTTTAGGTTTGATTTCCTTGTTGCGTAATTGTCGCCGTTTAATTTCTCAGAAGCAAGTAATTTTACTATTGAGCTTGACATGCTGAAATTTAAAACAAATTCTATTAGTGAATTGACTTCATCTTTTTTATTCCAATCAAGTTTAGCAAATGTAGTAATGTACCAAAAAATTATAATTTGCAACGATACTTTAGTGAGTTAGAGCAACTGCTACCAAGGGTCAGTCAATCACTCCTTCACTAAACCAAGACATTTTTGACTTAAACACTAATCCCAGGATAACTCTTATTCCTATAGTGTTTTAGTTATCGCCACTTTGGTCAAGAATATACTAACTCTTAGTAATTCTTCGTAAGTGTGACCTGCCATTTTCAGACCTCTAAGATCGGCCCCAACAATGCTATTGAATGAATGTCAAACTTGGGAATAGACCTAAGAAATCCTATCCATTTCTAGAGTTTGCGTTGTTTCGACTCCCATGTTACGACCCTCCAAATGTGTAGTTGGTCTAGGGCAACATTCATGCGAAACATGAGAATCTCACGGTGCAACCTAGTGGTGGAGACCATAGGACGTGTTGATATACTTCCTTCTCCTACTTACTATAAATACTTTTTCTATTCACCTTGTTATTGATTTATGCAAATACCTTCCGAACGGAGGCCGCTCCCAAGGCGACACGAGGCCGAGTACGAATCTTACGGTGTGAATTTTTCAGAGAGCGTAAAAAGAAAACGATGTATCTCATATACCTTTTACCTCCCACTAAGTATTTTAGACGGTTGGATATACTCATTACTTAGGTATATTCCGGCTAATTAAATGTAACCTAAGTCTAGGTGATTTTTCCAAGTATAACATTTATATTGGATTTCTACCTATGATGTCTAGGTGCTTTTTCATTTAAAAAAAAAATCCTTACATCACTCACGCATGCTCATAAAATTGGGCTAACTAAGCTCAAGTACTGGCTAGATCTCCAGGTAGCAGGTGTTTCCTAAACTGTCAACTTAAGTACCTCCAGCCTTAGACAAGATCGTGCCAGGTGAGCTTTCTTGTAACCTATAACATGCATCTAACAGGCTTTATATAACAATTATATAATCATCCATTCCATGCAATCATATAACAATTTATATCTATCACTCATGGAACCCTAAACATGCATACTATACATTATAACACTTATAACTTACTTGTAATACATGAAACATGCTGAGTCTATGGTGGGATTTTAAATCTATATGGCATACTTTATGCATATACATTTTCTATTTAATTAAAACATACATTCACAATACATTCACAATGCATAATTAATTACTATCCCTTAAAAGGGTAGGAGTGAATTCTATCTTGCACTCTATGTCCCCAACTATTCACCCAGTCTTACCCTTGAAATGGGAGGTTTATTGAGTCGGCGAACTCGGATCACTCTCACCCATGCAAATCTAAGAATAATTTTGAATAAACAGGAGTTCATAGTTAGCTCAAGATTAAGGTCGAGTTACCTAGGTTATCGAGTGAAAAAATCAGTCTCAACAGTAAACGACATTATAAAGTGAGAGTGATTTTCTTCATGGTCCGATCTTATGCAATACTCATTGCATAGGATGCCCCCACTCACATGTTTTCGCATGTACAATTTAGTTATCACATTGTTTATATCATATACAAAAGTGGGCCGCATCCATAGTGTCCCCAGGATAAGGTACTCAGCCTTATCCCTGTACTATAGATCATTTGGACTATATACTTGAACTTGATCCAGTCTTATGTCTCTACATATAGTTCAAGTAATCATACTATAGCCCCGGTCGTATTGATAGGTGGGGGAGAGCCCCGGTACAGAACAGAGCCCTTTGTCCCAATTGTCAGCATCCTCACAGGGGGGAATGCAGAGCCGGTACTGATGCGTGTTTCAAGTGTGGCCAAGCAGGCCACTTTGCAGTAGATTTTCCTCAGAGGAACGATCAACCCACTAACCGACCTACGGTACAAAACGAGAGAGGCCAGGGTGCCCAACCTCAACAACAGGGGCGAGTTGAAGCCCATGCAACCAAAATTAGGCGAGCCTAACATGGCTGACACAGTTGTTATAGGTACGCACTCATCTTTGGTCATTTGACCTTAGTATTATTTGATTCTGATTCTACCCATTCTTTTGTATCTGAGAAATTCGTAGAGGTGGCACACTTAGAAAAGGAACCCCTAGAGATCACCCTGTCAGTGTCCACTCTTGCTCATGAGCTATTGATGGCTACTCATAGGGTTAAGGGTGGTAGTGTAATAGTGTTAAGACGTGTCATAGAAGCCGCGCTGATTGTATTAAGTATGTAAGACTTTGATGTTATCTTGGGTATGCATTGGCAAGGCGAGATTCGCGCTTTAATAGATTGTAAGACTCGAATAGTGACCCTCAGACTTTCGTCAGGGGATAACTTTACGTGCAAGGGAGCCACCTCCAAGGGAACCCCAAGCGTCATCACAACATTGAAGGCTAGAAAGATGGTTTGTAGCGGTGCAAGTGCATTCTTAGCTAGTGTGACCTTAGACAATAGTAACGAGCGGACAGTCTCGTCAGTACACAACGTCAGAGAATTCGTTGATGACTTTCCAGAGGATTTGCCAAGTTTACCCCTCACTAGGGAAATGCATTTCAAGATCGATCTAGAACCGAGAATTGTGCCGATCTCCAAGGTACCCTACAGGATGGCACCTGCAGAACTCAGGAAATTGAAAGAACAACTACAGGAGCTCTTAGAAAAAGGATTCATTCGACCCTGCGTATCACCCTAGGGAGCCTCTGTTTTGTTTATCAAAAAGAAGGACAGATCCATGTGTCTGTGTATTGATTACAGAGAGTTGAATAAGGTCACAATAAAGAACAAGTACGCCTCCCGAGGATTGACGACTTGTTTGATCAACTACAGGGAGCAACGGTCTGCTCCAAGATTGATTTGAGGTCGGGATATCATCAGCTGAGGATTCGAGAGAAGGATATACCCAAGACAGCCTTCAAGAGTCACTATGGGCATTACGAGTTCCTTGTTATGTCCTTCGGCCTTACCAATGCACCAACAGTGTTCATGGAGTTAATGAACAGAGTGTTTAAGGAATTTTTAGACACTTTTGTTATAGTTTTTATTGATGACATTCTGGTATACTCTAAGTCAAAGGTAGAGCATGAGGAGCACCTGAGGAAGGTTCTGGCAGTGCTAAGAGCCCAACAATTGTACGTGAAGTTTTCCAAGTGCGAGTTTTGGCTAGCTGATGTGGCATTCCTAGGTCATGTGGTGTCAAGTAAAGGGATCATAGTGGACCCAACTAAGATAGAAGCAGCGATGAAGTGGCCAAAGCCAACTACAGTCACTGAAGTACGGAGTTTTTTGGGGTTAGCTGGATACTATAGAAGGTTCGTCCAGGATTTTTCCAAGCTGTCTTCAGTGCTAACTCAGTTAACCAAGAAGGGCAAGCCATTTGCTTGGACTCCAGCCTGTGAATAGAGTGTTTGCTCTGAAAATGGGAAATGGGAAGCAGCCCTTGGATGTTCCTCCAAGGAAGTGGGAAGCAGTTTGTATGGACTTCATTCCAGGCAAGTCTACATATCGAGTGGATCGGTGAGCTCAGTTATATATCAGGGAGATAGTACGCCTACACGGGGTGCCAGTGTCCATAGTCTCAGATCAGGACACCAAGTTCACCTCTCAATTTTGGAAAGTCTCTAGAAAGCACTAGAAACCCAATTGAGATTCAGTATAGCATTCCACCCTCAAATGGACGGACAGACCGAAAGGCTGAATCAGATCTTAGACGATATGTTGCGAGCCTCTGCATAGATTTCTTTAGCTGCTGGCACGAACACCTGCCTTGATGGAGTTTGTCTACAACAACAGTTATCAAGCTACTATCCAGATGGCCCCTTTCGAGGCGTTGTATGGGTGTAGGTGTCGAACACTAGTGTTCTGGTTGGAGGTAGGCACGCAACAACTACTAGGACCAGAGTTAGTTCAGGTCACCCATGCAACGGAACAGAAAATCAAACAGAGAGTACTCACCGCGCAGAGCCGTTAGAAGAGCTATGCAGATTTGCATAGAAGGGACCTTGAATTTGAGGTAGGTGACCATGTCTTCTTGAAGGTAGCCCCTATGAGAGGAGTGTTGAGGTTCGGAAAGAGGGAAAAATTGAGCCCAAGGTTCATAGGCCCCTTTGAAATTCTAGAGCGAGTTGGGGCTATGGCCTACAGGATTGCCCTACTGTCAAACCTTGCCGCCGTACACAATGTGTCCACGTGCCCATGTTACGAAAGTACACTCCAGACCCTACCCATGTGATCGAGCATGAAGCACTTCCCCTTCGGGAAGATCTGTCTTACAAAGAAAAGCCTAGTAGAATTCTGGCTCAAGACACCGACGACTGTGTAACAAAATCATTCCCTTGGTGAAGGTCTCATGGGATAACCACCATGAAGAAGAGGCAACCAGAGAATGAGAAGAAGACGTGCAGAAAGCCCATCCCAAACTCTTTCAAGAGATTCCAACTTTTGGGAACGAAAGTCCCGAAGGTGGGGAGAGTTTGTAACGTCGAAATAAAAAAAAGAAATAAATCGGCCCAAGTCCATGGAGGGGCAAATTTGTCATTTTTCCCCTCCACCTACTATAGGGGTCCAAGTGGAACCCTAATAGAGGCCACCAGAAAAAAAAAAAAAAAAAAAAAAGAAAGAAAAAAAAAGAAAGGGAAGTCTAGGAGAGGGTTTGGGAGAATTGAGGAGACGTTGCTGAGACTTTGTCTAGAATCGAGGTCAGTTCTTGAATATTTTTCAGATTCGAGACTAACCTTTACGAATCGGGACCTAATGTTTGAATATGTTCATCTAGGGAAGCTGACTTCGTGAAGAAACTTTGCTGAAATTCGGGAATCGTTCGAGACAGTAAGCAAACTTTTGTGGCTCAAATCTCGTTCTATGTTGAGGCTAAAATCATGAAGAAAATACCAAGACGTAGCCTTCAACACAATCTAGAACTTTGTCGAAGGAACCATATCGATCCAAGCTTCAGATCAAAAGATATAAAAATTGGAAAATGATGGATCGAAAATGGGCTGCGGATTGCAGGAGAGAGAGAAAAGAAAAAGAAAACGAGAAAAAGGGCGGTGGGTGGCAGAGCGCAGCTCGACAGGCGGTGACACGCATCGAGCATTGACTGGAGCGAGGCAGCTCTAGCGAAACGATGATGCATGTCACCAACAGAAATCAGGCCGAACCACAGCGAACTGAACCGCTGGTCGAATCGATCGACCCGTGACTGAGTGAAGCAGTTCGCACGTGGCTGTTATGAGTGCAGCCTAGGACTGGCGTCCTTTCACACGCGTGGCTGGCGGGTTGTTGGCGCGTGGGAGGCTCGTTTTTCGTCTGTTTGTCCCGATTCCTATTTTAATTATATTTTTTTTTATGTGAATAGGGACCTAATCAGGGATAATGAGTGTTTTTTGACACCTTACGAGCACAGAGACGCTAGCGAAAGAGCACGCGTCAACCAGGTAAGTCTCCACACAGAACTTAGGAAGAAATACTTGTAGGAATCGTCTTGGTATGCATGCATGTTATATTAGTTTCCTTATGTGATTGGACTTTTCTATGTTGTGAGCTTAGGTTGCAAAGTACATGTTGTATGACTGTTAAGCTTAGGATACGATGAGAGCCTATAAGTAGGTGGCCTATTGGGTATAATTTTATACTCATTCTTGCTATCTTTCTTTTTTTTTTTTTTTTTTTTTTTTTTTTTTTTTTTTTTTTTTTTTTTTTTTTTTTTTTTACCTTTCAGGTACGTGAGGCGTTGGGTCGAGGTATGGCGTGATCAGAGGGGCGAATTGTCACAGAGGAATGCATGTCCGAGGGCATCAGTGCACTCTTTTCTTTTGCATTTAGATTTTCACATATTTGTTTTTTTGAACTTTCATTTGTTTGAATCTTTGTATTGAAACTTTCAGTCATAGGAATAAATGATTTCACCTTTACACCTTCTCAACTTTTTCTTTGCATAGACATTGTCTTTTGAGTCACGGCTCATAGTAAAATATTGGATCGTGACAGGTGATTCCTCAATAAATGGTTTCATCGGTTAACACTTTCTTCCATCTAATTCTAGTGATCAAAAGCTCGATTAACTTCATCTAAAACTACCAATTGTTCATGAAATTACTCCCGTTGTTGTCCTCTTCTTGCTCACATTCCCAATTATCCCATTCCTCCTCTATTGATTGTTGTGTGAGCTCGTAGACTGCAGAACATTCCTCTTGCCTCTATTGGATATTTCAAAATGTTATTGATATTAAATTCTACTTTATAGTTACCCATTCTTAATGTTATGGTTCTCTTGTAGACATCTACTATTGTTCTCCTAATCTTTAAAAATGGTCTCTCCATGATAATTGGTACATCATGGTCTGCTTCATAGTCTAAAATAATAAAATTGACTGGAAATATGAATTAACCTACTTGAAAAATGTCAATCTTTCCTTCTAAATAAGTGATGGACCTATCAGCTAGTTGGATGGTGACTCTAGTTGATCTAGCCTTACCGATCCCTAACTTCTTATAAATGGATAGAGGCATTAAGTTGATGCTTTCCCCTAAGTCACATAATGCTCTACCTAACTCCTTTCCTCGAATGGATAGAGGAATAGGAAACGAGCCTGAGTCTTTTTCCTTTAATGAGATCTTATTTTCATAATTGCACTACACTCTTCATTTAGTGTCACCATCTTGAATTCTTCAAACTTCCTTCTATTAGTGAGCACATCCTTCATGAATTTCACATAATTTGGCATTTCCTCAAAGCCTCCACTAGTGCTATGTTTATATGAATTTCCTTTAGAATATCCATGAACTTCTCGAAATGGACTTTCTCTTTCTTTCTTTTTATTCCTTGGGGAAAAGAAGGTGGTGACATGTATGTTTTGCTCTCTTCTTCACTACTGTCTGCTGCTTACATTTTGGGAGATTGTTTTGCTCGGCTCCTTTTGTCCAGTATTTTCCTCTTTTCTTTGTTGTGTATCAACTGTCTCTTGTGAGTGACTGTCACTGTGTTCTTTAATTTCACCTCCCACGTAACTCAGTTGCTAATTTACCCAACTAAACTTCCAAATTTTGCAAGGATGCTTGTTGGGTCTGCATCACAACATCATTTTTTTTTGTCATATATTCTTTCATTATGCTCTCAAGAGATGTTCTTGGTACGTGCTCAGCTTGGTTAGTTCCTTTCTCTTGGGTATTGGCTTATTGAGGACCATATGTCATTTGATTTTGTAGTCCAAAACTTGGAGGGTAGTTTGTTTTATGTGACATTTGTTGATTGTATGAACTTTGTCCCTTCCATGAGAAGTTTAGATGGTTTCTCCACCTTGAGTTATAAGTGTTTGAGAAGGGATTACTTTTCTGGTTGCCTTGACTAGCATGATTTCTCACATAAAAAATTGAGGATGGATTACTTGGACATTGATCAAAAGTGTGTTGTTCATAATATACACAAGATTCTGTTGTTGTTTGGGTCATTACAACAACAGTTTGAACCGGTGATTTAGTCATTGAGTCTTGTCCTAATGCTAGATTTTGTAGAATTGTCACAAAAGCGAATTGAGCATTGATAGAGGTGAAAACATCAACTTCAAGTACTCCTCGGATCTTCTTTCCTGGATTGCTTCTAACGTTAGCTTATTGACAATTGTTAGATGCTATTCTTTCTAGGATCTCATAACATTCATTGTACGTCATTGACAAAATATCAATCATCCACCACTTGTTTAGTTGCAATATTCCATCCATTTTAGAAAATCTCCATTTGGAAACAATGAGGTAGTTTATGATTAGACACTTTCTAAGCATCTCCTTAAGTCTTTCCTAAGCTTTGCTTAGTGTTTCATCTTCAAACCATTGAAAATTTACAATTTCATTTTTTGAACCATGCATTTCTAGTGGTGGAAAATACTTGATCAAAAAAATAAGGGAATAAGACCAGTCTAACCACGATTCTATCCACTCCTTGGAATCAGAATGAGTCTCTAATTACCAAAAATGACTTTAGCTTTAGGTAAGAATCTTCTCACGGTAGTCCATGAAATTGCCCAATGTTTGCAGCATTTGAAACATCACGAGATTTAGCTCAAAAGTAGTAGCATGCATTTTCGGTCTAATAATGCACAAATTTAGCTTTTACACAGCTGGATATGATTGCTCTTCCTCTGCCATCTACTAAATGAATAGCATTAGTAGTGATTTTCTCTAAATTAGCCATCACTCCTGTATTTTCAAACTTTTGATTCATTTGGACTCCAAAGTTTTCTTGATGTATATTTTGTTATGTCATTCTCAACCTTTGCTCCCTCAATCCTCGCCTAAAGGTTGTCTATATTTTAAGATCCAAAATAAATTTCAAATCCGTAGGTGCGTTCATACACCCAATTTTGTAGTAGAAAATTCAGTAGTAGAAAATTTGGTAGAAATAAATTCAGCTTATTATGGTTTTTGTTTTCAAACTCACTCTAATCTTCAAATCAGTAACTAAATTATGTTGCCTGGCAACTACTCAAAAAATTTGATAGCTTGTGAAGGTACATAATAAAATGGTATAAAATTCACAAGAATAAGTGCAAGTATACACTATCACAAGTAGTACGTAATAAGTAAATGATTGATTCGATAGAGAACCTATTTTTTTTAGTTACTTTTATTGCTGAAAATTAAGTGAGTTTTTAGTATCATTCAAATTTGTGTTGCGGTTGAAAAACAAATAGCAACGAAAAAATCAATGATAATGAAGAAGGATCGGGCTATAAGAGATGAAATTTATAAGTTGTTGAAATTTGTGGTGGATTTTAGCTTCTTTTAATTCAAGCCCTCTTTCGAAGGTCATGCATAGTCATTATTTCCATAATCATTTGGTAATTGCTATTAACAAAACGAAGAATTATTCCTAACTCTTCAAGTTTCTTACAATGGAATTAGAGTATTAGAGAGAGTATTAGAGAGAATTTCCTTGATCTCACTCATCTTTCGAATAAGAGAACAACTATATAGGTAAAGTGACCAACTAAACAAACTTGTAAATCACTAATAACAACCATTTAATTTGGAAAGTTCCTTGAAATTAAAAAATAACTCCACTTTTCCCCTCGGTTAGCACCTTAAAAGTTCAGAAAGATCCATAAAAATTAGAAAAATGTCATTTTGTCCTTTACGCTCACTTTTTCCTTTCTAATCATTCTTCAAAGGCCTTAAATCCCTAAAATTATTTTGTAGGGTATTGAAATGAGTTGCTTAAGACTTTTATTCTTGCTTGAATGCCTTGATTCCTTTTCTTAGATCTTTTGAATTACTTTTAACCTACTTTGAGTGTCTTCAAAGATAGTGTTTTAAGGCTAGGACTATTTCCATATGTTGTGTATGGAGTAGAAGTGGACAACCCAATGGAATTCACTTTCCTTGAACTCGCCCAAGGGCCAAGGACATACAAATAAAGAGCTAAGAACCCAAAACATAAGAACACATGCCTACGTCCTACGCATTCAAAACCTTAGGACCAAAGTCCTTAAAACAGGAATTATGCTTAAGGACCGAAAACCAATGGCTAGAACCCAAGGACAAGATCCTTAGAGAAAAAAAATTAAAAAAAAAAAAAACCATGACATTCCTGGAACTTGAGTATGATACCCTAACATATATCATAAAAGTAGTCTAGTTACTAAATTTTATACTCGCTCTAGTTTACATATTTTTCAGATAACAATTAAGTATTGGTCAAGAATGGGAATAAATCTAAAGTAGGTGTCAGCTTTTAAGGCTAAGAGCCTATACCATTTTGCATCAATTTTTGTGATCGTCATTTTGAATTTTGTTCCTTTGTATCTAAACTTAAAAATTATATTTTAAATACTATATGTTTTATTTTTTAAGTTCTTCCCAGTCTTTTTGTAATCTCAAAGCCAATAAGACATGTATTCTAAAGCATATTTTATACGCAACAATAATATTATAGTAGGACATAAGGAATCGATTCCTCGTGATTATAATTATTGTACAATATAGAGGTTGCTCTAAAAAATTATAAGTAAATTATCTTAGTTGATTGGAATCACATTCGTATCAGAATTAGAATGATTATAAGTTCACATGCTGGTGTGGTGTTTGTTAGATGAGCTAGACTATTTAAACATTGAATGAGACTCTTGTGATTTAGATGATGAGCTAGACTATTTAAACATTGAATGAGACTCTTGTGATTTAGATGAGCTTAGAGATTAGCCGACCGAATAGAGAATTTAGTCTATAACCTTCCAAAGACATAAGCTAGACACATGGTATATAGATTTAAAATATGATTTATGGACAATTGTCAACCACGGAGTATTTTTACCTTCATTTACGCTAATCTTTCTTTTTAAATGATACTCAGCTTACACAGCTTGTGACGAGTGTATATCAAAGCAAATGTGTTATGGAGCTTAAATAGATTAGAATTTTGTATAGGCCGATGAAATTGACACAAATATTTTGTGAGATCCATAGTGTTATTTAATGATTTGTATTATTTGAAACTTTATTTAAAACAAATTCATCTTAAAAAAAAATTAAAGAAAATATGGTGTTCATAGCCATTTAGAATCAAACAAAGTTGGAACAAATAAGAGCAACAAAGATGAACAAAATAGAACTATATCCCTCTCCACCGAGAGTTAACAAAGAGAAGCATCACGAGTCCCAACAATATCTCCAATACCATGAGATATGATGCAACAAAACTCCAATAGAACGTATCTACATATCCATTAATCTTGTCATCTTCTTCATCTCTCATCAACTCCTCATATTGATTCTTTGGTCTCCACTTATGACTCGAGCAACCTTTTCCAGCAACCACCCCGCAAAGATTAGGGTTACCTAAATAGCTGCCCTCAACAAATGTTCTAAGGTGGGGTGACATAGGGATTACGCCCGACAAGTTGTTGTAGGACACATTGAAGAACGAAAGAAAATCGAGCTGAGATAGGTTGGAAGGGATGCCTCCACTCAACAAGTTATAAGAAAGGTCCAAGCTCACCATTTGGTTCAATTCACAAAGGGTCTCCGGTATCCGCCCTTTCAATTTATTGTGTGAAAAGTTCAATGCATGGATCTTGTGTAAGTACCCAATTTGTGGTGGGATTGTTCCACTTAGCTCATTGTTTGATAAATCCAATCCACACATGTACTACAAAATATTTCCTTTATATTCCTTTATATTGTTGTAATCTATTCTTGGTCATGAAATTTACTTCAATCTCCCCTTTCGAATACTTATCGTCATGACTAATTCTCCAAAACATACCTTTCCCATCAAATACAACATCAATCTCAACAAAGAACATAGTTTTAAAATCAAGCTCCATTGATTCATATGAACTTTTAGACTCTTTGAGATCCCAAACGACATGTTACCTAAGCATGAAGGAATAGATCCTTTGAGTTTATTACCCGAAAGATCCATAATACTCATTTTAACCCACAAACATGTGTTGGAATTGAGCCACGCAAATGATTTCCTTTTAATAAAAGGAATTGTAAACTTGAAGATTTATTAATCCAAGAAGGAATATGTCCTGAGAATCTATTTTGAGTTAAAATGCCACTAGCTCCTTGTTTTTGGAAAAAGCCTTTGGAATTGGGCTTGAGAAGTTGTTGTGTTGCATGTACAAGTAGTTCAATGAAGGAACGTTGAAGCAAGAGGGTATGGAGCCATGTAATTGATTTCCAGAGACGTCAAAAAATTTGAGAAATTGAAGAGAGCAAAGTTGAATTGGGATTTTGCCTTTCAAACGGTTTTCTGAGAGTTGAAGATATAGAAGATCTGTTAAGTTACCAATCCAATGAGGAATTGAACTTGAGATACGATTCTCAAATATGTCCAACACAATTAAATTAGGACTAGTAATTCATCTTCAATACTTCCACTAAAATTATTGTTTCCCAATTGCAAACGACTTAGTTCATGCATGCTACTAAATATAAAAGAAGGCATCGTGGGACAAGTCGAGTGATTCCAGCTTGGGAAAAGGGTTTAAGAGAGAAGCGTGGAACAAGTAAAGCATGTGGTGGGAATGGTCGATGTCCAACAGAGTAGAAAGAGAGAGACGGAGTATGTGAGCTGTGAGCTGTGAGAGAGTGGCATTGAACTCCGTCCCACTCGCAGCAGCTCCGCCCACTCCACGACGGAAGGGAATCGATACTCAAATTGTGGCCATTAAAGAACCGCTTCACCTCCAACAATCCCAACCTTTCTTTCTCTAAGCAACCGCCGCATGCCTGCGCTAATTCAAACACCAATATCACCGCCACTACCAATCTTCCTGACATTCTCAATGTCTCTCCTCCGCTTCTCTCTCCCATGGAACACCAAAAGCCTGTCCTTTAGAACTGCAACCCCTGGTGGAGCATCCCAACTTTTCCACCACCTCCTTTTTCTACTCTTAAATTAAACCAGATTATTAAAACTTTATATATTCTAATTTGTTCTTCATAACTAATCATTAATCCCAAAAATTGTAAACGTAGGAATTTAAGTAAAGGCATGAAGCCCTTGCTGATGCCATCATTCATACACGAGGCATTGCCTCTACCTCAAAGACATAGTATGGGTATTTATAATAATACTCCATTCGTGAATGGTTGGAGTTTGAGAAATGCAATTCGGTTGTTTATTAGGCTCTACTATCTTTTTAAGGTAGGGTTTAATTCATAATACTTTTCTACCCACGGTTTATGCACGCATGCATGAACCCACTAAGGAGACTCATATATAAACTCCCTAAACTTGACTATAGGCATTTTGATATTTTCTTACCTCATGCCTAACATACTCATCTATGTTGGTCAACTATGTATTCTGGTTATTTATATCATCTTTCTAACTTTGCATAATACATAAAACATGTTTCTCGAAAATTTCAAACTTAAGGGTATAATGGTAATTTTACTATAAACATAATAAATTAATTTGTAGGTAAGAAGATTAAGATACTTGAAAATCAGATAATTAAGGTGAGGTTTTCAAAACATTATGACATGTTTAAAAAGTTATCACATCATAATACACTTCATCCAAACCATAACTCAATATCTTTAAATCACATCATAATTCCTACACTGTGATTAATCTCGAACCTAGCTTTAACCTTGCAATTATATTTAAAGATAAATGGTTTTTACTTTTCACTATTTTTAAAATTCAAGTCACATTAAAGGTATTCATTAAATTAAAAAAAATTAGTGCAGTGAAGTTTCATCGACAAAATTTTCTTCGACACTATCATTCTCATGACAACCTATAAGATATTAACGTCTACCATGTTTCCTTGATCATTTTCGTTTGAACTAATTTACTCATTAGTATACGTGAGCACATCTTTTTCCTATCTCTATGGTCATAACACTACATCGTTTAACTATGCGTCGAACATCTAACTGAAACATTTAAACTTCCTCAACATGTGTATACTATTGTTAATTAGCTTACTAACCTCTTTTCATGAAACTGTAACTCTACAATGTACAGATCATGATAAATCTAAATATGTTCTAAGTTATCAATACATCATGTAGCATTTACATTTCATGCACAAGGCATAATTGACAATAACGAGACGCTTGATGATGATGACGAGACATTGTAAGCTATCTATAAAATTTATAAGCCTAGAGCCTTGATACCAACTATAATGATCCTATTTTTCTTTTAAATTAAGATCTCTACGTAGTCCATGTCATGATTGCTACATAGGAAAAACTATTTAAAAAAAAAAAATTCATATAAGAAAATTTATCAAATTCACAAACCTTGCAAACATGGTAAAAACAAAATTGGAATAAAAGAAAAGCATCCTCGTTCAAAGATGAAAATACTACTAAACTACCTTAATAATGGGACTATAACATAAATGCAAAAAACTATCTACCTTACTTTATTCTATGGCTTCCTCAAATGCCTATCATCCATATATGAAACTCTTGTCATTAGGTAGAAAAAAAAAGATAAATATAGGATAAGTATAAACATACTCCACAGATGGCCCTAGGTTGATGTCGAGAAATGCAATCACATGCAGCATATTTATGACTAGTGGAATTTACTTTTCATAATTGTTCCTTCGAACTCTATTTTTCAGGTAAGGTTGGATGCATTATACTTTTCTATACATGGTTGACACATGCACACAAGAATCTACAAGGCAAGCTCGTATACATACCACTAGGCTTGACTATGGGATAAAACATAGTCATACTTCCAAAAACCAACTAAAAAAAAAGAGCATATAATATCGTAATGTATGTTTTTATACATAACATACTGAAGAAGTAATTCATGCTCGTATAACATACATGCATGAGGTCCTACATTAAGAATCATGGTTCAATGAGATAATGCACGTAATATGTAATGGATTGAAAAAAAATCTTAGAACAGTCGACACTCGCCAAAAATCTCACAATTTTCAGTTACGGCCACGAACTACCTGCACAACCCATCCCCCTTACTCTTTTTTTAGAACCGCCCACAAGCCCACTCTATCCGATCAATAGTTTTGTGCTATCTGAGAGCATGAGACACTGAGAGAAGGTGACGGTAGATGATCGATTCTCCATCGGACTGAAACAACTGGTATGATTAAGGAACTTTGCGTTAGCACGATACGAAGGACATGACACCATAGTATAAACATAAATGACTCATAACACACCACAGTAAGCAGAACGACGCCTTTCTGTCATGGTTTCAACATAGTCTCATCATCAGCAAGGAGAGCTGTTTATTTTCAAATAAATGGTCATGGTTTCAACATAGTCTCATCATCAGCAAGGAGAGCTGTTTATTTTCAAATAAATGGTGACGTCATGCTTCTCTATTTCATGTTACACGAATGCCCCATCGCCTTCGGTGTGAAGGAGAAGTGAACAGAGACTTAAAGCTGCGGGATTTGGATGGAGGGACGATGGAAGGGAAGTGTTGAAAGTATGCGGAAAGAGAGAAATGAAATCGAGATTTTTGAAGAAATCAGGCAAGGAAGAAGAGATCCATCGGACTCGGATCCAAGTCGGATACCCACCTCCAGCAGCCCACGGTCCAGTGAGAAACCGAAACCCAAACAACCCTCAGCCCATGTGCACCCACCGTGCCCGCGCTCTTAAAACGTGCACCCACCGACAAACGGCATGCACTCTAGCCCCTACACGTGCGTGATGTGAGTCGACTCCATCGGCTCACCGGGATCGTTCGGCTTGGCTCCATGATTCAAATTCGAATCCGATCTTATATTTGGACATCATTTCCTGTGTTTTGGACCCTTCCTGAGTTGATTTTGATCTGAGGCAAGTCGTTTTTCCTAGTTTTAAATTAAATTAAGTTAGGAGTTCAACTTTTACTAAGGCTATGGAGCAAATATTCAAATAGGTGAAACCTCAACATAAGTGAGAATAAATTCAAAAGACAAAACCAAGCTAAATTTGAAGGAGAACTTCGGCTAAAGTCAACAAAGTAAGTGGTCCTACTATCGGTTCAATCGAAAGACTTGTTTTACGTATAATGACACGTGTCTAGTGTCTCTTGCACGTGTCATGTATGTTGATATGATATTATGATGTGTTATGATGATGATATGATGTTATGGTTATGTGATGTATTATGATGTTATGATAAGATTATGGTGCATTTTGGCATGATGACATGAGATGTATGATAATAATATGACTTAGTATGATGATATCTCATGTTACAATAATGTGCATGTATGAAATGTCGTGTTGCATTGTGATAATAAGGAGTTTTTTTGATACAAACCCCTAAACAATATTATGAATGATGAATGTATGAAAGCTTATGCATGCATGTTACCTAGAGTAATATGCGAAGGATGTCTGGGGTTGTGTCGCATGAATGATTTAAGATGAAAAGCATAGGGACTTCATGCATTTTATATGTACATTTACATCAGGATACTTTCCCTTTCATGATGAGTGCAAATGCATACACTATGATGATGAACATCTCTTGCATGATATTTGAGAGTTTGTTGTACCTTCGAATGTCTGACTACTGTCAACTAGCTCGACTATGCAGATCCAGGGGGTGTGTAAACACGCCTGGTGAGCTCATGCTTGCATGTGTGGGGTGTGTGTAGAGAAGTAATACACATCTAATTTATCCGAACTGGAGGCAACCTCTATGATTGTTTTAAATGATAGATCCTTAATCATGATCGCATATATTTGCATTCACTGACCCCAACACTGGGGTCACTTACTAAGTATTTATTAAAATACTCAAGTCATGTGCTCCTATATTTCAAGTAAAAGCAAGACACTCATATACGGTTGACGTTGACAATGACATCACAATTAAATACCATGAAACTTGAATAGGATAATTGCAATTAATTTGGTAGATCCTTGGTCAGTATAGTGATTGCTATTTTTATATTTACTTAAGTTATAAGATCTTTTCTTAAACATGCAAGTCCATGACATTATTTTATGATTCATGAGGACGCTTCGGGTGGACGGTCAGAGCCTCCTGATTCATGAGGACGCTTCTGCCCAATTATAACTGGCTCTTCACGTCGTTTCTCATCCTTTGGTTTCTCTAAAGCCTTGGCAGTTCTCAAGGCTTCCTCATAGGTCTTTGGGTTGAACGCCTCCAACATGCGGCGGATTCTTGGTTCCAAACCCAATACAAATTTTTCTGTCATCTTTTCCTCAGTGTCCACCATGGACGGTGCAAATCTCTTGAGTTTATTAAACTCTCTGTTGTACTTCTCCACTGTGAGTCCTCCCTGTACCAGGTGGGCGAACTCCTACTGCCTTTTAAGTCGCTCTGACTTAGGATAATATTCTTTAAGCAAGGCCTCTTTAAATCGTTCCCAGTTCATTGGTCCCCCTTCTGGGTTAAGGAGGGTTTTGTTATCTCTCCACCATATCTCTGCGTCCTTTTGTAGGACGAAGGTTGCACAGGCGACCTTTTGGTTCTCTGGGCACTCTAACCGGTTGTGGAGGGTTTACTGGGGCATTGGCCTGAGCAGTGGCCTGTGCCTGTGCCTGTGCCTGTGCCTATGCCTGTACCTGTGCCAGTGCCAACGCCTGTGCCTGGGCCTGTGCTTGGGCTTGTTCCTGGCCTGTTGTAGACTGGCTTGCTGATTGGTTACCAAGGTTTGAATTAGGGCTTGGATGGAGTCACACATTAACCTAGTATTAGCATCTACTCCACCCATTGGGGGTGCAGCTTCAGGTGCGACTTGGAGTGGTAGGGTAGGCTGGGGTGGAGGTTCTACTTGTGGTGGAGGTTGTACTGGTGGTGGAGGCTCAGCTTGTAGTGGATCTAGAGGAGGTAGCTCAACTGGTGGTAAGACTGGGGCGGCGTAACTGTTACCGGCCCAGTCTCTAATCTTTCTTGAGGTGGGCCCTCTACTGCCACACCTCGTCCTACTTCTCTACGACGGGGTCGCCCCCTTCCTCGTCTTCGTCTTCCTCTTCCTCTTCCTCTTCCTCGTTCTCCGGGCATGGATCTATAAACCAATATAAGGTTGCTTAAGTCTAAGGCCTTAATACTATGCATATATATATATAACAATACGCACACTATACAATACATCGTAACGCCAAAGAAGTAAACATTCATCATGCTAAGCATCATATCATGCTATTAACAAAATTACTCAGCATGCAACACATGACGTCATACTCTTAAATAAATACGTGAAATATCACAACCATTTCAGTAATGTCAACATAAAAAAAAAAATGCATGCGAGTTTTAAAACGTTTCTCTTTTCTTATCTTATGCAAGGCGTACCTGACGGTGACGGGGCATCAACGTTGGGACCGTGGAGCGTGCCAAGCCTACATCGTAGGCTAGTATACAGAATCTAAAACCTAGAGCTCTGATACCAACTGTAACGACCCTAAATTTCCACATATCTAGAGTCGCCACTAACGTCTCATGTTCATCTCTAATGCAGAATAAAAATCTAAGCATGCTCACCTTTATTAGCGGAAAAATTTAAAACTTCAGAATACATTAAAACATTAGAAAACACTGCCGAACTTACGTGTTTCAAACATCGTGCTGGAGTTCAAAAGACAAAATAAAACGATTACAAATTAATTAATATCAATGAATGAAATGCAAACGCCCTATCCTAACCAAGACTAGGAAATTTAAATATGCAACTATCCTATGCACGCGCTACAGTCTCTGATCACGATGCCACCGTCAACCGTACATGGGAGCCTTGCCTTTACCTGAAAAACAATATGGCACACGGCCTGAGTATTTCGAAGAAATACTCAGTAAGTGACCCCACTATAGGGGCCATGCTAGTGCAAACACATGCAATCATGAATAGGGACCTATCTCTAATCATCTTAGGGGTGGCCTCCAGTCTCGGACAAATTGGATGTGTAGTACTTCCCTACACACGACTCACACGCGCGAGTGTGAGTCCCCAGGGCGTTCGCACACCCCCTGGACCCTCTGGTCAAGCTAATCTGTAGCGACGTCCGGAGGTCAGTGGAACCCCATAGTGTCATGCGCCTCATGAACACCCTCATCTGTGTGCTTTCGCACCTGTGCGCATTCGCGCTCATCATAAGGTGCGCGTCCGCACTCATCATCTCTAGGGGAAGTAGCCCTATGCTTATGAACATACAAAATGCATGAGGTCCCTCTAAATCCATCGTAATGTCTCTTCTGACACAACCCTCTAGTCTCATCTCTTTGTTACTCTAGGTAACGCATATCGTGGATATTTATATTAATATCATTTTCATGCTCTTAGGGTTGTGTCCTACGTCGATCTAACGACATGATGCAATATGACACTCATCATCATCTAGCATGCTCAATATGGAAAACATCATCATATTAAGGTAAAAATCATGCAATCATCATGCTCATCATAATGCCACAACGTGCGTCAAACATATTAAGCGTCACTTAACAAAATATGTATAAACTGGCACATATCATCAAGCATCATACAATTTATTTAGCCTATCCTATAGTAAGGCCACTTACTTGGTTGGCCTCGGCCGAAGTACTCCCTAAATAGCTAAACGTAAGCTCCCGTTCCGTGAGAGCTGCTTCCTACTTCGCTGGGGTTTGTTTCCTATCACACCGTTCACCACTTTCCGTTAGTATTTCACAATTAATTTACCTATAATTTAATAAATGTGAAATACGACTCTAAAACGGCCTCGGATACCTTAATTGGGGCCGGAAACAGATCTGGGAGGGTCGAAACAGTGGAAACCGGGCTGAAAACAGGTGAGCCGAGCCGAACAGCCGCTGGAGCCGCCGGAGGAGCCGTCGGAGCGTCACCGGAGGGAGCCCGAGCCGTTTGTGCCGAGCCGAGCCGAGGACTGCCGCGCCGCTGTGTGACACGTGGCAGCATCAGAGAAAGCCACGTCGGGCGGTAGTGTCGGGTCGAAGCGCGGGTCACAGTCCGATTCGGGTCGTGGTTCGGGTCGCGGGCTGTGGAAGGCTACTGGGCCAAGGCTAAACGTTGGGCCTCGGCTTTCTGGGCTGGGCCGCAAGTGTTTGGTTTGCAGGCCGGCTCAATTGGACCGTGGGTCTAGTTTGGGTTGGTTCAACTGAACCGTAGCTTCTGGGCCGGTTTGAGGTTTGGGCCGCTGTAGTTGGGCTGGGCCAAAGGCAGAGCCCAAGGGAGGAACGGGCTGGCTCTCCCGGGCTCTGGGTTCGGGTTGACTCGGATCCGTGGATCTCGTCTTCCTTACCCGACTTTGGCCGATTTTTCGGCGAGCTTTCTCTCTTCTTTCTGCGGCGTTTCCGTTGCCGATTTCGGTCCTCTTCCTTCCCTTTTCCTCTTTTTTCGTCGTCCTTCTTTCCTTTTTGGGAGTTTTGCGGCCTAAAAGCTCCTAAAAGCCATAGATCTAAGAATCGATTAAGAAACCTAACTTCCGACCTCGGTTACCGACGACGACGCTTACGAAATAATACAAAACGCACCCTGAGTTATTGTGCTTTCGTTAGGGATCTCTCTTACGGTAGTAACAGGTCGTTTGGTGTCGGTTTAAGGGTGGTTTGAGGGCTCGTCGGAGAAACTGGACACTCGCCGACGTTTGTCCGAAATCTCTCTCTCTCACTCGAAATTTTCTCTCTTTTCTCCCTTTGCAGGTGTTCTGAAGATGCTGGGCTGAGGGTGGGCGTGCTGTGGCCGTCGTTTCGTGTGGGTTCCGCGAAACTCGGTGGTCGCTGGAAAACTCGCGGGTTTTCCGGCGACTGGGTTTTTTTTTTTTTTTCGTTTTCATTTATTTATTATATATATATATTTTTTTTCTTTCTTTCCCGGGTCGTTACATCATAGTTATGCGTGCTTGGGTGAGAGTGGTGCACTCTTTTTTTGTTTATTTTGCTCGTTATTTCAATTTGTCCCCATTCTTTTCTTCCTTTCTTTCCAAATGGCAACCGCCCCCGCTCGCACCCTCACGCCCATCGCAGTTCTTCTCCCCAACGTGTCTGCGCGGGCCCCACCACCACAAACAATTGATCTTCTTCTTAATCAACCTCTTGTGTATCTACTTCTTTCACCTGACCTTTGACTTTGCACATCACAGCTTCATATCCAAGTTGATTGCATTTGGAGAAGAAGGCGTCAGGTCTTCTCCAACACTTGTATGGTGGATGACCTTTCTTCTCACAATGGCGGCAAGGTGGATAGAATTTTTTGGAACCTCCTTTTGTCTTATGATAATTGGTAGATGAATCTCCATTTGTCGATTAGTTTTTGAAAATTTTCTTGTTTTCATACTTGTTGCCTTGATGCTTAACAGGTAAGGTACCTTCAATTACCCCTTCTTGCCTCATAGACCTCCTTTGCTCTTGTGTTTGTAAAGCATTCAAGAGCTCTGTAAGAGAAATCTTTGACAGGTCTTTGGTGTTCTCCAGAGTAGTAATGGTGGCTTCAAACTTCCCTGGAACAGTGACCAGCAGCTTTTCAACGATCCTGGAATCATTTAACACAAAACCAAGCAATCTCACCTTGTTGGCAATTCTAAGAAGTTTGTCAAAGTACTCTTTCACAGACTCTGACTTCTTCACCCTCTGCAACTCGAAATCCCTATCAAATTTAGGACTTTTATTCCACGAATCCTCTCATCTCCTTCATATTCAGCCTTGAGGTAATCCCAGATTTCCTTTGTTGTTTTGAGGGACATTATTTGTATGCTGCAAATAGGCAAGCTTTTGCATTTGATTTTCTTGTCGTCTTTTCCTTCTGTGTTTTGATTTGTGCTACAGTAGGATTGGCTGGAAGTGGGGGGACCTCGTAATCCTCTTCTATTGTTTCTCAAAGATCCAAAGTCTCCATACGAACTGCCCACATTTGATAATTGTCTTCATCAAAGACTGGTGGTGCAACAGCTGAAAAACTAGATACTCATCCCATTTTGATCTCACAGATCCTTTAAGAAGACGGCTTTGATACCAATTTGTTAGTGTAAAAAGTGAGTGATTGAATGGTTGATGAGAAGGTTGTCTTCATCGAAGACTGTGGTGCAACAGCTGAAAAACTAGATACTCATCCCATTTTGATCTCACAGATCCTTTAAGAAGACGGCTCTAATACCAATTTGTTAGTGTAAAAGTGAGTGATTGAATGGTTGATGAGAAGATTGTATTATAAAGTGCAAGAAGGCTCTCTATATTAATAGAATACATATAGATATTTAAAAAATCTACTACACATCTGTAGAAAATCTGGTAACAAAACAGTAAACAAATCAAAAACTAAAGAAAATCAAATAACTATTAGGAAATTTAATCCGATACTAACTGACACCCATCTAAACATACACGTGATCTTTAACAGAAACTACTACTAAGAAAAGCAGAGACACTTCTCCTGCATAATAAAGAAAAATAGTCTACATGTAAATTCATCATTTAGTTTAATATCAACAAGGCATGTTATTATATAAAATTTTTGATACATGTTTAAAAGTTCTCTGATTTCCCCCTTATGCATATTATTCTCTTCAAGAAAATAAAAGGTCTCCGACTTTGGGTGGATGTAGCCTTCCGATTAGGAGAGCCCTCTAACAAATTAGGAACATCCTCCACAAAGATAACATTTTCATGTGAAGCTCCACGGAATTTTGCAGATGAATATCTCCTCTATGTGTTGTACTCAAGAATTCGCCAGACCAATTAGTAGTGATGCTTTCCAACTGAGTTTCGTTTATATCTTCTTCAATGTTATTTTTCCATTCATCCCGTTGAAAACCAGATGCTTGCCAATCATTTGGCTCAACTCTCATACCTTGTTCTTCATTCAGTTCCTCGTGAGAAGTAGATTTCAGCGGATCCTACATTTTCAAGATCATTATCTTGAAAACTTCTAGAATGATTTGATAATACTCCAATATCATCATTTTCCTCACGAATATCAATTTGCTGAATGGAAGATTCGACATCCGGTATGCTAGTATGATCCTCGACATCAATTTGAGGAACTTCACGATATAAAAAATTTGCAGCAGTTTCTTGTAAAATTCTTCTCATACGTTGTCCTAAATCTTCTCTCATCTCCATCGAGTTGGTACCAGCTATTTGGCTGGCTAAACCATTCTCTGCAACCTGTTCTTGTGTACTTTCTACCGCATCAAGAGATGCTTCCCTACCTTCAACACTAATTCCTTCTAAATAATATCTGACTTCAGCAATAATTCCTTCTAAATAATAGCTGACTTCAGTTAGACCAATGCTATAAGAGACTGCGTTATGACTTTCCACATTAATTAGCCCAGAACATCCAGAAAGATTATCTAATCAGCATCATCACTATTATATGTGGTGTCAGAATGTCGGCTACTTGCTTGATCTTGAACAGAATTATCCGATCTGGAGAAGAATCCCTCCTTAATTCAAAGAAAGTCAAAATATCATTGCTATCATCAAAAGGGATAGGCCTACGTTTGGCAAAAATTCAAAGTTGACACTGAAGGAAACAATACACGACTCTCATTCTGAATCAAGGAAAATTTTTCTTCCTCAAACTTTTTGTGGCCCAAATCCGGACCTTTTACACTTTCACAAACTCCAAAGTAACTTAGTATCGTTCAACTTTACAACATTTGGAAGCTCCCAATCAAAGAATGTTAGTCTTCCAAGCAGGTAGCAAGTTAATGATCCTTAACCACAATGCCTAGTGATCAGATTTGTGTTTTTTTTTACTATAATTGGTAATGAATTCAAGTTCAACTAGGAAAACAAACAATGTCCATCAATGTTAACACTAATGTAGAAAAATATGTTAGTACAAAGATTTGTTAAGCTCTAGGTTTAGTTTAACCAAATTAAGACACAGGAATAAGTGACCAGATAACTTTTGGATTGAGGATATACAATCGCATATAAAATTGATCACTATTTCTCATACCTCGGTAATTTAGAAAAATTTAGTTTTCTAATAATGTAATTAGCATTAAGGATATCATTAGACATTAGATATTCATCTTACATGTCAATGGTGATTGGAGTGGCATTGATGAGACACTCGTAGCAATTTACATGGCAGTAATTTGGCACTTGTTGCCCATTCTCGAAGTTTCTCTGATCTACAAGAAATTTACTAATGATATTCAGATGCGGCAATATAGGTGTCTTGAGGTTTTTCTTGCATCTAAATATTCGACTCTAGCAGATATGTGGTTATTTGCTTGCATTTGTTTTGAGTTGTCCACTAGTGATGTTCTCTTTTATCTACATAGTAGTGACAACTATGAAAGGGATGAGGTATGTTCAAAGATTTTTTTTTTCTTTTTTTATCAGTATGATCATTAATTCTTAACATGTAACATTTGTTAATCGAGTCTCACCTCCCCTTAGGAAGCATTATTTCTACTCATAGTAAAGTCTCACATTTTCAATCGTTTGAAAACCATGCTGAAAAGTTATTATTATTATTGTTATTGTTGTTTGTTTGAGTTCTCAATGAGTTATAATTTTATTCTTTGATAGGTTTCTTCTATTGTAGCGGGAAGAGCGGCATAATGTGGAAGTCTACCAGATATTGAAATATTTGGTCGGTTGTTTTTTGTTTGGTTAACTGGCTGAAAAGGCTCAATTTAATTTCAACCATGTCATACACTATATATGCCACGTGAATAATTTGAAAAGGCTCAATTTAATTTCAACCATGTCATACACTATATATGCCACGTGAATAATTTGAAAAGGCTATCTGTTGGAAAATATAAAGAATTTTGCTTTTAACATGCCTTTCTTTCCGGTTTTTTTTTTTTTTTTTTTTTTTTTTTTTTTGTAATACAATGTAGCTATTATCTTAGCTAATCGTATTCCCCTTAGCTCATAGGATAGTGGTAGTATACATATGGTACTTGTTTCTTATTTTTTAAAAATAACTATATGTATATCACGTCAACATCACTAGTATACGTGTTCAGGGAACAACAAAACAAGACTTTGCTATGAGTATCAGCTTATTACATGGACCTTCTCTTCTTGAAGTTGTAATTTCTACTATTTATTTTATTTTCAGGATCATTTCGCATTGATGGTGGAGCTTCTTAGAGTGATGCATCGCAAGGTAATGTTAACATACTTACAAATACCATGTTGTCTTTATTTTATATATTTGAAAAAAATTCACTTATTTATATTTTGCTGTTTCTTAAAATATCCGATTGCATTAGGTGACCGCTATTCAAGGGACTACTTCAACAGATATGGTGAGTTGAGGCATATTCGTCAATTGCGCTTTTGGCCTCTTAATAAGGTGCTGACTGAGAAGTATGATTTCAGTGAGCAAGATGCTTTTGACTTGGCTGACTTTCTTGTTACTTTATTGGATTTGCACCTAAAAAGAGACCAAGAGCAGCACAATGTCTCAACCATCCGTGGTTGAGTTATGTCCCAAGAATTCTTGAATCTTCTGTATCAACCCATCAAAATCAGCACGAACATCAGGACGCTTCAACTAAAAGAAGCGAGAAGGACAAGAGAGAAGCTATGGAGATTGGAATGGGAAACATGGCTATTGATGGAACTTCGAAATCGACGTCATCGAAATAGACATGACTAAAAATGGCAATGTACGCGATTTCAAGCTATTTTTGGTGCAGTATAATCATGGTTTGTAGCTTAGATTTCCACCAGAGTTGGAAACATATTCATGAACCACATGGATTCAGTGTTGTCCTACATGCTATCCGAAGCAATCATCATCTTTTACTTTGGTGAGGGTCGACCAACATTCGTAGACCCATCTCGAGTAACTTCGAACGGTGGATTGTTTTGACAGAGTGTGCGTTCGAGTACGGTTTGCATATCTTTACAAACTACCAATATTTTCAGGTCTCTTGTAGCACAACTTTCTGGATCGAAATTTCTTCCTGAAATCTTGAACAGATATAAAATATATTTTTGGTGCTAGATTCTTGTCATTTTGTTTATTGTAATGTTGGCAACTAACGGGTTTTCTATTTAAAATGAAATTTTTTTAGATATTAAAACTTTTCAGATATAAAATAATCGGGCGGCCCGAAAGGGGATGGAGGTTACCCGACTCAATCAATGAAATGAGCATATGGTCGAGTGCCGGAGAGACTGGGCAGCTGAGAAAATTTCAGACCATACAAATACGATGCTTCCCGAAAGACAATCTTGTGAGGAAGCCGAGGTTGAAGACGACTGCAAGTCCATAACCTAATCGTACTCTTGATCCTTGAAACCTGTCATGGAGCTGGCCTTAGATTCCAACCTTGTAGAAGCAGAATTGGAGCAAGACCTTGAACATGTAGAAGCTGGAAATGGACTTGTCCACTGTCACAATCGTACTTTTGCAGTAGCGGGATAGCGACTATGCAACACTTGTTTTAACCCAATGAACAAATCAGTGATGTGAATTTCAGATTTCGTGGACGATATCGACGCATGCTCGAACCTCAAGTCATGTATGAGAGAAATACTCTAAAAAACTTGAGTAATATGCTAATTTATTTGATATTTTTTAAAGTTGTGGATCTATTAGACACAAAAGTGAGAATTAAAAAACTTATCAATTACAATTATTATTAATAATATTAAATCTATTTTGTTCATATTTTTAAACCCTTTTTTCTAAGACATCACATAAATACTAATTTTTCATTTATTACCATGTTGAACTTATAAGACATCACATAAATACTAATTTTTAAACCCTTTTTTCTAAGACATCACATAAATACTAATTTTTCATTTAATACTCTAGAAAAGGTTGGCACATCGATGAAAATTTGAAAACTCCCAGATTCTTATTCTTGTTGACTTGATCGAACTTAGCAAACTACCATTTTTCAAAAAGTTATTTTTATTGGTAGAGAGGCATCTTGGTGATTTGAAGTGAAGAAGAATGGACCATTTGGGGACATGCTATATTCTTTGACATAAAGGTTATGGATCCTTGTAGGATGGCTATTATGTAAGCCACTTGTGAGAAGTGGGGTTCAATGAGAACAAGCTAAGAAATCTATAAAAAAAAAACATAAGCATCTGCTCTTGAGTGGAGCACTTCAATAATGGTTTCGATGCATGCTATTGAAACCACTTTGGGAGGGTGTCATAAAGTTCTAAACCCCTTCCTTTGGCCCCTTTTTCTTTTCGTACAACTTCCAAGAATATGAGAAATGTTGGGTTTTATGTCCTAAAACTCATAGTTTGTAAATAAAAACATATTCTGTTTTTAATAAAGTTATTATTGATGTTTATTCAATAAAGATGGTTATTGAATAAAGTAAATTTTACGATCATTAATCTAAATTCAATAAACTAAGAACACCCTGACTATACTAGGATTACTTGAACTATATATAGAGACATAAGAGTGGATCAAGTTCAAGTATATAGTCAAAATGATCTATAGTACAGGGATAAAGTTGAGTACCTTATTCTGGGACACTATGGATGCAGCCCACTTTTGTATATGATATAAACAATGTGATCACTAAATTGTACATGTGGAGACATGTGAGTGGAGGCGTCCTATGCAATGAGTATTGCATAAGATCAGACCATGAAGAAAATCACTCAATATGAACTCCTGTTTATTCGAAATTATCCTTAGATTTGCATGAGTGAGAGTGGCCCGAGTTCGCTGACTCAATAAGCCTCCCATTCCAGGAGTAAGACTGGGTGAATAGCTGGGGACATAGGGTGGAAGATGGAATTCACTCCTACTCGCTTTTAGGGATAGTAGAGAGGTTGTTCACTGAAGTACTGACTCCAGGTCTTGAACAAGGGGCCCCACCCTGTCATTGGCCCGAAAGGGATTCGGTTTGGTGGTTGGACCACAAACCAATTGTTCATTAAAGGATCAGTGAACTTAAGGAACAAGATGCAACTTTAGGGGTAAATACGGTAAATTGACCTAGCTTTGGTTACGAACAACCTGTGAAGGATTGACTTACTAATCATAGTTATATCAAATGGATAGAAATATATCTATAGTGAGGGGAGTGCAACTACTAGGCTATAGTGGAGTGTCCTAGTAGTTAACGAATGTTGGTTAAAAGGTTAATGAGTTTAGCCGGTTAATCTCGGATCGTTGGAACCCATGATCTTTAGGTCCATTAGGACCCCTTGCTAGCTCACATCGGACTAAACCTTAGACCAGGGTGACGAGTGAGTTCGTAGTGTTGGAACTCAAATTAGGAATATGCGGTTAAATATATACGATATATTTAACCGCATTTTGATTTAATTACAAATTAAAAAAAAATGAGAGAATTTGAGTAAGATTTAAATATTTTATTATGAATAGAGATTCATAATCAATATGTGCCGGAATTGATTGGGATGCATTTGATTTAAAGTTAAATATTAATTAAATTGTTTAATTAATCATTTAATATTATTTTGATTTGAAATTAATTATTTAAATTAATTGTTAAATTAAAATAAAGAAAGTCAAAATATTGACTTCACTAAGTGGAAAAATCGATGTTTGAGGTGATGGAATATTGAGTGTCAATATATGGTTTAACCAAACTTGCATGTTTGCCTACCTAATCTCACAAATTTGAGTGGAATTTTGAGTATTAAAATTTAGTAAAACCAAACTTCCATGTTTGTCAAATAAACCCCATAAATGGAATTTTGAGGGTCAAAATTTTGTTAATTCAAACTTGCATGCTTGCCTCAAATTTGCATGAACATGCAAATATCATTTTATAAATAGAGTAATCAAAGTACATGCAAAGTCTTCTTGAAAAACTTTGAGAAATTCTCTCCAAATTTTATTTTTACGTATACTAAATTCCTTTCAAATTTAATGACTCACTCGATTCCACAATTCCATTCTAAGGCCGAAGAATAGTAGAGAAGACACTAGTGGTGGTTCGAATCCGATTCGTGAGGCAAAAGGAATTTAACCTACAAAAGGTTAGTATTCAAACTCATTGAGTTTTAATGGTTTTGAACATGTTAGCTAATTTATTATAATTGATGTACTTAGAGTGCCTTAGATCCAAATTGCTTCGGCATATGTTATAACGACACCATCATATCGATGCTTGCCGAGTCGCGCTCTGTCCCTTCTCAAGTTGTGCTCCGCCGCGCTTTTTCCCTTCTCGAGTTGTGCTCCGCGCCCGCCGCCCTTTTTTTTTTTTTCTTTTCTCTCTCTCCTACAATCCGCAACCCTTTTCTGATCCACCGTTTTCTGATTTTCATATCTTTTGATCTGGAGCTCGGATCGATATGGTTCTTTGGGTAAAGTTCTAGATCGTGTTGAGGGCTACATCTTGGTATTTTTTTTTTTTTGTGATTTTAGCTTCAACATAAAACGAGATTTGAGCCACAGAAGTTCGCTTACCATCTCGGATGATTCAGCTTCCCTAGATGAACGTATTCAGCTTCTCGGACGAGATTTTTTCGTGATATGGTTCTTCCGATTTTCTACCAAGTTTCTTCACGAAGTCAGCTTCCCTAGATGAATGTATTCAAACGTTAGGTCCTTATTCATAAAGGTTAGTCTCGGATTTGGGAAACATTCAAGAACTCACCTCGATTCTAGACGAAGTCTCGGCGACGTCTCCTCGATTCTCCCAAATTTTTATTTTTTTATTTATTTTATTTTTTTTTTTGGCCTTTAGGGTTCCACTTGGACCCCTGTAGGGGGAAGGGGACAAAATGATACATTTGCCCAGGGGCTTGGGCCAATTTATTTATTTTTATTTTGGCGTTACACGAACTGGTGTAGCAAATATGTGTATTACTGAACCACCATGGACTATCAGGCTTATTAATTACAACTAATGTAGCAAATAATAAGAAATTGTTTTGTACGAGGCTCACGAACTGGTGCATGGCACAAAAACTGTGCATATGCCCTTCGAAGACCATATCTCATTCGTTTCTGATTTGTTTTGAACAAATAACCACTCTTTTTCATACGTTTTTTCATGATCTATAAACCCATGTTCGTAAAAAGAGTAAAAATTTTCAAAATCTGGACCTTTATATCCTCGGAAAATTACTTCCAACTATGTCGAAACTTTGAGAGACCATAACTTTGAGCTCAGTTGATCAAATTTGATGAATTTTTTTTTTATTCCATGTAACTTTTCGAGAGCTATGTCTTGGCAAGTCACCGAAGGCGGCTTGTCCGACCCTTCGACCCAAAATACGTTCGTTTTGGTTCTCAAATTGGATTACACAATGTTTTTCTTCAAGTTTTCATCTGTGAAGTTTGAAACCAGTACCTCACAACTCTAGGATATACATATTTTGTGTTCTTCATTCACTTTTATGAATGTACTATATAGTGCAGGGGAGTATGGTCGCATGGCCGGACATTAGGATGTTGTGGTGGTGCCTCCCATCCATGGGTATGCCTCAAAATGTACTGATAAGGCACCAAAACCAGCAATAATCTTGAATGATAAACCACGAAAGCCACCAATAATCTGCTTCTTCTTCCCTATCCATACCTATATAGGAGATGGTAGGAACCCAAGCACTACACTAGAGCATGAATCAATCATCACAACGACGGACTCTATCAGGAGAGCGAGCAGAACCTACTCTAGACCTTTATCCAATTTTGAGAAATGGGGATCAAATTTTTCTTCCACAAGAGTTCTCTAGTAGGGAGTGGCTTTTCAGATTAAATTATTTTATAATCAGTAAGCTACATTACAGACTAGATTCCCACATGGGAATGATCGAGGCGAAGGTGGGATTGGTCTCGGAGGGAAATTGAAATAACGAGCAAAAGAAATAAAAAAGGGGTGCAACACGAGGACTTCCCAAGTGGTCACCCAACTTAGTACTACTCTCGCCCAAGCACGCTTAACTGCGGAGTTCTGATGGGATCCGGTGCATTAGTGCTGGTATGATCGCACCCGACATGCCATGCGCACAAATTGCATTTAACGCATGCGGAGAGGGATGATCGAGGCGACGGTGGGTGCATCTACGTGCTCGGAACGGCCGGCGGGGCCCGCGCGGACACGTCGGGGAGAAGAAACGCGATGGGCGTGAGCGGGGGAGGTTGCCATTTGTAAAGAAAGGAAGAAAGGAAGAAAGGAAGGGGGAGAAATTGAAATAACGAGCAAAAGAAATAAAAAATGGGCGTGAGCGGGGGAGGTTGCCATTTGTAAAGAAAGGAAGAAAGGAAGGGGGAGAAATTGAAATAACGAGCAAAAGAAATAAAAAAGGGGTGCAACACGAGGACTTCCCAAGTGGTCACCCAACTTAGTACTACTCTCGCCCAAGCACGCTTAACTGCGGAGTTCTGATGGGATCCGGTGCATTAGTGCTGGTATGATCGCACCCGACATGCCATGCGCACAAATTGCATTTAACGCATGCGGAGAGGGATGATCGAGGCGACGGTGGGTGCATCTACGTGCTCGGAACGGCCGGCGGGGCCCGCGCGGACACGTCGGGGAGAAGAAACGCGATGGGCGTGAGCGGGGGAGGTTGCCATTTGTAAAGAAAGGAAGAAAGGAAGAAAGGAAGGGGGAGAAATTGAAATAACGAGCAAAAGAAATAAAAAATGGGCGTGAGCGGGGGAGGTTGCCATTTGTAAAGAAAGGAAGAAAGGAAGGGGGAAGGGGGAGAAATTGAAATAACGAGCAAAAGAAATAAAAAAGGGGTGCAACACGAGGACTTCCCAAGTGGTCACCCAACTTAGTACTACTCTCGCCCAAGCACGCTTAACTGCGGAGTTCTGATGGGATCCGGTGCATTAGTGCTGGTATGATCGCACCCGACATGCCATGCGCACAAATTGCATTTAACGCATGCGGAGAGGGATGATCGAGGCGACGGTGGGTGCATCTACGTGCTCGGAACGGCCGGCGGGGCCCGCGCGGACACGTCGGGGAGAAGAAACGCGATGGGCGTGAGCGGGGGAGGTTGCCATTTGTAAAGAAAGGAAGAAAGGAAGAAAGGAAGGGGGAGAAATTGAAATAACGAGCAAAAGAAATAAAAAATGGGCGTGAGCGGGGGAGGTTGCCATTAGGGCCATTTGTAAAGAAAGGAAAAAGGAAGAAAGGAAGGGGGAGAAATTGAAATAACGAGCAAAAGAAATAAAAAATGGGCGTGAGCGGGGGAGGTTGCCATTTGTAAAGAAAGGAAGAAAGGAAGAAAGGAAGGGGGAGAAATTGAAATAACGAGCAAAAGAAATAAAAAAGGGGTGCAACACGAGGACTTCCCAAGTGGTCACCCAACTTAGTACTACTCTCGCCCAAGCACGCTTAACTGCGGAGTTCTGATGGGATCCGGTGCATTAGTGCTGGTATGATCGCACCCGACATGCCATGCGCACAAATTGCATTTAACGCATGCGGAGAGGGATGATCGAGGCGACGGTGGGTGCATCTACGTGCTCGGAACGGCCGGCGGGGCCCGCGCGGACACGTCGGGGAGAAGAAACGCGATGGGCGTGAGCGGGGGAGGTTGCCATTTGTAAAGAAAGGAAGAAAGGAAGAAAGGAAGGGGGAGAAATTGAAATAACGAGCAAAAGAAATAAAAAATGGGCGTGAGCGGGGGAGGTTGCCATTTGTAAAGAAAGGAAGAAAGGAAGAAAGGAAGGGGGAGAAATTGAAATAACGAGCAAAAGAAATAAAAAAGGGGTGCAACACGAGGACTTCCCAAGTGGTCACCCAACTTAGTACTACTCTCGCCCAAGCACGCTTAACTGCGGAGTTCTGATGGGATCCGGTGCATTAGTGCTGGTATGATCGCACCCGACATGCCATGCGCACAAATTGCATTTAACGCATGCGGAGAGGGATGATCGAGGCGACGGTGGGTGCATCTACGTGCTCGGAACGGCCGGCGGGGCCCGCGCGGACACGTCGGGGAGAAGAAACGCGATGGGCGTGAGCGGGGGAGGTTGCCATTTGTAAAGAAAGGAAGAAAGGAAGAAAGGAAGGGGGAAATTGAAATAACGAGCAAAAGAAATAAAAAATGGGCGTGAGCGGGGGAGGTTGCCATTTGTAAAGAAAGGAAGAAAGGAAGAAAGGAAGGGGGAGAAATTGAAATAACGAGCAAAAGAAATAAAAAAGGGGTGCAACACGAGGACTTCCCAAGTGGTCACCCAACTTAGTACTACTCTCGCCCAAGCACGCTTAACTGCGGAGTTCTGATGGGATCCGGTGCATTAGTGCTGGTATGATCGCACCCGACATGCCATGCGCACAAATTGCATTTAACGCATGCGGAGAGGGATGATCGAGGCGACGGTGGGTGCATCTACGTGCTCGGAACGGCCGGCGGGGCCCGCGCGGACACGTCGGGGAGAAGAAACGCGATGGGCGTGAGCGGGGGAGGTTGCCATTTGTAAAGAAAGGAAGAAAGGAAGAAAGGAAGGGGGAGAAATTGAAATAACGAGCAAAAGAAATAAAAAATGGGCGTGAGCGGGGGAGGTTGCCATTTGTAAAGAAGGAAGAAAGGAAGAAAGGAAGGGGGAGAAAAATTGAAATAACGAGCAAAAGAAATAAAAAAGGGGTGCAACACGAGGACTTCCCAAGTGGTCACCCAACTTAGTACTACTCTCGCCCAAGCACGCTTAACTGCGGAGTTCTGATGGGATCCGGTGCATTAGTGCTGGTATGATCGCACCCGACATGCCATGCGCACAAATTGCATTTAACGCATGCGGAGAGGGATGATCGAGGCGACGGTGGGTGCATCTACGTGCTCGGAACGGCCGGCGGGGCCCGCGCGGACACGTCGGGGAGAAGAAAAACGCGATGGGCGTGAGCGGGGGAGGTTGCCATTTGTAAAGAAAGGAAGAAAGGAAGAAAGGAAGGGGGAGAAATTGAAATAACGAGCAAAAGAAATAAAAAATGGGCGTGAGCGGGGGAGGTTGCCATTTGTAAAGAAAGGAAGAAAGGAAGAAAGGAAGGGGGAGAAATTGAAATAACGAGCAAAAGAAATAAAAAAGGGGTGCAACACGAGGACTTCCCAAGTGGTCACCCAACTTAGTACTACTCTCGCCCAAGCACGCTTAACTGCGGAGTTCTGATGGGATCCGGTGCATTAGTGCTGGTATGATCGCACCCGACATGCCATGCGCACAAATTGCATTTAACGCATGCGGAGAGGGATGATCGAGGCGACGGTGGGTGCATCTACGTGCTCGGAACGGCCGGCGGGGCCCGCGCGGACACGTCGGGGAGAAGAAACGCGATGGGCGTGAGCGGGGGAGGTTGCCATTTGTAAAGAAAGGAAGAAAGGAAGAAAGGAAGGGGGAGAAATTGAAATAACGAGCAAAAGAAATAAAAAATGGGCGTGAGCGGGGGAGGTTGCCATTTGTAAAGAAAGGAAGAAAGGAAGAAAGGAAGGGGGAGAAATTGAAATAACGAGCAAAAGAAATAAAAAAGGGGTGCAACACGAGGACTTCCCAAGTGGTCACCCAACTTAGTAGGAAATAACGAGCAAAAGAAATAAAAAAGGGGTGCAACACGAGGACTTCCCAAGTGGTCACCCAACTTAGTACTACTCTCGCCCAAGCACGCTTAACTGCGGAGTTCTGATGGGATCCGGTGCATTAGTGCTGGTATGATCGCACCCGACATGCCATGCGCACAAATTGCATTTAACGCATGCGGAGAGGGATGATCGAGGCGACGGTGGGTGCATCTACGTGCTCGGAACGGCCGGCGGGGCCCGCGCGGACACGTCGGGGAGAAGAAACGCGATGGGCGTGAGCGGGGGAGGTTGCCATTTGTAAAGAAAGGAAGAAAGGAAGAAAGGAAGGGGGAGAAATTGAAATAACGAGCAAAAGAAATAAAAAATGGGCGTGAGCGGGGGAGGTTGCCATTTGTAAAGAAAGGAAGAAAGGAAGAAAGGAAGGGGGAGAAATTGAAATAACGAGCAAAAGAAATAAAAAAGGGGTGCAACACGAGGACTTCCCAAGTGGTCACCCAACTTAGTACTACTCTCGCCCAAGCACGCTTAACTGCGGAGTTCTGATGGGATCCGGTGCATTAGTGCTGGTATGATCGCACCCGACATGCCATGCGCACAAATTGCATTTAACGCATGCGGAGAGGGATGATCGAGGCGACGGTGGGTGCATCTACGTGCTCGGAACGGCCGGCGGGGCCCGCGCGGACACGTCGGGGAGAAGAAACGCGATGGGCGTGAGCGGGGGAGGTTGCCATTTGTAAAGAAAGGAAGAAAGGAAGAAAGGAAGGGGGAGAAATTGAAATAACGAGCAAAAGAAATAAAAAATGGGCGTGAGCGGGGGAGGTTGCCATTTGTAAAGAAAGGAAGAAAGGAAGAAAGGAAGGGGGAGAAATTGAAATAACGAGCAAAAGAAATAAAAAAGGGGTGCAACACGAGGACTTCCCAAGTGGTCACCCAACTTAGTACTACTCTCGCCCAAGCACGCTTAACTGCGGAGTTCTGATGGGATCCGGTGCATTAGTGCTGGTATGATCGCACCCGACATGCCATGCGCACAAATTGCATTTAACGCATGCGGAGAGGGATGATCGAGGCGACGGTGGGTGCATCTACGTGCTCGGAACGGCCGGCGGGGCCCGCGCGGACACGTCGGGGAGAAGAAACGCGATGGGCGTGAGCGGGGGAGGTTGCCATTTGTAAAGAAAGGAAGAAAGGAAGAAAGGAAGGGGGAGAAATTGAAATAACGAGCAAAAGAAATAAAAAATGGGCGTGAGCGGGGGAGGTTGCCATTTGTAAAGAAAGGAAGAAAGGAAGGGGGAGAAATTGAAATAACGAGCAAAAGAAATAAAAAAGGGGTGCAACACGAGGACTTCCCAAGTGGTCACCCAACTTAGTACTACTCTCGCCCAAGCACGCTTAACTGCGGAGTTCTGATGGGATCCGGTGCATTAGTGCTGGTATGATCGCACCCGACATGCCATGCGCACAAATTGCATTTAACGCATGCGGAGAGGGATGATCGAGGCGACGGTGGGTGCATCTACGTGCTCGGAACGGCCGGCGGGGCCCGCGCGGACACGTCGGGGAGAAGAAACGCGATGGGCGTGAGCGGGGGAGGTTGCCATTTGTAAAGAAAGGAAGAAAGGAAGAAAGGAAGGGGGAGAAATTGAAATAACGAGCAAAAGAAATAAAAAATGGGCGTGAGCGGGGGAGGTTGCCATTTGTAAAGAAAGGAAGAAAGGAAGAAAGGAAGGGGGAGAAATTGAAATAACGAGCAAAAGAAATAAAAAAGGGGTGCAACACGAGGACTTCCCAAGTGGTCACCCAACTTAGTACTACTCTCGCCCAAGCACGCTTAACTGCGGAGTTCTGATGGGATCCGGTGCATTAGTGCTGGTATGATCGCACCCGACATGCCATGCGCACAAATTGCATTTAACGCATGCGGAGAGGGATGATCGAGGCGACGGTGGGTGCATCTACGTGCTCGGAACGGCCGGCGGGGCCCGCGCGGACACGTCGGGGGAGAAGAAACGCGATGGGCGTGAGCGGGGGAGGTTGCCATTTGTAAAGAAAGGAAGAAAGGAAGAAAGGAAGGGGGAGAAATTGAAATAACGAGCAAAAGAAATAAAAAATGGGCGTGAGCGGGGGAGGTTGCCATTTGTAAAGAAAGGAAGAAAGGAAGAAAGGAAGGGGGAGAAATTGAAATAACGAGCAAAAGAAATAAAAAAGGGGTGCAACACGAGGACTTCCCAAGTGGTCACCCAACTTAGTACTACTCTCGCCCAAGCACGCTTAACTGCGGAGTTCTGATGGGATCCGGTGCATTAGTGCTGGTATGATCGCACCCGACATGCCATGCGCACAAATTGCATTTAACGCATGCGGAGAGGGATGATCGAGGCGACGGTGGGTGCATCTACGTGCTCGGAACGGCCGGCGGGGCCCGCGCGGACACGTCGGGGAGAAGAAACGCGATGGGCGTGAGCGGGGGAGGTTGCCATTTGTAAAGAAAGGAAGAAAGGAAGAAAGGAAGGGGGAGAAATTGAAATAACGAGCAAAAGAAATAAAAAAAAAAATGGGCGTGAGCGGGGGAGGTTGCCATTTGTAAAGAAAGGAAGAAAGGAAGAAAGGAAGGGGGAGAAATTGAAATAACGAGCAAAAGAAATAAAAAAGGGGTGCAACACGAGGACTTCCCAAGTGGTCACCCAACTTAGTACTACTCTCGCCCAAGCACGCTTAACTGCGGAGTTCTGATGGGATCCGGTGCATTAGTGCTGGTATGATCGCACCCGACATGCCATGCGCACAAATTGCATTTAACGCATGCGGAGAGGGATGATCGAGGCGACGGTGGGTGCATCTACGTGCTCGGAACGGCCGGCGGGGCCCGCGCGGACACGTCGGGGAGAAGAAACGCGATGGGCGTGAGCGGGGGAGGTTGCCATTTGTAAAGAAAGGAAGAAAGGAAGAAAGGAAGGGGGAGAAATTGAAATAACGAGCAAAAGAAATAAAAAAAGAAATGGGCGTGAGCGGGGGAGGTTGCCATTTGTAAAGAAAGGAAGAAAGGAAGGGGGAGAAATTGAAATAACGAGCAAAAGAAATAAAAAAGGGGTGCAACACGAGGACTTCCCAAGTGGTCACCCAACTTAGTACTACTCTCGCCCAAGCACGCTTAACTGCGGAGTTCTGATGGGATCCGGTGCATTAGTGCTGGTATGATCGCACCCGACATGCCATGCGCACAAATTGCATTTAACGCATGCGGAGAGGGATGATCGAGGCGACGGTGGGTGCATCTACGTGCTCGGAACGGCCGGCGGGGCCCGCGCGGACACGTCGGGGAGAAGAAACGCGATGGGCGTGAGCGGGGGAGGTTGCCATTTGTAAAGAAAGGAAGAAAGGAAGAAAGGAAGGGGGAGAAATTGAAATAACGAGCAAAAGAAATAAAAAAAATGGGCGTGAGCGGGGGAGGTTGCCATTTGTAAAGAAAGGAAGAAAGGAAGGGGGAGAAATTGAAATAACGAGCAAAAGAAATAAAAAAGGGGTGCAACACGAGGACTTCCCAAGTGGTCACCCAACTTAGTACTACTCTCGCCCAAGCACGCTTAACTGCGGAGTTCTGATGGGATCCGGTGCATTAGTGCTGGTATGATCGCACCCGACATGCCGTGCGCACAAATTGCATTTAACGCATGCGGGGCGGCATGATCGAGGCGACGGTGGGTGCATCTACGTGCCATAACACCAAGACACATCGGTGAAGCACGAGTCCTCCCATCTCCATGGGTACTTGGGAACTAAATTTATCAAATACAAAATCAGATCGCTCACCTTTTAACATATTCTCATTTTCATTTTTTTTTCCTTAGCTAAAAATTTAATGACACGGGGGGAGAAAGAAAGGGAACATCTGCCTAAAGTTGGTCAATGGAAATGATGAATAAGTTGGTCCCCTCCTAACGTTCGATGTGTTTTTATGTATATCATAGAATAATATTTGACCGTTTCCCCCATTGCAGAAGTAATTAATGGAAGTGTTTGTAAGATATGGGCTTGTATCAATTCACGCAAACGTCCAAGAGAGCATAGCTTTGTGGTTTACTGTCAAAGCTGGTCCAGATGTCGCCAAGTCTCCGGCATGGTAAACAGTGCCGTTCTGGAGTATGTTCAATGAATTGAGAATGCCAGCATTCTCAATTATCCTGCTTTAATATAATTTTGTGATCTTTCTATCAGATTAACCCAGAGATCCTGACATTCCTAATACCCGCAATACAGATCAAGGTGAAAAAGGCTAAAATATGTATGTAATGCAGTTATACAAACATTGAAGACTGGAGTTAGAGTTACTGATAGCCATTATTCCGGACAACAACGGCTCTTTAATGGTATCTGTTTTCACTGTGATATATCGATAACGCAAACATTATTAGCTGTGAAATAATGTAGATCATTCTAATCCTTGTCCAAGACATATGAGGCCTTCAAGTAACATTAATCATGTATTAAGAAGCTATTGCTGTTAAAAATATATTGTAGGATAGCTAAATGTCAGTGCTTGGTGGTGGGCCTTTGGGGAAGCCAAAGAAAAGCCATGAGAGCTTAGCTCAAAAGAACAATATCAACCCCCAAAATTTTTGTGGATGTGTGTCGTTAACAAAAGGAACAACAAAGATGTATTATTCTTCATTTGAATCAATAATACATCATTTGTTAATCAATAAATAAAAAAGCCAAAAAAAAAAAAAAAAAAAGAGAAAAGAAAGAAAGAACAGGGTTAAGAAGAAGATTGCGAATCACTATTTTTTTTTTGCTTCAACCTCCATTACTTGATTTTATTATCTCGAGGAAGGGTGAATTCTCAAGGTGAAGAGAGGAAGCATCAGCGAGGGACTTTGCCGGCGGTATCGGTTAAGAGGAGATGTGCCCTGAGAGATCAAGGGACACTCACGGGTTGGAAAGACAAGGAAGTCATAAACAAAGAGCTTGAATCTGATTCGGATCATGCTGTTTTCGAAACTAAAGAGAAAGTTCTTGTCCTTGTTCCCGCAGAACAATTTAGGTAGAAATATAGGACAGTCAATTGACTTGCATAACTTAATAGGACATGAACACATAATCAATTGCGGCTGCTGATAGTTTCAAATTTTTATATGTACAAAAAAATTCTATTCATTGCTCTTCTGGTCAGGGGTTATCCATGAAGTAATCTTTAATTCACGGTTATTTAGTGATAG
>CM031884.1:9870788-9885510 GCA_018691285.1 Cucurbita argyrosperma subsp. sororia | reverse complement strand
GAAAGGAAGGGGGAGAAATTGAAATAACGAGCAAAAGAAATAAAAAAAAAGGGGTGCAACACGAGGACTTCCCAAGTGGTCACCCAACTTAGTACTACTCTCGCCCAAGCACGCTTAACTGCGGAGTTCTGATGGGATCCGGTGCATTAGTGCTGGTATGATCGCACCCGACATGCCATGCGCACAAATTGCATTTAACGCATGCGGAGAGGGATGATCGAGGCGACGGTGGGTGCATCTACGTGCTCGGAACGGCCGGCGGGGCCCGCGCGGACACGTCGGGGAGAAGAAACGCGATGGGCGTGAGCGGGGGAGGTTGCCATTTGTAAAGAAAGGAAGAAAGGAAGAAAGGAAGGGGGAGAAATTGAAATAACCAAAAGAAATAAAAAATGGGCGTGAGCGGGGGAGGTTGCCATTTGTAAAGAAAGGAAGAAAGGAAGAAAGGAAGGGGGAGAAAAATTGAAATAACGAGCAAAAGAAATAAAAAAGGGGTGCAACACGAGGACTTCCCAAGTGGTCACCCAACTTAGTACTACTCTCGCCCAAGCACGCTTAACTGCGGAGTTCTGATGGGATCCGGTGCATTAGTGCTGGTATGATCGCACCCGACATGCCATGCGCACAAATTGCATTTAACGCATGCGGAGAGGGATGATCGAGGCGACGGTGGGTGCATCTACGTGCTCGGAACGGCCGGCGGGGCCCGCGCGGACACGTCGGGGAGAAGAAACGCGATGGGCGTGAGCGGGGGAGGTTGCCATTTGTAAAGAAAGGAAGAAAGGAAGAAAGGAAGGGGGAGAAATTGAAATAACGAGCAAAAGAAATAAAAAATGGGCGTGAGCGGGGGAGGTTGCCATTTGTAAAGAAAGGAAGAAAGGAAGGGGGAGAAATTGAAATAACGAGCAAAAGAAATAAAAAAGGGGTGCAACACGAGGACTTCCCAAGTGGTCACCCAACTTAGTACTACTCTCGCCCAAGCACGCTTAACTGCGGAGTTCTGATGGGATCCGGTGCATTAGTGCTGGTATGATCGCACCCGACATGCCATGCGCACAAATTGCATTTAACGCATGCGGAGAGGGATGATCGAGGCGACGGTGGGTGCATCTACGTGCTCGGAACGGCCGGCGGGGCCCGCGCGGACACGTCGGGGAGAAGAAACGCGATGGGCGTGAGCGGGGGAGGTTGCCATTTGTAAAGAAAGGAAGAAAGGAAGAAAGGAAGGGGGAGAAATTGAAATAACGAGCAAAAGAAATAAAAAATGGGCGTGAGCGGGGGAGGTTGCCATTTGTAAAGAAAGGAAGAAAGGAAGAAAGGAAGGGGGAGAAATTGAAATAACGAGCAAAAGAAAAAAAAAAGGGGTGCAACACGAGGACTTCCCAAGTGGTCACCCAACTTAGTACTACTCTCGCCCAAGCACGCTTAACTGCGGAGTTCTGATGGGATCCGGTGCATTAGTGCTGGTATGATCGCACCCGACATGCCATGCGCACAAATTGCATTTAACGCATGCGGAGAGGGATGATCGAGGCGACGGTGGGTGCATCTACGTGCTCGGAACGGCCGGCGGGGCCCGCGCGGACACGTCGGGGAGAAGAAACGCGATGGGCGTGAGCGGGGGAGGTTGCCATTTGTAAAGAAAGGAAGAAAGGAAGAAAGGAAGGGGGAGAAATTGAAATAACGAGCAAAAGAAATAAAAAATGGGCGTGAGCGGGGGAGGTTGCCATTTGTAAAGAAAGGAAGAAAGGAAGAAAGGAAGGGGGAGAAATTGAAATAACGAGCAAAAGAAATAAAAAAGGGGTGCAACACGAGGACTTCCCAAGTGGTCACCCAACTTAGTACTACTCTCGCCCAAGCACGCTTAACTGCGGAGTTCTGATGGGATCCGGTGCATTAGTGCTGGTATGATCGCACCCGACATGCCATGCGCACAAATTGCATTTAACGCATGCGGAGAGGGATGATCGAGGCGACGGTGGGTGCATCTACGTGCTCGGAACGGCCGGCGGGGCCCGCGCGGACACGTCGGGGAGAAGAAACGCGATGGGCGTGAGCGGGGGAGGTTGCCATTTGTAAAGAAAGGAAGAAAGGAAGAAAGGAAGGGGGAGAAAATTGAAATAACGAGCAAAAGAAATAAAAAATGGGCGTGAGCGGGGGAGGTTGCCATTTGTAAAGAAAGGAAGAAAGGAAGAAAGGAAGGGGGAGAAATTGAAATAACGAGCAAAAGAAATAAAAAAGGGGTGCAACACGAGGACTTCCCAAGTGGTCACCCAACTTAGTACTACTCTCGCCCAAGCACGCTTAACTGCGGAGTTCTGATGGGATCCGGTGCATTAGTGCTGGTATGATCGCACCCGACATGCCATGCGCACAAATTGCATTTAACGCATGCGGAGAGGGATGATCGAGGCGACGGTGGGTGCATCTACGTGCTCGGAACGGCCGGCGGGGCCCGCGCGGACACGTCGGGGAGAAGAAACGCGATGGGCGTGAGCGGGGGAGGTTGCCATTTGTAAAGAAAGGAAGAAAGGAAAAGGAAGGGGGGGAGAAATTGAAATAACGAGCAAAAGAAATAAAAAATGGGCGTGAGCGGGGGGGGGAGGTTGCCATTTGTAAAGAAAGGAAGAAAGGAAGAAAGGAAGGGGGAGAAATTGAAATAACGAGCAAAAGAAATAAAAAAGGGGTGCAACACGAGGACTTCCCAAGTGGTCACCCAACTTAGTACTACTCTCGCCCAAGCACGCTTAACTGCGGAGTTCTGATGGGATCCGGTGCATTAGTGCTGGTATGATCGCACCCGACATGCCATGCGCACAAATTGCATTTAACGCATGCGGAGAGGGATGATCGAGGCGACGGTGGGTGCATCTACGTGCTCGGAACGGCCGGCGGGGCCCGCGCGGACACGTCGGGGAGAAGAAACGCGATGGGCGTGAGCGGGGGAGGTTGCCATTTGTAAAGAAAGGAAGAAAGGAAGAAAGGAAGGGGGAAAATTGAAATAACGAGCAAAAGAAATAAAAAAAAAATGGCGTGAGCGGGGGAGGTTGCCATTTGTAAAGAAAGGAAGAAAGGAAGAAAGGAAGGGGGAGAAATTGAAATAACGAGCAAAAGAAATAAAAAAGGGGTGCAACACGAGGACTTCCCAAGTGGTCACCCAACTTAGTACTACTCTCGCCCAAGCACGCTTAACTGCGGAGTTCTGATGGGATCCGGTGCATTAGTGCTGGTATGATCGCACCCGACATGCCATGCGCACAAATTGCATTTAACGCATGCGGAGAGGGATGATCGAGGCGACGGTGGGTGCATCTACGTGCTCGGAACGGCCGGCGGGGCCCGCGCGGACACGTCGGGGAGAAGAAACGCGATGGGCGTGAGCGGGGGGGGGAGGTTGCCATTTGTAAAGAAAGGAAGAAAGAAAGAAGAAAGGAAGGGGGAGAAATTGAAATAACGAGCAAAAGAAATAAAAAATGGGCGTGAGCGGGGGAGGTTGCCATTTGTAAAGAAAGGAAGAAAGGAAGAAAGGAAGGGGGAGAAATTGAAATAACGAGCAAAAGAAATAAAAAAGGGGTGCAACACGAGGACTTCCCAAGTGGTCACCCAACTTAGTACTACTCTCGCCCAAGCACGCTTAACTGCGGAGTTCTGATGGGATCCGGTGCATTAGTGCTGGTATGATCGCACCCGACATGCCATGCGCACAAATTGCATTTAACGCATGCGGAGAGGGATGATCGAGGCGACGGTGGGTGCATCTACGTGCTCGGAACGGCCGGCGGGGCCCGCGCGGACACGTCGGGGAGAAGAAACGCGATGATGGGCGTGAGCGGGGGAGGTTGCCATTTGTAAAGAAAGGAAAGGAAGAAAGGAAGGGGGGGAGAAATTGAAATAACGAGCAAAAGAAATAAAAAATGGGCGTGAGCGGGGGAGGTTGCCATTTGTAAAGAAAGGAAGAAAGGAAGAAAGGAAGGGGGAGAAATTGAAATAACGAGCAAAAGAAATAAAAAAGGGGTGCAACACGAGGACTTCCCAAGTGGTCACCCAACTTAGTACTACTCTCGCCCAAGCACGCTTAACTGCGGAGTTCTGATGGGATCCGGTGCATTAGTGCTGGTATGATCGCACCCCCGACATGCCATGCGCGCACAAATTGCATTTAACGCATGCGGAGAGGGATGATCGAGGCGACGGTGGGTGCATCTACGTGCTCGGAACGGCCGGCGGGGCCCGCGCGGACACGTCGGGGAGAAGAAACGCGATGGGCGTGAGCGGGGGGGGAGGTTGCCATTTGTAAAGAAAGGAAGAAAGGAAGAAAGGAAGGGGGAAATTGAAATAACGAGCAAAAGAAATAAAAAATGGGCGTGAGCGGGGGGTTGCCATTTGTAAAGAAAGGAAGAAAGGAAGAAAGGAAGGGGGAGAAATTGAAATAACGAGCAAAAGAAATAAAAAAGGGGTGCAACACGAGGACTTCCCAAGTGGTCACCCAACTTAGTACTACTCTCGCCCAAGCACGCTTAACTGCGGAGTTCTGATGGGATCCGGTGCATTAGTGCTGGTATGATCGCACCCGACATGCCATGCGCACAAATTGCATTTAACGCATGCGGAGAGGGATGATCGAGGCGACGGTGGGTGCATCTACGTGCTCGGAACGGCCGGCGGGGCCCGCGCGGACACGTCGGGGAGAAGAAACGCGATGGGCGTGAGCGGGGGAGGTTGCCATTTGTAAAGAAAGGAAGAAAGGAAGAAAGGAAGGGGGAAAATTGAAATAACGAGCAAAAGAAATAAAAAATGGGCGTGAGCGGGGGAGGTGCCATTTGTAAAGAAAGGAAGAAAGGAAGAAAGGAAGGGGGAGAAATTGAAATAACGAGCAAAAGAAATAAAAAAGGGGTGCAACACGAGGACTTCCCAAGTGGTCACCCAACTTAGTACTACTCTCGCCCAAGCACGCTTAACTGCGGAGTTCTGATGGGATCCGGTGCATTAGTGCTGGTATGATCGCACCCGACATGCCATGCGCACAAATTGCATTTATTTAACGCATGCGGAGAGGGATGATCGAGGCGACGGTGGGTGCATCTACGTGCTCGGAACGGCCGGCGGGGCCCGCGCGCGGACACGTCGGGGAGAAGAAACGCGATGGGCGTGAGCGGGGGAGGTTGCCATTTGTAAAGAAAGGAAGAAAGGAAGAAAGGAAGGGGGAGAAATTGAAATAACGAGCAAAAGAAATAAAAAATGGGCGTGAGCGGGGGAGGTTGCCATTTGTAAAGAAAGGAAGAAAGGAAGAAAGGAAGGGGGAGAATTGAAATAACGAGCAAAAGAAATAAAAAAGGGGTGCAACAACACGAGGACTTCCCAAGTGGTCACCCAACTTAGTACTACTCTCGCCCAAGCACGCTTAACTGCGGAGTTCTGATGGGATCCGGTGCATTAGTGCTGGTATGATCGCACCCGACATGCCATGCGCACAAATTGCATTTAACGCATGCGGAGAGGGATGATCGAGGCGACGGTGGGTGCATCTACGTGCTCGGAACGGCCGGCGGGGCCCGCGCGGACACGTCGGGGAGAAGAAACGCGATGGGCGTGAGCGGGGGAGGTTGCCATTTGTAAAGAAAGGAAGAAAGGAAGAAAGGAAGGGGGAGAAAAATTGAAATAACGAGCAAAAGAAATAAAAAATGGGCGTGAGCGGGGGAGGTTGCCATTTGTAAAGAAAGGAAGAAAGGAAGAAAGGAAGGGGGAGAAATTGAAATAACGAGCAAAAATAAATAAAAAAGGGGTGCAACACGAGGACTTCCCAAGTGGTCACCCAACTTAGTACTACTCTCGCCCAAGCACGCTTAACTGCGGAGTTCTGATGGGATCCGGTGCATTAGTGCTGGTATGATCGCACCCGACATGCCATGCGCACAAATTGCATTTAACGCATGCGGAGAGGGATGATCGAGGCGACGGTGGGTGCATCTACGTGCTCGGAACGGCCGGCGGGGCCCGCGCGGACACGTCGGGGAGAAGAAACGCGATGGGCGTGAGCGGGGGAGGTTGCCATTTGTAAAGAAAGGAAGAAAGGAAGAAAGGAAGGGGGAGAAATTGAAATAACGAGCAAAAGAAATAAAAAATGGGCGTGAGCGGGGGAGGTTGCCATTTGTAAAGAAAGGAAGAAAGGAAGAAAGGAAGAAAGGAAGGGGGAGAAATTGAAATAACGAGCAAAAGAAATAAAAAAGGGGTGCAACACGAGGACTTCCCAAGTGGTCACCCAACTTAGTACTACTCTCGCCCAAGCACGCTTAACTGCGGAGTTCTGATGGGATCCGGTGCATTAGTGCTGGTATGATCGCACCCGACATGCCATGCGCACAAATTGCATTTAACGCATGCGGAGAGGGATGATCGAGGCGACGGTGGGTGCATCTACGTGCTCGGAACGGCCGGCGGGGCCCGCGCGGACGCGCGGACACGTCGGGGAGAAGAAACGACGCGATGGGCGTGAGCGGGGGAGGTTGCCATTTGTAAAGAAAGGAAGAAAGGAAGAAAGGAAGGGGGAGAAATTGAAATAACGAGCAAAAGAAATAAAAAATGGGCGTGAGCGGGGGGGTTGCCATTTGTAAAGAAAGGAAGAAAAGGAAGAAAGGAAGGGGGAGAAATTGAAATAACGAGCAAAAGAAATAAAAAAGGGGTGCAACACGAGGACTTCCCAAGTGGTCACCCAACTTAGTACTACTCTCGCCCAAGCACGCTTAACTGCGGAGTTCTGATGGGATCCGGTGCATTAGTGCTGGTATGATCGCACCCGACATGCCATGCGCACAAATTGCATTTAACGCATGCGGAGAGGGATGATCGAGGCGACGGTGGGTGCATCTACGTGCTCGGAACGGCCGGCGGGGCCCGCGCGGGACACGTCGGGGAGAAGAAACGCGATGGGCGTGAGCGGGGGAGGTTGCCATTTGTAAAGAAAGGAAGAAAGGAAGAAAGGAAGGGGGAGAAAAATTGAAATAACGAGCAAAAGAAATAAAAAATGGGCGTGAGCGGGGGAGGTTGCCATTTGTAAAGAAAGGAAGAAAGGAAGAAAGGAAGGGGGAGAAATTGAAATAACGAGCAAAAGAAATAAAAAAAAAAAAAGGGGTGCAACACGAGGACTTCCCAAGTGGTCACCCAACTTAGTACTACTCTCGCCCAAGCACGCTTAACTGCGGAGTTCTGATGGGATCCGGTGCATTAGTGCTGGTATGATCGCACCCGACACATGCCATGCGCACAAATTGCATTTAACGCATGCGAGAGGGATGATCGAGGCGACGGTGGGTGCATCTACGTGCTCGGAACGGCCGGCGGGGCCCGCGCGGACACGTCGGGGAGAAGAAACGCGATGGGCGTGAGCGGGGGAGGTTGCCATTTGTAAAGAAAGGAAGAAAGGAAGAAAGGAAGGGGGAGAAATTGAAATAACGAGCAAAAGAAATAAAAAATGGGCGTGAGCGGGGGAGGTTGCCATTTGTAAAGAAAGGAAGAAAGGAAGAAAGGAAGGGGGGGAAATTGAAATAACGAGCAACAAAAGAAATAAAAAAAGGGGTGCAACACGAGGACTTCCCAAGTGGTCACCCAACTTAGTACTACTCTCGCCCAAGCACGCTTAACTGCGGAGTTCTGATGGGATCCGGTGCATTAGTGCTGGTATGATCGCACCCGACATGCCATGCGCACAAATTGCATTTAACGCATGCGGAGAGGGATGATCGAGGCGACGGTGGGTGCATCTACGTGCTCGGAACGGCCGGCGGGGCCCGCGCGACACGTCGGGGAGAAGAAACGCGATGGGCGTGAGCGGGGGGGGGAGGTTGCCATTTGTAAAGAAAGGAAGAAAGGAAGAAAGGAAGGGGGAGAAATTGAAATAACGAGCAAAAGAAATAAAAAATGGGCGTGAGCGGGGGAGGTTGCCATTTGTAAAGAAAGGAAGAAAGGAAGAAAGGAAGAAAATTGAAATAACGAGCAAAAGAAATAAAAAAGGGGTGCAACACGAGGACTTCCCAAGTGGTCACCCAACTTAGTACTACTCTCGCCCAAGCACGCTTAACTGCGGAGTTCTGATGGGATCCGGTGCATTAGTGCTGGTATGATCGCACCCGACATGCCATGCGCACAAATTGCATTTAACGCATGCGGAGAGGGATGATCGAGGCGACGGTGGGTGCATCTACGTGCTCGGAACGGCCGGCGGGGCCCGCGCGCGCGGACACGTCGGGGAGAAGAAACGCGATGGGCGTGAGCGGGGGAGGTTGCCATTTGTAAAGAAAGGAAGAAAGGAAGAAAGGAAGGGGGAGAAAATTGAAATAACGAGCAAAAGAAATAAAAAATGGGCGTGAGCGGGGGAGGTTGCCATTTGTAAAGAAAGGAAGAAAGGAAGAAAGGAAGGGGGAGAAATTGAAATAACGAGCAAAAGAAATAAAAAAGGGGTGCAACACGAGGACTTCCCAAGTGGTCACCCAACTTAGTACTACTCTCGCCCAAGCACGCTTAACTGCGGAGTTCTGATGGGATCCGGTGCATTAGTGCTGGTATGATCGCACCCGACATGCCATGCGCACAAATTGCATTTAACGCATGCGGAGAGGGATGATCGAGGCGACGGTGGGTGCATCTACGTGCTCGGAACGGCCGGCGGGGCCCGCGCGGACACGTCGGGGAGAAGAAACGCGATGGGCGTGAGCGGGGGAGGTTGCCATTTGTAAAGAAAGGAAGAAAGGAAGAAAGGAAGGGGGAGAAATTGAAATAACGAGCAAAAAAAAAAATGGGCGTGAGCGGGGGAGGTTGCCATTTGTAAAGAAAGGAAGAAAGGAAGAAAGGAAGGGGGGAGAAATTGAAATAACGAGCAAAAGAAATAAAAAAGGGGTGCAACACGAGGACTTCCCAAGTGGTCACCCAACTTAGTACTACTCTCGCCCAAGCACGCTTAACTGCGGAGTTCTGATGGGATCCGGTGCATTAGTGCTGGTATGATCGCACCCGACATGCCATGCGCACAAATTGCATTTAACGCATGCGGAGAGGGATGATCGAGGCGACGGTGGGTGCATCTACGTGCTCGGAACGGCCGGCGGGGCCCGCGCGGACACGTCGGGGAGAAGAAACGCGATGGGCGTGAGCGGGGGAGGTTGCCATTTGTAAAGAAAGGAAGAAAGGAAGAAAGGAAGAAAGGAAGGGGGAGAAATTGAAATAACGAGCAAAAGAAATAAAAAATGGGCGTGAGCGGGGGAGGTTGCCATTTGTAAAGAAAGGAAGAAAGGAAAGGAAAAGGAAGGGGGAGAAATTGAAATAACGAGCAAAAGAAATAAAAAAGGGGTGCAACACGAGGACTTCCCAAGTGGTCACCCAACTTAGTACTACTCTCGCCCAAGCACGCTTAACTGCGGAGTTCTGATGGGATCCGGTGCATTAGTGCTGGTATGATCGCACCCGACATGCCATGCGCACAAATTGCATTTAACGCATGCGGAGAGGGATGATCGAGGCGACGGTGGGTGCATCTACGTGCTCGGAACGGCCGGCGGGGCCCGCGCGGACACGTCGGGGAGAAGAAACGCGATGGGCGTGAGCGGGGGAGGTTGCCATTTGTAAAGAAAGGAAGAAAGGAAGAAAGGAAGGGGGAGAAAAATTGAAATAACGAGCAAAAGAAATAAAAAATGGGCGTGAGCGGGGGAGGTTGCCATTTGTAAAGAAAGGAAGAAAGGAAGAAAGGAAGGGGGGGGGAGAAATTGAAATAACGAGCAAAAGAAATAAAAAAGGGGTGGGGTGCAACACGAGGACTTCCCAAGTGGTCACCCAACTTAGTACTACTCTCGCCCAAGCACGCTTAACTGCGGAGTTCTGATGGGATCCGGTGCATTAGTGCTGGTATGATCGCACCCGACATGCCATGCGCACAAATTGCATTTAACGCATGCGGAGAGGGATGATCGAGGCGACGGTGGGTGCATCTACGTGCTCGGAACGGCCGGCGGGGCCCGCGCGGACACGTCGGGGAGAAGAAACGCGATGGGCGTGAGCGGGGGAGGTTGCCATTTGTAAAGAAAGGAAGAAAGGAAGAAAGGAAGGGGGAGAGAAAATTGAAATAACGAGCAAAAGAAATAAAAAATGGGCGTGAGCGGGGGAGGTTGCCATTTGTAAAGAAAGGAAGAAAGGAAGGAAGAGGAAGGGGGAGAAATTGAAATAACGAGCAAAAGAAATAAAAAAGGGGTGCAACACGAGGACTTCCCAAGTGGTCACCCAACTTAGTACTACTCTCGCCCAAGCACGCTTAACTGCGGAGTTCTGATGGGATCCGGTGCATTAGTGCTGGTATGATCGCACCCGACATGCCATGCGCACAAATTGCATTTAACGCATGCGGAGAGGGATGATCGAGGCGACGGTGGGTGCATCTACGTGCTCGGAACGGCCGGCGGGGCCCGCGCGGACACGTCGGGGAGAAGAAACGCGATGGGCGTGAGCGGGGGAGGTTGCCATTTGTAAAGAAAGGAAGAAAGGAAGGAAGGAAGGGGGAGAAATTGAAATAACGAGCAAAAGAAATAAAAAATGGGCGTGAGCGGGGGAGGTTGCCATTTGTAAAGAAAAAGAAAAGAAAGGGGGGGAGAAATTGAAATAACGAGCAAAAGAAATAAAAAAGGGGTGCAACACGAGGACTTCCCAAGTGGTCACCCAACTTAGTACTACTCTCGCCCAAGCACGCTTAACTGCGGAGTTCTGATGGGATCCGGTGCATTAGTGCTGGTATGATCGCACCCGACATGCCATGCGCACAAATTGCATTTAACGCATGCGGAGAGGGATGATCGAGGCGACGGTGGGTGCATCTACGTGCTCGGAACGGCCGGCGGGGCCCGCGCGGACACGTCGGGGAGAAGAAACGCGATGGGCGTGAGCGGGGGGAGGTTGCCATTTGTAAAGAAAGGAAGAAAGAAAAAGAAGAAAGGAAGGGGGAGAAATTGAAATAACGAGCAAAAGAAATAAAAAATGGGCGTGAGGGGGGAGGTTGCCATTTGAAAGAAAGGAAGAAAGGAAGAAAGGAAGGGGGAAAATTGAAATAACGAGCAAAAGAAATAAAAAAGGGGTGCAACACGAGGACTTCCCAAGTGGTCACCCAACTTAGTACTACTCTCGCCCAAGCACGCTTAACTGCGGAGTTCTGATGGGATCCGGTGCATTAGTGCTGGTATGATCGCACCCGACATGCCATGCGCACAAATTGCATTTAACGCATGCGGAGAGGGATGATCGAGGCGACGGTGGGTGCATCTACGTGCTCGGAACGGCCGGCGGGGCCCGCGCGGACACGTCGGGGAGAAGAAACGCGATGGGCGTGAGCGGGGGAGGTTGCCATTTGTAAAGAAAGGAAGAAAGGAAGAAAGGAAGGGGGAAAATTGAAATAACGAGCAAAAGAAATAAAAAATGGGCGTGAGCGGGGGAGGTTGCCATTTGTAAAGAAAGGAAGAAAGGAAAGGGGGGGGGAGAAATTGAAATAACGAGCAAAAGAAAAAAAAAGGGGTGCAACACGAGGACTTCCCAAGTGGTCACCCAACTTAGTACTACTCTCGCCCAAGCACGCTTAACTGCGGAGTTCTGATGGGATCCGGTGCATTAGTGCTGGTATGATCGCACCCGACATGCCATGCGCACAAATTGCATTTAACGCATGCGGAGAGGGATGATCGAGGCGACGGTGGGTGCATCTACGTGCTCGGAACGGCCGGCGGGGCCCGCGCGGACACGTCGGGGAGAAGAAACGCGATGGGCGTGAGCGGGGGAGGTTGCCATTTGTAAAGAAAGGAAGAAAGGAAGAAAGGAAGGGGGAGAAATTGAAATAACGAGCAAAAGAAATAAAAAAAATGGGCGTGAGCGGGGGAGGTTGCCATTTGTAAAGAAAGGAAGAAAGGAAGAAAGGAAGGGGGAGAAATTGAAATAACGAGCAAAAGAAATAAAAAAGGGGTGCAACACGAGGACTTCCCAAGTGGTCACCCAACTTAGTACTACTCTCGCCCAAGCACGCTTAACTGCGGAGTTCTGATGGATCCGGTGCATTAGTGCTGGTATGATCGCACCCGACATGCCATGCGCACAAATTGCATTTAACGCATGCGGAGAGGGATGATCGAGGCGACGGTGGGTGCATCTACGTGCTCGGAACGGCCGGCGGGGCCCGCGCGGACACGTCGGGGAGAAGAAACGCGATGGGCGTGAGGGGGGAGGTTGCCATTTGTAAAGAAAGGAAGAAAGGAAGAAAGGAAGGGGGAGAAATTGAAATAACGAGCAAAAGAAATAAAAAATGGGCGTGAGCGGGGGAGGTTGCCATTTGTAAAGAAAGGAAAGAAAGGAAGGAAGGGGGGAAATTGAAATAACGAGCAAAAGAAATAAAAAAGGGGTGCAACACGAGGACTTCCCAAGTGGTCACCCAACTTAGTACTACTCTCGCCCAAGCACGCTTAACTGCGGAGTTCTGATGGGATCCGGTGCATTAGTGCTGGTATGATCGCACCCGACATGCCATGCGCACAAATTGCATTTAACGCATGCGGAGAGGGATGATCGAGGCGACGGTGGGTGCATCTACGTGCTCGGAACGGCCGGCGGGGCCCGCGCGGACACGTCGGGGAGAAGAAACGCGATGGGCGTGAGCGGGGGAGGTTGCCATTTGTAAAGAAAGGAAGAAAGGAAGGGGGAGAAATTGAAATAACGAGCAAAAGAAATAAAAAATGGGCGTGAGCGGGGGAGGTTGCCATTTGTAAAGAAAGGAAGAAAGGAAGAAAGGAAGGGGGAGGGGGAGAAATTGAAATAACGAGCAAAAGAAATAAAAAAGGGGTGCAACACGAGGACTTCCCAAGTGGTCACCCAACTTAGTACTACTCTCGCCCAAGCACGCTTAACTGCGGAGTTCTGATGGGATCCGGTGCATTAGTGCTGGTATGATCGCACCCGACATGCCATGCGCACAAATTGCATTTAACGCATGCGGAGAGGGATGATCGAGGCGACGGTGGGTGCATCTACGTGCTCGGAACGGCCGGCGGGGCCCGCGCGGACACGTCGGGGAGAAGAAAAACGCGATGGGCGTGAGCGGGGGAGGTTGCCATTTGTAAAGAAAGGAAGAAAGGAAGAAGAAAGAAGGGGGAGAAATTGAAATAACGAGCAAAAGAAATAAAAAATGGGCGTGAGCGGGGGAGGTTGCCATTTGTAAAGAAAGGAAGAAAGGAAGAAAGGAAGGGGAGAAATAAATAACGAGCAAAAGAAATAAAAAAGGGGTGCAACACGAGGACTTCCCAAGTGGTCACCCAACTTAGTACTACTCTCGCCCAAGCACGCTTAACTGCGGAGTTCTGATGGGATCCGGTGCATTAGTGCTGGTATGATCGCACCCGACATGCCATGCGCACAAATTGCATTTAACGCATGCGGAGAGGGATGATCGAGGCGACGGTGGGTGCATCTACGTGCTCGGAACGGCCGGCGGGGCCCGCGCGGACACGTCGGGGAGAAGAAAAACGCGATGGGCGTGAGCGGGGGAGGTTGCCATTTGTAAAGAAAGGAAGAAAGGAAGAAAGGAAGGGGGAGAAATTGAAATAACGAGCAAAAGAAATAAAAAATGGGCGTGAGCGGGGGAGGTTGCCAAAAAGAAGGAAAGAAAGGAAGAAAGGAAGGGGGGAGAAATTGAAATAACGAGCAAAAGAAATAAAAAAAAAGGGTGCAACACGAGGACTTCCCAAGTGGTCACCCAACTTAGTACTACTCTCGCCCAAGCACGCTTAACTGCGGAGTTCTGATGGGATCCGGTGCATTAGTGCTGGTATGATCGCACCCGACATGCCATGCGCACAAATTGCATTTAACGCATGCGGAGAGGGATGATCGAGGCGACGGTGGGTGCATCTACGTGCTCGGAACGGCCGGCGGGGCCCGCGCGGACACGTCGGGGAGAAGAAACGCGATGGGCGTGAGCGGGGGAGGTTGCCATTTGTAAAGAAAGGAAGAAAGGAAGAAAGGAAGGGGGAGAAATTGAAATAACGCAAAAGAAATAAAAAATGGGCGTGAGCGGGGGAGGTTGCCATTTGTAAAGAAAGGAAGAAAGGAAGAAAGGAAGGGGGAGAAATTGAAATAACGAGCAAAAGAAATAAAAAAGGGGTGCAACACGAGGACTTCCCAAGTGGTCACCCAACTTAGTACTACTCTCGCCCAAGCACGCTTAACTGCGGAGTTCTGATGGGATCCGGTGCATTAGTGCTGGTATGATCGCACCCGACATGCCATGCGCACAAATTGCATTTAACGCATGCGGAGAGGGATGATCGAGGCGACGGTGGGTGCATCTACGTGCTCGGAACGGCCGGCGGGGCCCGCGCGGACACGTCGGGGAGAAGAAACGCGATGGGCGTGAGCGGGGGAGGTTGCCATTTGTAAAGAAAGGAAGAAAGGAAGAAAGGAAGAAAGGAAGGGGGAGAAATTGAAATAACGAGCAAAAGAAATAAAAAAGGGGTGCAACACGAGGACTTCCCAAGTGGTCACCCAACTTAGTACTACTCTCGCCCAAGCACGCTTAACTGCGGAGTTCTGATGGGATCCGGTGCATTAGTGCTGGTATGATCGCACCCGACATGCCATGCGCACAAATTGCATTTAACGCATGCGGAGAGGGATGATCGAGGCGACGGTGGGTGCATCTACGTGCTCGGAACGGCCG